>LPNX010649425.1:70063-304505 GCA_001517045.1 Pseudotsuga menziesii
CCCAAAAAGGACCGTTGTTCTTGAAAGCGGTGGATGCTCTTGGGAAATACAAGGATGCACAATTTATGGGTGATTTATTCATCAAAACCATTGAAGAAGTAGGTGTTGATTCGTGTGTACAAATCATCACGGACAATGCACCTGTTTGCAAGGCTGCTGGCATGATTGTGGATGTAATACCCCCATGACATTATTTTTATTTTTCACGTTTTGAAAAATATTTATTTTTTTTATATATTGTAATGAGTTATAAAACTCAAAGACTGAAATAACATTTGCACAATTAAACATTTTATTGATTTATTAATAAAGAGAAAGACACTTGGAGAACTCAACTACATGAGGGGACACCAACCATGGCACCAATGGACATGTGTAAGCAAGCTAAGAGTGATTGACACCAATCAAATCTAATCCAAAGCTCAACAACCAGACAAGATCCTAAATCATAGGGATATAGGGATCTGATTGGAGATTTGATTGGGGATGGCATAAGACCTGGGCAAAATTATTTATATGGGTGCACTGGAATAGCATGGGACGTCGTGTTGTGCATGGGAAGAATGATTGTTGAGCATTCTTCTATTTTTTTTATAAGTCCATCGTGAGAACTTGTTACGGACTCGAGGTTGAGTGCCGCGAGGAAGTGTCTTGCTGTTCGGGTGCATGGTTGGTGATCCAGCTCGGGGGTGGAGCAGAGCAAACAGTTGAGTTGCTGCCTCCTATGGTTGGGAGGAGTTGATTCTCCAAGGGTGTTTTTCCCTCGATTCAAGTAGCTATTGTCGATTTATTTTTTTCAAGTAAGTATTTTCTTTATTATGAGCTAGTTTGTACATAATATTGGTCTGAAAAATAAATTATAGATTTGATTCCTACAGGTGATATAACATCTACGCTTTGATGAATTGTACTTATTATCTAAGAAAGGAATGCCAGGTTTGAATCATTCATTTGTTTACTAATATCAAGGATCTAGCATGTTTATAAACTCAAACACGCATAAGTTTTCCAGCTTCAAAAATAATTCTTAGAAATGAATCTATCTGATCGCTTGTTTTTATTAATGCTTCCCTATTCTTGATTATATCGATTTCCAAACCCGAAACTATCAACTGTACTCACTGCGTTTTGAATAAAGTTTTGTAAACCTTATATTTCTTTTGCCTGCAATTTACTCTGGATTTTATGTAATGTAGGCTTAGATCTGAATTTATGGCATTATATTTTATCAGTTAATATATGTCTCTATTACCTGCGATTACTATTCGACTCTGGATTCTCTGCAATGTATGCAATTGATGAATGATTCACCTCCGCTTTGGGTGTGCCTATTTTTATCCCAGCTTTGCGTTTTGGATTTCTTTATGGATCTCGATCCATTGCCTGCATTTTGGTTTTGAATAGATCTGGAAATCTCTCCCTCCATTCCCAACGTTTTCTATTTTTATTGAGATTCTGGAAATTAATGCTCCCTTTGCCTGCGTTTTGGTGTTGTAGATATTTTAGATCCGACCAGATCCGACCAGGTGTTGGTATTGGTTTCTGTAATTTTTTATTTTATTTTTATAATGATCCTCAACACTCAGATCTGATCACGGCTTCTTCAAATCTATGAGGTCTGTGTTGTTTTTATTTATTTTTTTGATCTGCAAATTGTATAGTTTTATCTTAACTCAGATTCGAATCCCGCGAGTTACTCTGTATGCCTTTTATTTTGTTGGGGATATGGTTGATCGTGCCATTTTCCTTATGAGCTCCAGCTTTTAATGGAAATTCATGTCTAATTCTTTGCTGCAGGTAATGTTTCTTGTTTATATTTTGCTTCAGATGTATGGATTGATGCATGGATCTTCTTTTAGTTTGAAGTTTAACGTTTACGCCTCCCCTGTTTATTTCCAAGATATATCAATCCATTTCCATATTCGTCTGTTCAATGTATAGCTCAGCCTGCCTTGTGACTACCGCGTCCATTTCCGTCAATGCTCTGTCCAAGAAGCTTGTTCGATCCCAGCTCTGCGATAGTGGCAGGGACGAGCCGGTTACGATTCACTGTGCCGCCCATGACGCAGTTCTTTGCCAAGAAGGCGACTGGGACGCGCATGGAGGAGCCTCCATCGGTCACCTTCAGCGCCACTCCATCGAAAGTTTCACGGGCTGCCCCTCCGTTGAAAATCTTGCCACCAAGTGGGGTTTCGATCTCAGCAATTTCGCCATAGTGGTTCATCATACCGAACCAGTCGCCTAGCTTTTACCCCCTTTCTTTTGTTTGCTAACTCCTCGACGAGGTTAAACCCTTTCCACTTACGGTTAAATTTTAGTGATTTTCTCCTTGATGTAGAGCATCGGCGTTTACCTGTTCGAAAGTTTATAAAACTACTGTTAGTTCCGAACTTAAACCATCAGTCTCCAGCCATGTCATTGGCATAAATAATTACCACGAGGTTGATTGATCATGTTTCCAATAGTTCGAGCAGTGTAGTAATTATTATCATTATTGTAGCTCAGATTTACATATTTGAACCTTTATATATGGAGTATTAATTGTTTAAAAACTTAATTTACATATTGAGTTCAATTACTTTGATATATTTTATGAAGGAATTGAATGTATATACAATTTTAATTGTATTGTTTGAAAACTAAATTTAATATATAGGTGTTCTTGCATGGGTATATCCAATGTGTGAGTGTATATATATATATATAATGGTATTACATTGAAAAAAAAAATATACCTTATAGGATAGATATTTAGAAAAGGGATTTTTTTTGTAGGATTATTTTGGATATAAGTTCTTTAAAATATTGAATGCTAGTTTCCTTATGAAAGTGAATGTTAAGTCCTTGTATGCGATGGATAATGTTAAATAAAAAAATTTATGAAGTGGATTTTATTTGAATAAAGGCAGGCAATTTTTTTTATTATATATAATTTTCAAACATTTATAAAAAAAAAATAGATCCATTACAAGTGCTTGAAAGAGTATATTACAAAGTGTCTAAATGGGTGTGTTACAGTGGAAGCTAATATCCACAGGTATGTTCATTCTTTCATTTCTAATTTGCTCATTGTTTGAATTTGGTCATTGCAATGTTAGTGTTGTAGAGTCATTGATACATGCTTTTATTGCTCTTACTGGTTTTTTGGACACCTTGCATTGTCCATTCCTTGAATTTAGCACTAAAAGCCATTGCTTCGGATGTGACATGGATCGGCACCCTTATTGAGGATGCACACCATATCCGTAACTTTGTACAAAACCACACAAATGCCCTCACCATCTACAAACAGTACACACAGCTTTCATTGCTGAAGATTGCAGATACTCGGTTTGCTTCCTCATTCATCATGCTGAAGAGGTTGAGGGAGGTCCAAACCACTCTTGGGTCCATGGGGATTTCAGAGTTTTGGTCTTTTTGGAGAAGGACGGATCAGGTTGCTTCACAAAAGGTGAAGGACAGGGTGTTAGATGATGGTTGGTGGGACACGGTAGATCTTAGCATTAAGATCATGGAGCCCATCATTTCTTTGTTGCGGTTTGCAGACACGGACCAGCCCATCCTAGCAGAGGTTTATGAGGGGTGGGATTCCATGATTGAGTCCATGAGGTCCATTGTCATGGAGAATGAGTGTCTCGAGTATGGGACATCGGTAGAGAACTTATGGACCATTATTCGGGATATTCTTATCTCCAGGTGGGATAAGAATTGCACACCTTTGCATTGCTTGGCCCACTCCTTGAACCCCAAGTTCTACACTCAGGAGTGGCTCACTGGTGGATAGAGGGCCTCACACAGAGTCCCTCCTCACATGGATGCAGAGATTGCACATGGGAGGAAGATAGCACTTAGACGGCTATTTCAGGATAGCGACATGCTTGAGGAGGCAGAGGAGGGCTTTGTAGATTTTTCCACTGGCACTGGGAGATTTGGAGGCTATGATGTGCTTCGAGATAGGGGGGGTAAGAAACCCTATGCTTGGTGGGCAACTCATGGGGCAACATCCCCTATTCTACAGAAGTTAGCCTTGAGGATCATCTCTCAAGTTACATCATCCTCTTGTTGTGAGAGGAATTGGAGCACATATTGGAACTTGTACAGTGTGAAGAAGAGCAGGCTTGAGCAGTCCAGGGCAGAGTCAATGGTGTATGTGCACTCCAACTTTCGTCTTATTTACAAGAAGAGGGAGGAGTAGGTGAAGGGAAAGACAAAGATGTGGGATGTCTTTCCTGATGATATGGGTTTGGACAGCAGTATTGAGTTGGCATTAGCCAACATGGATCTTAATGATCCAGTGCTAGAGCTAGTCACTTTTGATGATAGTGATCGTATGGAGGGGTCATCCTCCACAGCAGGAGATGCAGGTCATCAGATGGGCAGAGAGCAGGAGGAGGGGGAGGAGGATGAGGATCAGGGCAGTGATGAGTATGTTGATGTTGATTCAGGCATGGAGGAGGACTACTGACATATGGGATTCTCCCATCTTGATCCACCCCTTTTTGTATTTACTATTAGACTTTAGTCTATTTTGGCATTTGCCAATGCCCAGTGGCATTCCGACATATATGTAGTATGTACATTGTATACATTTTGATTTTGATGACTTAATGAGAAATATGGTTCCGACATGCATCTATGTGTCTCATTGTGATTTGTGAATGACAAATGTGTTGTGAATCGTGACTTGTGAATGGCAAATGTGTAATTACTAATAGTAATCAATGATCATTAATGTGTTTTTATTCTAATTTCTATTGAATATTTGTAAATGTTCTAGTTTCTAAATATTTTGGATCTATATGTCTATATTTTTAAATTTTAATATATATTTTAAAAAAATATATATATGTATATAAAACGTATCCTACGTGTCCTGATTCCAGGGGTCACCGTGTCCGTGTCGGACTCTCGTATTTTCGTGTCCCGTGTCCCCGTGTCAGGTGACTTAGATGTGCAAATGGTGCCAATAATGCTAGGAACTTGTATTACAGCAGGGAGACTATACCTTTTGAAGAAATAGGGACTAACTTGAAAAAAACTTATCATTTCAAACATCGTTTTCAAAGAGGCATCTGAAGAATGTTTGATTCTGTTGTTTTTTATTTTCAGTAAATGTGTTTACAATCAGAGCATATTTACTTTCAATAAGGTTTGTCTTTAGTACTGTAAGACTTGAGAGAGGGTGTTAGAGTATAAAGCGTTCTTATGTAATAAAGTCACCCTAGTCAGTTAGGCAAAAAGATAGGTTTTTCGGTTATTATTACCTTTTAGGGTTTTGTACAAATATCACCTCTCAAACTCTATATAAGTGAGGTGAATCCCATTGAAATCATCTAAAGCATAATATTCCAACAGTGAAGGGACAAGCTGTCCACCAATGAAGGGAGAGAATAGTCCAACAGAGAAGAAACAAGCTGTCCACCAGTAAAGGGAGAGAATGGTCCAACAGTGAAGGGATTTCAGTGCTCTATTCTTGCTAAGAAAATTGTAGACAACAGACAGTGAAGTTGTCTGAATGTAATATGACATATGTAATCACTACAAGAGGATATCCATCTCTTGCAATTGTGATGTTGACCACTACAAAAGATCTCATTTTCTCATATGATTGTGAACAAACTCTAAGGATCCTTTTATAACCTCACACTCATGCAAATACCATGGACACTCCAATACCATGGATCAACTAGAACATTTACATGAGGTTTTATAAATCTACCATTACAATACATTTCTAGAAATCACCTCAGCTCCTTCTATGTTGCTAGACTCCACCAACATAGAAGTACTTGCAAAGCTACAAAAAACTAACACTCCCTCTTAGCGAGGGGGGTACTTCTAGAGACACCTCCTCCATGATCAACCTTGTCACCTACTGCTGCAGCTACTCCCTTTGAATTGGAAGACCCTTCTTCCTCTGAACTGGAAGACCCTATTGCTACCTGTGTTGGACTCTGATCTAGATCCCTATGCTCCTCCTCCATCAGTGTCATCTTGAATGTCATCTCATGCTGAGATGAGCCTCACGCTGGAAGGTGATTGCACCCACTCTTTCTACTGCTAATCTAATGTGGGCTCCACATCTCACATAGCAAGTAGAGTCTACCTCTAAAGCATCCTGGAGCACTGAACCCTCTCCAGTTATGTGGCTAGCTCCACTATCTATGTACCAGCCTTGGCTAGACACACATCCAAGCAAAAAGAGTGAAAACTCATCATCAAACTTAGCAGTGAACTCATCCACTTCATCCTTTCCTTCTGATGTTGCTTCCATCTGCTTCTTCTTCCCTTTTATTACCTTTCTCCCTAGTAAAACAGTGGCTAGCATAATGGCTAAACTCCTCACAAGCAAAACACTAGATCTTGCTCATATCTTTCCTTTTGATGCCACTAGATGGTCCTTCTCCCTTCTTTCCTTTGCCCTTGAATCTAGAGGCCAAGGCAAAATTTCGTCTTCTTCCTCGTCCTCCTCTTGTTTTTGAATCCTCTTTGGATTTCCTTCTTAGTGAAGTCATCCCAGAACTTGCTCCAACCCGGGAGCTTTTCTCTTCCAACCACACATGTGACAAAGACTTCGTATTCTTTGGTGAAGCCCTTCAAGGTTATGCACACTATCTCTGGCTCTGGGATATTGTCCCCAGCTGCATGCAACTCATCCTTCACCTGCTTGATCCGGGTGAGATACGATGCCACTGTTTCTCCTTTGACCATCCTAATGCTATGGAGTTTATCTCATAAAGCCATCTTCTTGTTTTAATTCTTGGCCTCAAATAGGCTTCTCGAAGTATCCCAAATCTCCTTGCCAATATCCTTCTCACCAATGTGTGAGATCAAATGGTCTTTTACTCCATCAAGGAGTAATCTCTATGCTTTAACTCATTCGACTCATGAGTTTCATTTTCCTTAGCATCTGTTGGTATCGCTACTGGATTTGTTGAGTTCACCAGGTACCATAACCTGCTCACCTTAAGAATGGCACCCATCCTTATATTCCACTAGATGAAGTTAGAGACGCCCTCCAATCTATCCTCAAACCTCAGATTAGACGCCATTAAAAAAATATGTTACTCAAAGATTAAAAAAAAACTTCTACCAATATGTTACTTAGCTGAAAAAAGAATTATTGCAAAGTTAATTGATTTGACTTTTCTCTTCTCCGTGACAGCCCTACTCTGCTGTCATTTTTCTGATCTAGTGTTTACCTTTTGGTACAAGACTATTCTGTGTCCTGTGCAGCTTACTACAGTCACGCAGTATTAACTGTCACCGGCTTCAACGACATCCGTCATCAACCGACGGCTGCTGCAGCTTCGGCTCGTTGCATTTGGTGTCAACCACATCCACACTACAGCGGCCTTCATTGCTTGTCGGTTCCTCCACTAGCTCATGATCAGTCCATGACTGCTCCTGCACCAAGCTTCCGCAATCAACACCGCCGCCACAACCAACTAACAGCACTACCGGTTGATCCTTTGTTCACGGCCCAATCCTCTAGTCCAACGGCCATCGCTCCCTACAACTGCACTCCTCTGCCCACTATGTCGAGCCTGCTCCCTACGCAGCTCCTCTCGGTCGAAGACAATTCTTCACAGGTTTTTCTACAGATTTGCCTTACGATGACACTCGATGCACAACTCCTCCTCTTCGTCGACACTGAGACTACACCCTACAAGCTCAACACGATGGCCCATGGCTTTGCTGCTGCACCCATGTCCCAGTCGGTTGTACTATGCATGCAACCTTTCCTTTCGTCATTCGGAATTGCTACCAGCTCAAGATCGTGTCTCTCTTAGCTGTGAGGTTCAGCTCCAGCAACCACTCGCACGCTCATGAGCTCTACCTCAGCATATGAGCCTCGGGTTCTCTCCACGCCCCTTTGTCACTGTTGCTATCACTACAGCTACACCACTGCCAGACTTCAATCACATCAACCGGATATCCCACGACTAAACCCGAGACTGCAATCACCAATTCAAACTTGGCACAAACATTGACTCTTACAGCAGCTTGGTCGTACGACTCGTATGGTGATCGTACGGTACGAAATCTCTCCCTTTTAATTTCACGAACTTGTGTTGGGTTCCTCAAACCCGCTCTGATACCATGTGAAAATTTTATGCTTAAACCCTTGATTAACAGCTTCTTTAATGTTTACTTCAGTTACAATTAGCAGATAACCATATTGCAGAATTGAACATTAAAACTGAAAAATACATTGTCTAAGCAAACCATAAACAGAGAAAGTCACAACACAAGATGTACCCTAGAAACCCCAGTCCTTCGGGGAAAACCAACAAATGTTTGTCGTCTTATTGCAAGATTTAATTACAACAGTGCCACAGTAGTCCTCTGAATACACTCTTGGGATTTGGACCAAACACCCAAGTAAAATAGTTCAAATCCTCTCTGCAAACTAGATAGGAAACCCCTAGATCCACCCTGGATCCAAACAACAGAGAAGTGACCCTTCCCTGGAAAAGCTGTGATCTCAAACTGAGATATAGAATACTCACTACAAGAGGAAAATCGTCTCTTGCAACTGTGATGCTGACCACTACAGAAGATCTAATTTTCTCCTATGGCTGTGATCATACTCTAAGGCTCCTTTTATAATCTCACACTCACGCAAATACCATGGAGCAATACCATGGGCCAACTAGAACATTTATATGAGATGTTATAAATCCACCTTTACAATACATATCTAGAAATCACCTCGGCTCCTATTTTGCTAGACACCCCTAACATAGAAGTACCTGCCGAACTACAAAAAACCAACAATTGGCAGCTTCAATATTCTACTCCAATCCAAATAAACTCAATGTTTTGTTATGCTAAATAGAAACTTCTGGTCACCAAATTTCCGTGTTTGTGAGTAGACTATATTTCTTTTGTTTAGAATTTTTTTGTCTTCATACAATTGCTGACTTAGGCAAGATCCCAAAACCAAACTTCCCAACAAAAATGTAAGCATATTCACTAGTTTCAGCCTTCTCATCCCAACTATGTTTTATAAGGATGAAGATCTTCAATGGTGATGAAACCTAGACACGCCACAAACACACACACATCCCAAATTGCACACATTTACCAAAAAAAAGATTTATAAACAAACAATAGACATGTACACAACAAAAAAGTTACTAATAAATGCCTATAAAGTAAACTATTTGATCAGTTAATTAGCGATTATGAGCACCTGAGAATTAATCTGTTCTGTGGTAACTGCACTATCTTCTAACTTTCTCTTCTTTACTGGACCAGCATTGCTCTCAATATCCATCTCTCCCGAAACTTGCCATATTTTGATAGAGCGATCCCATGAACCTGAACAAATCTAATGCAATAATAGCAGCAATGAAAAGCATGCACCAGTGCATGTAGGACCTTTTTAATAACCACAAGCTAGTTTCTATGTAAACCTCAAGGAGATTTGAACATGTTTGTTAACATGAGATGGTGTGCATTAAAGTTTTAAAATAGGCACTAAGCACTTAAGAAATTACCAGACTCCCACGTGGACTTGCCGATACAGTTTGAACAGATGACTTGTGGCCTTTCAAAAGTTTAAATGGTCTGACCTTCCCATTTTCCATGTGCTCATTGGGTTTGAACTGTCATGACATTTAACAATATTTCAAAATAATTCCCAACCTTTCACCGGAAGACAAGCTGCATGGAAGCTAATAAAAAGACAGGAAAATATAAGAATACCTGCCACAGTCGTAGAGTTCGATCCTTTGAGGCAGTAGCTAAATTTACACAGTTATCACTAGAATCTGCTGCAGAATATAGCAAGACATCACATATATATCACATTAAACATTAATATTTTAACTTTCACTTTTCCTAGTTCTGACTATCACACTATATTTCTGAGTTAGTGAACAATTTTTATAAAAGAGCTCCAGTTTATATATAATCAAATCACCTAGCTAGATTTACAAAATGATCATTAGAATCTACTTCAGAATATAGTAATCCATCAAAACATAAGCCAACATATATGTCACTTTACAACATTAATAGTTTAACTTTCTCTTTTCCTAGTTCTGACTATTACACTGTATTTATGAGTTATTGAACAATTTTCATAAAAGAGCTTCAGTTTATATACAATCAATTCACCTATATCACATCTATATGCGCATTTAATCTGTGCTATAAAAACAGAAAACCTACAGAAAGGTGATCTGTAAATACTGGAGAAAATAACAATCTAACTGCCTAAGAAGTCTATTATCAAAGCATAATACAGGTGAATGTGACAATGGTGCATTCACATTGCTAAAATATTTCTCTGTCACAGCCCTGCTCATTGACTGCCTCACTAACAGAGCTCTACAGCCATACAGCTGTACATTTTCCTTTAATATTCAACTAGGGCTAAACAGTGCATTTAAAATATTTACTGATAATCACACATGAATATCTTTATAGTTCATTCATAGTTTTAAACAAACAAGATAACAAGCATGGTAATTCCATCACATAGTAGAACCTGATAACATGAAGAAAGCAGCAGAAGTGATAGCATCCTTGTGTCCCTCCAAAATATGTGTGCATAAGCCTTCTCCCTTCCATATCCTACAATGATGTGATAGAAAATGTTAGATAACAATTATTTTCCCAACATTATGTTTACTTTTGTCAGATCCAATTGTACTAAAGCATTTAGATTGACAACGTAAAGAAATTTAACGTAGCATAACAAACCATAAGTCCTCACTGTAGGAGACAGAATCTCACCTTCCAATGTTATCATACGACCCAGTAAATATGAAGCTGCAGAGAAACAAGAAGTAAGAAATTTGAACCTAGAAATTCCAATGTACAAATGTCTTCCATAGAGAGAACAAAAGAAGACCAATAAGAAGTCTCAAATCAGCTAATGAAACATAAAATTATGTCCCCAAGGTCAGACCATGGCGAAAAGTGATAGCTTTTGTCATGTTAACATTAAAATCTTGCAGAAGACATAATAAACGTAGAGGCTACCTGGCACACACACACACATGGAACTTCAATGACAGAGAAGGCGATCATGAAAAAAGGAAATTAAAACAGAAGTTTAATCAGTCCAAACATACAAAATTTCACTTGACCCATTCATTTTACGAAAGAGTAAACCAAGGAAGTGATCAACGTGGACAGTTCAAGATGAGAGATACATGTATTCTGGGACAACACATCAAATGAACTACAGAAAACAACCACTGAACTTGAAACATATGCTTGAATAAGTCCTCAACCAAACAAGACCAGAGAAACATACATCTACAGCTACACTGTCTACTTGATACTAGTACAATTAAATAGTTAGCACATCATCATGGAAGCCCTGATTAGCAAGTAGCAGATACATGACACCTGCAAATTCTTGGCAAACATGCAAGTTCTTAACTGTTAATTGGGTGGTTCCATGATATGAAGTAAATTTTTTATTATTCTAATATTAACTGACTATGTAGTTGTAGATCTAAAAATGCTTTCTTGGTTTTGTTGGTGACCTTCCAAAGCAAAGTTTCTACCATTTACTACTAGTTTCAATCATTTAGTAAGGCTTGACTGTTGGCTGCCATAGACCAGCAGTAAGCGCTTCCTAAAGCTGTCCCGCTCACTTACAAGAGTGGTCCAGGCCACCATCCCTGTACCCCCTAACTTGCTCTTCATTTCTTTTTAGTTAGTTAGCTCAAATTTTGATTTGGTGTTTTTAGAAAAAGAACTTTAAAGAGTCTGCACTGCAAGTAGTATCTAGGTTATGTATGCCATTTCGAAATTTGCTTAAATGCACCGGTCTTTATTTGTTATATTGTATGTCATTCCTTGAGTGTTGATTGGTCTTCAATCTAGCTTGCTTTCATAATTTGCATCAATCTGAACTGGTAGATTAGATTTATTTTTAATGGTTATTTTAGTTGCATTTATTAACCTCTAAAGTTTTCTTTGAAAATCATCCTTAGATTCTTTTGTTAGGGACCAACCCCTTGGCTTTGTTTAGGAGTTGGCCTAAACGGAGGAGTCGAGTGTCAGGTGACAGTTCACCCAACTCGAGGCTTGCACCCAAGGTTGCAATCAATGAGTTAAAGGTTTTTCTCACCTGGAGATGTGGATAAGGTGGCAACACATGGTTCATTTCACATTTTGATGGGCCTTTCTTCTCCAATGGCAATCACAGATTGTAGGAAGAGACATGGAGGGTATTGATGGAAACTTTTTTGAAGACACTTCACCATGAGGTTCTAATAGTGTGCACTTGACACCAATTCGGAGGCATGGTTACATTGCTTACACTAGCTTCTTTTGCATCATTGACAAGGAACCTTGTTCCTTGGATACACCCAAGACCCTAGGTCATGTAGATGGAGGATGTGAACTAGCAAGTAAACCCTAGATGATCAATGCCCTACCTCAAGAAGTGTCTAAGGAGCGATTTATGGCAAGATAAGGACTAGTCACTAGACACAACCCCAAAAAAGGAACACCTACTTTACTGGAGGTTCAAAGCATGGCATGTGGCAAGACCTACCTTGAGGAAGCTCGGGGGCATGACAGAAGATGAAGAAACAAGCTAAAGAAGGAACACCTTGCTTCAAATGATGACATGTGGCATTGAACGCATTTGGATGGTTAATAAGGGTGATTTGTTTTGGAACATCCCACTCAGACACTCCATGGGTAAAAGAAGAACATTTGGTTTCTTGATCATAAATATACCCCCCTTTAAGAGGGATGTTTTGCAAGGCATTTAAAACATATTAAAGGGAATTTATGGAGAATTATACATTATTTAAGGCATATGCCACATATTTGTAGGCATGTTTCCCCTTTGAGGAGAACTTTTGTGGGTAAGAACACATTGTTTTTCACAAGTTTGGAGGCATGTTTCAACTTTCACCTTTTAAGGTATTTGGAGGGAAAGACACATTGTTCAAGGCCTTTTCCTCAGTGTTCCACAGGAACGCGCCACCTAGGGTCAGGGGCTCGCCCCCTGCGCTTCCCACGCCTCGAGGATTGGGAGGCTCCATGGGAAATGTTTCCCAATGCCCCCCTTTCTGCGAAACTTGGGTAAACGCAGGTCTAGGAGTTTCCCGATTGAGGGGCTCCCACATGCCCCCTCCTGAAAATGGGGGGCTCCCACAAGCCCCCACCTCCCTCGATTTTTTAAATTTTTTTACTTGAAAAAAACGGTTCATCTTAAATTTTAGGCTTTTACACTAAATGGTCACTATAAAATCGAAATAGAAACAAATAAAACGAAACAAACATCGATATGATATGTATGATATGCTTGGCTATAACGATTACATTTACATTACCCTAAACTCTTCGGGAACATAAGGATGCTAGTATGCAAATGGTGATGTGATCAGGAATTGATATGTTGATATGTTGGGGTTCATATTTTTATTTTTTTCTATTTTTTATAATTTTAGAGACCGACCCCCCTATGTTAGGGACCCTGACGCCCCCCCCCCATCCCCCAAAATACCCCAAAATTTTGGGATGTCTCTACACGTCCCCAATGTGTGCTTCCCCGGTCCCACGCTCCCGCGTCCCGAAAACTTCGTGGAACACTGCTTTTCCTACATATTTAGAGGTGTGTCTCACACTTAAGGAGATGACAAAATACGCAGTGCCCAATTAGATAGTGTCCCTATTTTGTTAAAAGTAAGGCATAGGGATTTAAAACTAGTAGTGTGTGAGAAAATCATATCGAGATCCCATCATCACGGTATCAAAAGGCAAATACAAAATAAATAAAGAAATTGAAATGTTATATTACAGAACCAAAGAAAACTTGCAAATATATTCATTAAGGCATTTAGAAACGAAAAATTTTCAAGGGTTAAGGGGGTTGCTTGGTGTAATGGAAAACAAAAAGGTCCTTAAGGTAGATGTTCAAACAAGTAATGCCCATTTTAGATGTGTGCTTTGTTATCGCACAATCTAGCATCTTATGATTGAATCCCAAAAATCAATGATAGCTTATGGGTAATTAAGAGGGGGGCCAATGACACCACACCTAGCCCTCTTCTACTCTTTAGGTTAGCTCTTCTCTAGCTCAAGGGAGGAGTCCCTAAATAGCATTACTAGATTTTAAGAATAAAGCAAAAGGTGAAATCAAAGACTAACTCTAGAAAGAACATAGAAGTTTGGTATTTTATAAAAGTTAAAGGTGATGAAGGGATTGGAGACCAATGTCTTATCAAATGGGCAAATGGGGCTAACCAACGATTGCATGAGGGTCTTAAGGGCCAGGTTTCGTAGTGCACAAACCTAGCTGCTCTCTAATGGTTGGGTTGATTTTAAGATCAATCAAAGGGAAAGTTCTCGAGCTTCTTTAAGGAGGAAAACTATAATGGAAAGCATTGGAATACGTATGATTTAGAGCAAAAAATGGGCACCTAAACTACACTTCCAACTGATAACAACCACATAAATAATAGATAGTTTATTCGTTATTACCTCAAATCCATTAACAATTTGAAGATCCATCCATCAATCAAACATGAAAAATATGACAAGACTTCAACGAAGCTCTAGCCTTAAGCAGCCATAAGAACCAAAAGATATTTCACCGAGTCTAATGGATTTCTCCCCCAATTCGAACATGATTACAAATGAGGAAGAGACACTCTTATATAGAGATGAGCTCTAACTTTTATCTACCAAAACCCTAGATCTATCCTAAGGAGGAGTAAATAAATAAATAAAACCTCCAACTAACTTTCACAAACAATAACAACACCCATGAAATACAGTGGTCAAAACCACAAGTACAATATCCAAGAGAAAAAAAGGTCCAAGAAGGGGGTGCATCCATCAAATGATGGATGAATAATGATAGGAAGAAGTCAAACCTAGCCTCCAAATGCTCTCCAAAGGTAGTGATCCAAGAAAAAGGCCTCAAAAGGTGGAGCTCTTCCTCAAATAAGGTGAACGCTCTTGATGAAAAGACTCCAAAAGGCACACGCGGCAAAAATAGAATGCAACTCTTCAAATGACAACTCTAGAATTGCTAACTTTCTCGTTATTTATCGAATTTTCTATTATAACTACTTTTCAAAAGTCTTGCGATCACTCTACATCTAATAGCGTTGAGGTGGCAAAATTTTGGGGACCCTATCAAAAGATAACTGCTCCAGAAATGAGGACGCACCTCCAAAAATTTCCCATGAAAAAAATGGCCTAGATGAGTGTGTAAACAGCCCTCCAAAGGGTGGATGCTCATCAAGTGAAAACCAATGAATGTACAACAAGTCAACATGAGCAAGAGGTTGCTTCCATCTGCCAAGGGGTCAATCCCTCAACCAACAAACAGATCGATCTACAATACTCCATCAAGTGGGGAATAACCTCAACATATGTGTAATGAATGTCCACATAACAACCAAACCCCAACCTCCATGCCAACTCATCAATCCATGAACCAAGGAGACCATCAATCAAAAATAGGAGCATCCAATTCAAGAACAAGAGTCCACAACAAATAACCAACCCATGAGGGATAGCCCCTTCTACAAGCCACTAGAATGCCAGCACACATGCCACAACAAAGAACGAGGGTGCTCAACCAAAGATGATAACTAAAAGTGTTATGTGCCAAGGATCAAGAATGCTCCACAAGAAAAGGCCTCCACAAGTATCAATACTAGGCTATTAATATCCCCATCAACATGTAAGCCAGTTGAAAATGTGATAAAATCACATGTGGACACCTGCAAAATGGGGGTAGCACCTAGCTCCAACTGCGGTACATGTGCTCTAATGAGAGTGCACGAGAACCTCACAATCTCTAATGCACCCGTTAGCAATGACCATCAATGCAAGAAAACCAAAAAACGTGTGGTAAGATGGAAAGCCTCACCATCCCTAAGCGCTGCATCACAAATGAAAGTTTTATCGTCATCACTTTCTTTTTATATTTTTAGAAATTGCTCTACAACCTACTTTGTGGTCATTAGTGGACATTAGTGGACATTAATAAAATTATCTTATCTTATCTACAAGGCACAAGCCATCAATGCCAAAAGCAAATCGACCTACTCTAATATTCATGTAAGTCTTTATTCATTCTCTTACCTACCTACTCTAGCATTTGAACAAGAGCATGCCAGGTAAACTCAAATATCCAATGAAGCGACCTAAGCGTCTTATCCATGCTATGGTTTTTTCCCCTATGCTTGGTGCAATGGACCAAGACAAGGCAACATCAACCATCAAAAAAGTACATGCTACAATCTTCATACCAATTTGGCTAAAAATGAACATGATATCATAGGCATGTGAAAGAACCTCATTCTTAAACCCATACCAAAAAAATGTCAAGTCTTCCCACAAGCCCTCTATATCCAAAATTGAATAGGGCTTTGTATAAGTGTCTCCATCATAGGGCTGCCCATCCAAACCTGCAATTTCATCATCAAAACCCTCAAAAAGAGAGAGATTAGGCTTCTCAAACACCACATGACAATGAAGAAGAATAATTCTTCTGCTTCAACATGAAACCTTGAGCACAAGAAAATGGTTGGAAATGACTCTCAAAGTTTGCATAAGCAGCAGCCTCTTGCTGCCCCAAACCATCATCAAAATCAGCATGGATCTCCGCAAAACATGGTTGGGAATTGTGCCCCATATTTTGCTGCCCCAAACCAACGTCAATCATTGAAGAAGATGGCTGGAAGAGATAATCCAAATCTGCTCTAAAAGAAGGTAACAAGGCTGCCTCAAATCTGCTCTAAAAGAAGATAACAAGGCTGCCCCAAATCTGGAGCACATGAGTGGGCCTAATGGTTAAGAACATGTGTTATCTCCCTAGAGGTCACAAGTTCAAAACCGGCGAGGGGTAGGGTTGCTCATTGGCCTGTTGTGACAAGGCTCAAAGGGTAGGCGACCCCTGGGCTAGAGCCTCACCTAGGTGGGATTCGAGATGTCTCGGCCCCTGCTAAGTCACAAGTTATTGGTATATCTGGCTTGCAGGCTGTTGGATATACTCTTCGGAGGTTGTTGTTCCCATGGTTAAAAAAAAAGGCTGCCCCAAATCTGCATCAAAAACCCCCTCATGCTAATCCAAATCTGCAATACTAGAACATGTACATAAATGGAAATGATTATGGCAAATATCCTCAAAACATGGCTATCCAAAGGGCTCAAAAACAAAACTCTCAGTACTAGAAGTATCATAGATGGGATCCCCTAAAAATATTTAACAATCACCATCAAAACTATGATCTGCTTTTAGGAAGATGCTCATCAATCATATCACGTCTTTGGTCAACATCATCAAACAAGGAAGAAAATACATTTTCAAATGTATAATCATCCAAGGGTTTGCCTTCTTCATCATCATAAGATGCTTCAAGCACTTAAAGATTTTGAGAAGAGAATTTCACCTAACTCTCACCTGGGTTTTCAACACAAATACTTTCAAGGGCTTCTTCTTGCACATGCTTATCTTCGTGATCTTCTTTACTGCATTTAAGAACTTCATCAAGGAGGATGAAATCACAACGAGCTTCTACAACATGCATGGTTTCTTCTTCATGGGCGTGAACTTCAAAGGAGTATTCATGGAGATATGCATGCTGCTCTTCATGATTATGCTCATGCAACTCATTTATAAGCTCTTCTTGCCCTAGAATGCCACACTTTTCTTTAGCAATATCAAACAAGTAAAGCAATGATTCTTCTTGACTCTGGAACTCGCTTAAGAGAATCTTGAAAGGGCTCATTATATATTCTTGCATCATACCTTTCCTCTTAGTTTTCTTTTCTTTAGAAATGAAAAACCCAAAGAGATCCATCATTCAATCATTCCCATCGAGCTTTTATATCGATCCAAGATTCCTGAAAAATCTACGAGGAAAACAAAACATAAAGATATCTTCTTTGGAGGAAGTTTATAATACGATTCCCTTGCATACTTCCTTACAAAAAGAGCAAACATCTTCCTAATTTCATTTTCCTGAACCAAGTTATACTTTACAATAAAACCCATGAAACATGCAATAAAATGTTGAGGTCCATCTCCACTCTTTCCATAAAATCTCAAAGCACGCCTTTTCCATAAATCATATTAGCACTCATGAGGAAATCTCAAAATGCATATTAGAAGTCTAAAGGACCAAGCAATTCATCTGATTCTTTGCAAGAAAGAGCCATACTTCAAATCTGAAATTCACACATAATCTTCATTCGTTTACCGAAGTGTGGAGTTGCCAAGGTGATGTTAGGTATTTTGACACTTAGGAGTTAGTTACGATCAACTTAATCTAATGTGCCTTTAGGTAATGTAATATAACAAACTGGTGAGGAGGCGATAGGGTTTCGGTAGCAATGAGGGCGATGGCGTAGGCGGTCTGCTTGCTAGTACGGATGGACATGACCTCTAGCTATGGCTAGGGGTCTGCCCTGGCTTTTGGATCACGCTTACCTTTTGACAGGCTTGCCTCTGATCTGTGTGGATGACCGTGTTGGAGTTGCTGGTTTAGGGTGCTTTCAAACTGTGACGGTGGAGTGTTAGGGTTTCAAGATCTGTAGCTGACTGAGGGTTTCTTGACTGTAACGGTTTACATCCTTGGATTAATGGAGGCTTTGGACGTGGTAGATTATTCCAGTGACAGACTGGAAAGCTCTGACATCTGGGAGGTGCCAGGTGGAAGGTTCTTGGAGCAGCTGGTGGATTTCCCAAGATCGGGCCAGGTTTTTGTGGGAGCAGAAGTGCTTATGGGGGTGGAGGCCGTTACGTCCCCATCTGACTTTCTTGTTCTTTCGCCGGAGCTATTAACGACAGACCCACTGGTGAAGTCATTTTCTCAGCGGCCGGAAGTTTTGTTGGGGTCTTCGAGCCGGAGGGATTCGGATTTATTCTTCAACCGGAAGCTAGGTTTTTCGGTACCAGACTTTCAGGAAGGGTTCGAGGTTGTGAAGGGTGATGTAGAGGTGCCAACAGAAGGGGAGGCTGGACAGGTTTTACAAGGAAAGGTTTCGAGCAGAGAAACTTCGGAGGATGAGTGGAGGGCGCCTTTGGCTGTAGCTGAACAGAGAGGTTTTGAGTCGCCGCGAAGGGATCTTTCAGGTGATGGTTCAGGGGATCCGAGTGAATGTGATGGGAGGAGAGTGCATAATGGTTCAGCAAAGAGACGACGAAAGAACTGGATAAAAAAGAAATTGATCCGGAATTATGCGGTTGGTGAAGATCTTGCATGGGATAGCGTGATGAAGATGGCGAAGTGCACCTTGGTTGGGAGAGCCGTGGGCAGAAATTTTGCACAAAATACTGTCCTGGACTGGGCCGCGGCGTCATGGGGCACACAGCTTGGATATGTGCCGGTGGTTGAGGTGCTGAATAGAGGCTGGTTCGCGGTCAATCTGGAGAAAGAGGAGGACTTAAGATGGATTCAGTCCAAATGTTGGGATATTGATCACTCCCTTGTCCTCCTGAAGCCATGGAGTCCTCTGTTTGATGCCAGCAAAGAAAGGGTGGATGTCTTACCAATATGGGTAAGATTGCCTGCGCTCCCATTTCACTTTTGGGATATGTATCATTTCAGAAGAATAGGTGATATCCTTGGGACTTTCCTGGAGGCAGACCTTTCCTTCGTTGAAACCAAGGTGAAGAAGGTAGCTAGGATTTTGGTAAATATTAATCTAAGGGAGGGTCTGGCAGAATCGATTAATTTGGACTGGGGACCGGTGATCATTCCCCAAATTCTGGATTACGAAAATGTTCCATTCCGATGCAGACGTTGTCATGTTTATGGTCATCCGGTTTCAGCCTGTACTTTGCCAGGGAGGACACCGAAAGGTAGTAGAAGAAATGGTACTGGGGCTGAGCGCAAAGGCCCTTCGGAGAAGATTGAAGCCTCCTCGGGTTCGGCCCAGACCTCTGCGGATGACATTGGAAGCGACCCGTCCTCAGAAGACTTGATATTTCCTGATGAATTGATGGACGAAGGTATTAGAGATATGCTAGCTCAGGTCCCTTCACCGATTCATGGTTCAGCTTCAGGGGATCCCTCTGATCCTAGTACTGCTACTCTTCCCCTTCTGTCAAATGTTAATTTGTTTTTGAATAATGTCTCCTTTCTTGGGTACGATTGGATTGAAGGCCTGAGGAAGCTCTACCTCTCGGGACAGAATGGAACTCCTTTGTCTATCCCTATACACCATGTCAATGTTGATGCTGTTCCGGGGATGGGTACACATGCTTTGGCCATCGAACTTGTTTCCCTTTCTGACATAGCTGAACATTCCCCTCTTGACCTGGAACCAGACCCTGCTTCTCACGTTGAGGAGTCTTGCCCCTCCCCTTCAGACCCTATGGATACGGGATATTTTTTAAGATCCAGCCAGAAGCCTTCGCTTGGGCTGGGTAAAAATACTGCGCCGGTGAGAAGAGGTCGGGGTAGAAAGACAAATCTCTTCAAGGCTCAATCTAGAGCCAAGGAGGACCTCTTGGGAGGAAAACAAATTTCAATTGAAAAGGCCCTTAGAGCGGAGCAGGCCAAGAAGAAAGGTCGATTATGAAGATTCTGTCTTTTAATTGCAGGGGGCTGGCTGGGCCTGGCAAGAAATCAGCCTTCATCAGGGTGCTTACTCTTGAACACCCGGATGTGATTTTGCTACAAGAGACTATGGGAGAAGGGGAGGTGATACAGGAGAGGTTGGAAAGTTGGTTACCTGGGTGGTCTTTTGTGACTGTGGATGCTAGAGGACGTTCTGGGGACTTGGCGGTGGGATGGAAAAGTTGTTGTGTTAAGTTGATTAATTCCTGGGGTACAGAGGCTGTGCTGGGTATTGAAGTCTTTTCTGAAGAATTGGGGATTCCCCTTTCTGTGGTCAATGTCTATGGACCATATCTTAATAGAGCCCCCTTCTGGGACTCTCTTCTTCAAAATGCCCTAGTGAATGGAGATTCGGTAGTGTTGGGTGGAGATTTAAATTTTTCGATGGGGCACAATGAGATCTGGGGGCCTCATGCCCAGGTGGATTCTTTGGCGGGCTTTTTTGTTCAGAAATTTATGGAGAAGGGGTTGCTGGATATCGAGCCTACTAAGCTAAAACCGACCTGGAGAAACAACCGGAGTGGGGATGCGAGGGTGGCGAAACAAATTGATCGTTTTTTGGTAGCAGAGCAGCTGGTGGACAGATTTTTCTTAGTTAGACAGTGGGTGGGCAGTGGGGGCTTGTCCGACCATTTTCCTACTTTCTTTGAAATCAAAAAGGGGCCCATCAATCCTCCGAGTCCTTTAAAATTTAATAAGTCATGGCTTCAGGATGAGTCTTTCAAAAACCTATTCCTCTCTCATTGGAACCCTATCAGGGGGGAAAATGATAGATCGGCTGCTATCCAGTTTGCAGACAACATCAAAAGACTCAAAGTGCATATCAAGGAATGGGCAGTAGCAAAGAGAAACAGAGACGAAGTGGAATTGAAGAATGTTGAAGCAGAACTTCTGATGATTTATGAGGGAGAAGGAGGTGGTTTTCTAACACAAGAGTCCAAGGAGGCACTGACTAGGTTGGAGGGTAGACGTAACACTCTGCTGTTAGAAAAGGAGGAAGCATGGAGACTTAAAAGCAGGGCCATCTGGTTGGAGTGCGGGGATGAAAACACAAAGTTTTTTCATGCTTACGCGCGAGGAAGGAAGGTGGCAAACACTATTTGGAGACTGCAAGATGAGGAGGGTACCCATGTATCCTTTGAAGATAAGGCCAGTTGCGGGGTCAGACACTTTCAGCATTTGTTCAAAGCTCCTCCGCAGGCTTCCATAGAAGAGGTAATTAGAACGGCTCTGATGTTTCCTCGTTTTGTGGATGTGGGAGGCAACAGGGAACTTATGAAGGAAGTATCGGAAGAAGAGCTCAAGGAGGTTTTGGGCAGTTTTCAGAAAGATAAAAGCCCAGGACCTGATGGATGGACGATCGAGTTTTTTCTGGATCTTTTCGAGATTCTGGGGAGGGACCTCTTGCAGGTTGCAGAAGACTCAAGGTCGGCTGGGTGGATCCCGGCTAGCTTCAACACTACTTTCATAGCTCTCATCCCAAAGTCTGATAATGCAACCTCCCTCAACGATTTCAGGCCTATATCTCTGTGCAACTGCATCTATAAGATTATCTCAAAAGTAATTGCTCAGAGACTGAAAGCTATACTTTCAGCACAAGTCTCTACTGAACAGTTTGGCTTCCTGGAAGGTCGTCAGATCCATGAGGCAATAGGGGTAGCGCAGGAAGGCCTTCATAGCTTAAAGACCAGAAGATTGAAGGGGGCTATTCTAAAAATTGACCTTTCTAAGGCATATGACGGAGTTAGCTGGCTTTATAGAAGGTTGCTTTTAACCCACCTGGGTTTCGGCATCAGTTTCATTCGCTGGATTATGTCTTGTATAACTACTGTTTCTTTCTCGGTGCTGATCAATGGAGCGGCCTCTCCCTGCTTTCATGCAGAAAGAGGATTAAGACAAGGGTGCCCATTGTCTCCGCTCCTTTTTCTTCTGGTGGCTGAGGGTCTCAGCAGGGCTATTAGGGCAGCAAGAGATGAAGGACGTTTCTCCGGGATAAAAGTAGCTCCAAACTGCAGTATTACTCATCTACTCTTTGTGGATGATGTATTGATCTTCTGCTCTGGTGATAGAGGAGAAACTCGAGTTCTGAAGGAGATTTTGGAACTTTTCTCCAAAGCTACAGGTATGGAAATAAATTTTGGTAAATCTACATTGACTACTCACCTGTTAAGACCGGAAGAGGTGGCTGAAATAACAAGGAACTTTCCCATTAATACTGCTGGACTGGAGGCAGGACTCAAATACCTTGGATTCCCGCTGAAAGCAAACTTCTATAGGAAACAGGATTGGTTCTGGCTGGTTGGGAAGGTTGAGAAACGTTTAATGGTTTGGAGCCACAAATGGCTTTCTAGAGTTGGAAGGTTAGTCCTGGTAAAAGCTGTTTTGGAGGCAATCCCAGTTTATTGGATGTCCCTTTCCTGGATTCCGAAAGGAATTCTTGAAAGGATAAGGAAGATCTGCTTCAGATTTCTTTGGAGTGGAAAAAAGGAAGAACAGACTACACCCTGGTTAATTGGAAAAGGATTGCAAAACCAAAAGGTCTAGGAGGTTAGGGTCTAAAGGACATCCTTTTATTCTCTAAAGCCTTGGCTGCTAAGGGAGGTTGGAGGTTGGTGAAAACTAGCAGTCTGTGGACTCGGGTGATAAAGCAGAAATACATTCCACATGAGAGTTTATTAGACTGGATCAGAAATCCCAGGAAAACACACTCTGGTGGATCAGTGATTTGGAAAGCGATTGTCAATTCTTTCTCCTTGATCGAAAACAATTTAGCGTGGGATGTTGGGAATGGGGAAAATTTTCTGATCGGTAGGGATCCTTGGATGGGCAGCTCACAACAGCACTTAATCCCTCCTGATGTTATTGAGGAACTTGGACTTGTTGGGATCACTACTCTGAACCAGCTAGCTATTCCAAGGCCTGATGAACCCTGGACTCAACTTTGGAGAAGGGCCAATTCTTTAGGGCTGGGAGAAAGGGGAACTGGCTTGCTGGAGATTTACATTAGGGAGCTGGCTCGGGCACATATTGTACTCTCAGAACAAGAAGATACACTGGCATGGGATGCAGATCCTGGGGGTGCATATTCTCCAAAGGCTGGGTATTTATCTTTAAGTGTAGGGGTGGATCAAAGGGATGAAGTCTGGTGGTGGAAGACTTTGTGGAAGCTTAAGTGTCCTGCTAAAAACAAACTGTTTATGTGGTGCGTTCTAAATAACAAAGTACCTACTTGGGACGTGCTACAGAAGCATTCCTTTCAAGGGCCGGGCTTGTGTGTCTTGTGTAAAAGGGAAATGGAAACCACTTACCATCTGTTCTTATCTTGCTGTTTCTCTAATGAAGTTTGGAAGGAAGTCTCTACGGTGGTCGGGTTCAATTGCCAGTGGGAAGGGGATTCAATTGGGATTGCTTGGGATTCCTGGTGGAGGAGGACACCTCAAAAACAACTCAAAATGTTGCCTATGTTGGTTATCTGGGGAATTTGGATTGCATGTAACAAAGCAATCTTCAAGGATTTACCAAGTACACCGGCCATAACCGGGGCGATGGCTGTGGGTTTCTACAATTCTTTTCCTGTCCACTTACGAGCTGCAAGAGAACGAAGGCCGTTAGAAGTGGTTATTGACAGGTCTTCCCCGTGGGCCTTCTTTGATAGGGCAGCACAGAACAATATGTGCGGTGGAGGAGTTGTTCTTCACTTATCTGAAAACCATTTTTATGTTATGTCTATGGGACTCGGGGGGGGGGGCACCAATAATTATGCTGAGTTAATAAGCCTTAAACTACTTCTGATGTTCGCCATAGAAAAAGGCTGTACTGCTTTAAATATCCTAGGAGACTCAATGAATGTAATAAACTGGATCAATCATACCCAAGAGTGCAGGCACATGAGACTAGCACATGTTATTTATTCTATTCGACAGCTTCTTCAACGTCTTAATGCTTTCACTTGCAGGCATGTATACCGAGAAAACAACAAGGAAGCGGACAAAGCTTCCAAGGAAGGGCTGCGGCTGGCAAAAGGTATCTGGATGGTGAAAGAAACAGTAAATGGCAGACAGCAGGCCTTTTATCACAGGCCGTTCATAGAACTTTTTTGAAACTAAACAGAACTCGTGGAATGAATGCGGCTGCTGTTTTCTTCAGACTTCAACTCGTGTTTTTACTTTAGATCTTTTAATGTAACCGATATGGATATATCATTATGAACTTATCTTTTTTGATTTGCATTACAGTATGCATCTTATTGTCTTATATTTCAGAAGGCTCGGCGGTAACATGTAATGAACCAGACTATGTAAAACAGAACTTCGATATAGTTTCGATATTATTTTTGAAGATTTCTGAACAGAACTATGATTATGATCATATTCACATGGAAAAGCATTTGCGTATGCTCTTGTAGAACTCCTCTATCAGGAGACATTTCAGTCTCTCCCTTTGAACCAGTTATTGGTCAACAGGAAGTCACTCTTCAGTGAACTCTAAGAATGTAATTTTGATCTCAAAAGATGAATGAAATTACGCTTTTTTTCCTTGGAAAAAAAAATGTAATATAACAAACTGATATTTTCTTTTTCTATGTGTATTGTAGATGGCTAGTAGGCTTATGCCTCAATAGAATATGAAAGCAAACCCTGATCTCTGCATGCATGCATTTGCATGCAGATCTGTGCCCTAGATAATACTGAAATGCTAGAAAATAGGAGGAATTAATGCATGTACATACCAGTATGTAGATCTGTTGATGACGAAGAGGATGGTCCCTGCATGCAAGAATTGTGATGGAGAAATAAGAAGTTAAGCCAAATCGTCCTCCACAGGTAAGTGCGCCCTCCTCCAAAGCTATAGATGCTCCTCAATAATAAATACTCCACTGACGAAGACCCATATGAGTGCAATAGGGTTATAGTGCCCTTCTAGAAGTGATGGGAGCAGCATGCAGAAGAAATAGTGGCTCAATAGCCTACAACGAATGTATCCTCCTTCAGGAAGTCGCCCATGCAGAAGAAGTAGTGGCTCAATAGCCTACAACGAATGTATCCTCCTCCAGGAAGTCGGCCATGCAGAAAGACGTCCTCCAAATAGTGATGAATGTTGATAACTTGCTTGAAACTCAAGCTAAGAGGCCCTTCTTCCAGGGGAAGGGTGATGAGGATGTTCTGAGGGGAATAGAA
The DNA here is from genome assembly GCA_001517045.1 of Pseudotsuga menziesii. NCBI lineage: Eukaryota > Viridiplantae > Streptophyta > Pinopsida > Pinales > Pinaceae > Pseudotsuga > Pseudotsuga menziesii. The sequence goes on from LPNX010649425.1 coordinate 95,811, forward strand.
GCAGCATGCAGAAGTTCTGCCCTCTGTAGAGAAGAATGTGAATAGGTATGTCTCTGACCAAGGTGCCAACGGTATGATAGTGAATCCCTCCAATTTGATAAATAATCAATCTCTCGAAGTGACTGCTGAATAAAACCTGATGATGAAGTAGTGTTGAATCTAAATGATCCAACCTAATGATGAACTAGGGCAAATAGATTTCGCTGCCAAAATACACCAGTTAGTTGAGCATGCACTCAACCCCAACTTAGCTCGCTGAGCTCTCCAATTCGAATCCTCAAATCAATAATCATATAAGTCTCCTTCTCCATTCACTTTACCTTTCTTGTATAACTTCCAACTACGAATAACCTAACTTTTGACCTAATTAGATCACTTTAACTTCTAATTTGCAGTTGACTTGCATGCAAGTGCTTGGAGACTCAATCAGGTGCATGCATCATGAAATAAGCCTCAAATGTCATGCATGTAGATGGCCTTTGGCTCTGGTGACCCCCGTATACCCAATGATGATATAATATTGATGCCTTAGATCTTCTTATATGGCATCAGTCCACAGCTGATTCCCTAACTATCAGTGCCCGCTCGAACCTATGGGAATCATATAGGTTAGCAGGTTGCTCTTCAATGCTTAAGCAGAAGAGGACATTACAGGTAATGTGTGTTTCTTTAGTATGCATTGGTATTGTTCGACTAAAACAAGGTATTTCCAAACAGGTCGAACTCCTTAAGCAACAACTCACACAAACATATCACTAATCAACACATCAATGTTTTTACGCGGTTAAATCCATCAAAGAGGGAAACAATCCATGCCCTCAACCAAATAGCTACTTGAGGCAATATATTAATGCAAAAGGAAAAAAGAATTGAATATGAGTGTCTCATAATCAATCATCAAGTAAATGACCCTCTGTGCTCTTGAAATAGAGACCATAGACCAATCGGGTATAAATCAATAGCCATTAAAATCGAGGTGAAGATGAGTCGTTGAGTCACTCTATGTCAAGAACATATTGTGACCATCAAATTACATAAGTATAAATGCATACTAATGCATACTATTCTTCAATTGCCTTCACAATGTTGCTTACTTCACCCTACAAACAAGTCTTCAAAAACTACAAATGAACAAAGGCTTTGTCCCTTCATGGAGTCGCAATATGAGCAATAGATCTTCAAAAATCTGCACTCATAGATGTCATATGTAACAAGACTACAAATCCAAGAAATGGGCATTATCCGTGGCAACAACGTCAAAATGTTATCACTCAAACTAGAATCTTATGCTTGAAACCCTAAAGTCAATGATAGCTTATGGACAACCAAGAGGCAGGCCAATGTTACCACACCTAACTGTCTCATGCCCTTTACACTAGCTCTTCTCTAGCTTAAGGGAGGAGTCCCTAAATGGAATTACTAGAGTTGGTCAATGAAGCTCAAGGTGAATTTAAAGAGCAACTCTAGCAAACCAACGTATTTTATGTAAAAGAAAATATATAAGTGATGAGGGGATTGGAGACTAGTGGCTTATCAAATGGGCGAATGGGGTCAAACAACGATCACATGACGGTTTTTGGGAATGATTAGAAAGGGTGAGGGTTGTAGTGCACTAACCTAGTTGCTCTCTAATAGCTAGGTTGATTTCAAGATCGATCAAAGGGAAAGTTTGAGAGCAAAAATTTCAAATGGACATTAAGGAGGAAAATTACCATGGAAGGCATAAGACAACACATGATCTAGAGTAGAAAATGGGCACCAAATCTACACTTCCAATTGACAGCAACCACATAAAAATAGAGAGACTATTATTAATTACCTAAAAGCCATTGTCAATTAGAAAATCCATCCATTAACCAAACATAAGAATAAATGAAACTTTCAATGGAGCACTAGCCTTAACAACCCATAAGAATGAAGAGATATTTCATTAACATGAATGGGATTTCTCCCCTAATCCATGAGTGCAAATGAGGAAGAGGCTCTCTTTATATAGGAGAGGAACTCAACTTCCTTTACAATAAAGTAATAATTAAATCCTAGATCTAGCCTAGGTTGGGTAGAATAAACCATAATAGCTCCAACTACATAAGAAACTCTAAAAATAGGGTGGTCAAAGACACATGTATAAGTATCCATCAAGATGCTCTCCATCAAAGGAGGTTGATCCATCCAATAAGGAATTAAATAGGATAAATCTTCAAAAACTATCCTCCAAAGGCTCCCAAAAGCAATGATACCTCCTGAAATCATGAGAAAGCCTCCCACACAACATCCATGAACTAAGAAAATGATTGTATGTGACATAATCGATACCCACGACTATTATGGAACGATGGCTCCATATCCCATAGGTCCATGTGATGGTACAGTGGCATGTAATATAAGGTAAGGTTGGTCCATGACTCCATGCATAGAAGCTTAGCTGGATAAAGTATCAACATATGTGTATGTCCCCCTCTCTAAGAAAGAGGCAACCAATATATCAATATGGACCAATACGCAAAATAATAAGAAAGTACAATGGTTGTGTGCAATTATATGACTGTAAGGTACATCCGTTTAAGAAGAATGGTAGCTCCATGTACCACCCACATCTTCATTAAAATCATGTCAAGGTAAAAGGAAACCCATATCATGTGATATCCTCGTAATAAAACCAGTTCAAAGCTATCATAAGGCCCATCATGAGATTAAAATAACATTTCTTTACCTCCAAATACGTACCCATTTACCCCCGTGCTTAATTCAACCATAAGCAAGCCCCTTCCATTGTCCACTCAACGAATTTGATGAGAGAGGGGGTGGACCATTAAATAATAATTATTTTTACATAAACATATGTGCTAGCTTTGGAGCCCCACAAAAGTGCTTAAATAAGTCTGTTAGATTTTTAATATGTAGCAGTATAACATTATTTGCAATGGAAACAAAATAGGATCACTTAAAGGTAACCATGTACGGAAACAAAAAAGACACAAAGATTTCATCTACACAAGGGAAGAAACCCCAACGACCTTTCTTATGAGAGACTCAATTCAGATAAACCAAGATGAAGATAAACCAAAAAAGAAACTCTCCAAAGATAGTAACCCCAGAATTAGCCTTCATCCCTCTCTTGCGCATTTCCTTCTTCTTGTGGAGCGAACTTGCTTCACTGATTGCTTGGGGAAAGGAATGAGACGTTACCTTTATTTATACTTGATTTTCGCTAACTTTTTTACTAGGGTCGACTTGTCTTTCTTCCCTGGTCCAACTTCTCTTCTAGCATAATAATGTTGCTTTTAATTGTTATTTTCTCTGGGTTAACTTGGTCTGATGATGCCTCACACAGCTACAACTCCAACACCCCCTCTTAACTAGGGAGGCATCATCATGCTAGAACACATCTGGATATCATTTAAGCATCACGATTGTCTTGAAAATCTCTGCATCATAAGAAAGGTCTTCCAACACAACTCAGTCCATTGAGAAGTGTCATCAACTAAACTCAGTCCATAGAGGAGTCAATAACTCAACTCAGTTCGTCGGGGAGTCAACAAGCAACAACTGAACTCAGTCCATCAAGGAGTCAACAACTCAACCCAGTCCATCAGGGAGTCGACAAGTAACAACTCAACTCAATCCATCAAGGAGTCAACTACTCAACCCAGTCCATCAGGGAATCAAAAAGCAACAACTCAACTCAATCCATCGAGGAGTCAACAACTCAACCCAATCAACAGGTGACAACTCAACTCAGTCCATCTAAGAGTCAACAACTCAACCCAATCCATCAGGGATTCAACATGTAACAACTCAACTCAATCCATCAAGGAGTCAATAACTCAACCCAATCTATTGGGGAGTCAACAAAGTAACAACTCAACTTAGTCCATTGAGGAGTCAACAACTCAACCGAGTCCATCGAGGATTCAACAATTTAACAACTCAACCCAACCCATCGAGGAGTCAACAACTCAACCCAGTCCATCGGGGATTCAACAAGTAACAACTCAACTCAGTCCATTAAGGAGTCAACAATGGATCAGTCAGCTCCCTCTCTCTCCTACTCAAGGAAGAGTCACACCACTCTCCCTGTCTCAGAAAGAATGTCTGATTGATCCTGCAATCATCGACACTCCCTCCTCAACAAGCGAGGTATTCTTCTTGCTTGTATTGCTCGAACACAGCTTGGGTTTCTTCAAAGGCTTCACATCATAACTTATCTTCAACAAATCATCTCAAGGAAAGGTTGATCACGAGCTTGCTTCGAGTTGATGGTTTCAAGGTCTCTTAGCCAAGTCTCATGGCTAAATCCATGCATTTGCATAAGTGATGAGTGCATGAGCATCTAGGGACCGATCTCCCCACCCCGTCACAGCGTGTTTCAAGGTCTCTTATCCAAGTCTCATGGCTAAATCCATGCATTTGCATAAGTGATGAGTGCATGAGCATCTAGGGACTAATCTCCCCACCCTGTCACAGGGTGTCCGTAAGAACTTCGAGAATTTAGGAACTAATCTCTCCATCCCGTCACAAGATCTCCAATAAAAGACACTGCCTCGTTCTAAGTCGTCTTAGGCCCTAATCTCTCCACCCCATCACAACGTGTTCAAAAGAAGGCACTATCCCACTTGACCCACCCCTAGCCAAGTCTCATGGCCAATACTGGGGAAATGCTCGATGCTCAACCTCTAGGAGGATAGTGTGTGCAACTGAGGACTAATCTTCCCACCGTGTCACAGGAATTTTGGAAGAAGGCACTTCCCTACTCTAAGCTATTCGCTTCTAGCCAAGTCACATGGCTAATACTGAGGGAATGCACCATGCATTAATCATCATGCAGGGGCCAATCTCCCCACCCCGTCACAAGGTGTCTGGGAGAAGATACTACCATGCCACCAGACCATTCAACCCTTGCCAAGTCACATGGCTAATACTAGTGGAATGTATGCCCAATGCTACACCTTCATCATCAACAACCTGTGCCTTCTGCACATGCTGAATCCTGAGGCACTACTCTAATTGAATAGATATGTACCTCCTCAGAAGTCAACTGATTAGCTCTCATCCTCCAAGACTAAAATAGAGAGCATGCTACCTCTCCCCTTTGGCACAAGTGATGTTCTAACCACTTCTAGAGTCTGCATGACTCCAACTAGAAGCCAATTGCTCCTCATGATCATCGAAAAAATGACATTTGTAGTAGAGAGACTGGCATTTGTTGGTGCCTCCTGCTCCCAACCATCAATCTTCATATGAGAACCTTTGGACCTGTGTGTAATGTGTCCACATAAGACTGAATGTACTAGGTCCACGTACATATGTTGCCACTGTTGAACACTCACCACTTGTTCTTCAAGCATCACATCCATTTCAGTTGCTCCCTCTGTCACGAAATCCATCCTGCTACCTGAGCTGAGAGCCATGCTCCTAGAAGCCTCCCACTTCTAAGCATCCCGCTCTCTCTCAAACATGGAATAGCAACAGGATCTTCACATCCATTACTTGTCCTCTTGTTGAACAGTTATCACTTGTTCTTCGGAACAAGTCTCTTGTAGGTTATAACACATGATCTTTCCTACAAGTCAAGTTCAATCAAACAGTTAGCAACATTGCATATCATTAAATTCAATCAAATCATATTGACATTTCAATGCAATGGCAATAGTTCATACAATTACATAAGCATCTTAGCCAATGCTTCAGCACAACAACCATCCATATCCCAAACACACGTGGTGGCTATTTGGATGCCTTCCATCTCCACCAAAACATACTATCAAGAGCATGCACTGTTGTCAACATGTCAACAAAGAAGTTTCATCTTAAACTAGCTCCATTAAGGGCTCATGGGATGTTGTGCAGCATTATAGGCTATTTACTAAACATATACATAACATGCACTGCATGAGCCTACTACTCGTCAATCTCAGTCGTGCATCAAAGAAAATAGTATCATATGCTCATCATAAGTCTAAAAAAAAAAAAACTTGATTAGTCAAGACATAAAATACTTAGCTTTTATGCGTTTTTATGTTGGCTCCCTCTTGATCTTTGCCTCCTTGCAGAAATCACGAGAGTCCTCATATCTTCATCTTCTTTCTGCAGCCTAGATCTTCATACATCACCAATGATAATCACATCATCTAGATAATGCAATCATTGGTGCACACATAGAGTACTAGAAGAAGTACTCCTTTCAACAATCTTCTTCACTTTCCTCAAGATCATCTTCTTTTGTCTACTTGAATGGAGGCTCGTCAACACTGGTTGTTGATGCATGTTGCTTTCATTTCTTTGATAAGGGACATTCTTCGGCATAGTGATTGTACTTCTCACATTTGAAGCACTGAATATTTAAAAGATCCTTCTTCCTTTTCTTCTCTTCTAGAACTGGACTCACCTTTATTGTTTCTGCCTTGACTCTTCCTTCCCTTTCCTCTATGAGTATGTGTTTCAAGAGCTTGGCTTTCTTCATGTTGAGGGCCATGCCCATTTCCTCTAGTTGTAAGTCTAGTTTCTTCCTGAGTACAATCTACCCATAATCGATCAAACTTGGGCAGTTTGGATCGCCCACTGATACTTTGAATGAATGGTTCCCAAGAATGGGCAAGACCATTCAGGGTCATCATGACAAGCTCTTTGTCTTCAATTATCTCCCCAATGGTGCCCAACTAATCTTTCAACTCAGAAATCTTCATAAATTAAGATGCAACTGAGTCTGCTCTAGTCATCTTGACATTCGATGGTTGTTGCCTTAAGGCAAGTGCTCTATTAATATTGTTATTCTCAAATAACTCCTTCAAAGCATCAAACATTTTCTTGGTCATATTCTTCTAGGATATTTGAGGTACCAAGTGATCTTTAACAGAGTCTATCAAAATCCTTCTTGTCTTAGCATCATTCTTCCTCCATTGAGACTTCTCTGCTTCTTCTTCTGGTTTCAACACTTCTTCATTCATGAGCTTCATAAGATCATTCTCCTCTAGGATGAATAGTACCCTAGACTTCCATGAATTGAAGTTGAAAGCCCCATCATGTCTATCTTCAAATTTAACATTGGCCATCTTGACTGCAAACTAGACATTCAAACCTGATCCAGAAACTTTAGCAAGAGCTAGGTCAATATTGAAGTTTGAAAATGAGAAATATGATCCCAAAGGAAGATGCGCCCTCCTTAGGAGATTTCCAAAACACTATTTTCCGGCCAAATATATGGACAGAATAGCTCAAAACTAGAAGCCCTGGTTTCTCAATTCCGAAACAGAATAGGTCAAAATTGAAAATTCTCGGGGTTGATGTTTGTAGCATAGTAGCATAATTCGAGTACGAATATGGATACAAATACAATTCGATACAAAAAAGATACGTAACAAAAAAATCCAATACAAATAAAATACGGATGTAGACTTCTTATATATAATAATTTTAATTAAATATACAACAATATAATATAAATAAATGTACATCTATATAATAAAGTTAGATATATAAAATGTTTTTAAAATAAAAATAGATATCAACCATTAAATATTAAACATAAAAAATCATTCATTTAATTAAGAAGTTTTTACCACTACAATATTTGTAATTATTTTAATAATTAAGAAGTTTTTACCACTACAATGTGAATTACGCAGTATGAAATTGAATGGTAATTATTTTATAATGTTTAAATAATTAAAATTTAGTTTTTTAAAAACTCGCATCTGTATTACACCTACATTGAATATTCAACGAATTTCTAATTGTTCGGAGTTTCCGTACATGAAAAGCCAATATGGCTGAGTTATGCTACTATGGTTTGTAGCTACATGAGGTATCCTCACTTGCAAAGTCGGCACATATAAAAATAATAAACAATATTATATTACTGCAAAGACAAGTCGACCCAGCACAAAAGAGAAGTAGGCCCCACAGCAAAATTCATCCCATAAACAAGTATAAATAAAGGCAGTTTCAATGGGGACACGTCCTGCAAGATCGGGGACGTGTTTCTAGCGTCCCAGAAACTTGGGGACTCTTGGTGAAACGTTTCCCCCTCCCCCATGCCCCTAAGATTTATTTTTTATGTTTTCCCATTATTTTCAATTTTTACAATCCCTACTTGGTACTACTTCGAAAAAAAAACAATATATTTAGTATTTACATTGCGCAATCATGAATATACATCAAATGAATTATTATTTTTGATATTTTATTTTATTTTATAATTTTTGAGACATCCCCTCGTCCACCTTCCCCCCCCACCCCCGAATTTCCCTAAAATTTGGGGGTGGTCTCCACGCGTCTCGAATGTGTGTTTCCCCACTACCCCATCCCAAAAACTTGGTGGAACATGGAACGTTGAATAAAGGTGTGACACCTCATTTGACCATCAAGCAAGTTTGCTCAAGATAGCTAAACAAGTGCGCAGGAGAAAGATGTAGTTGGTAGAAGACTTATATCTCTGGGTTTGAGATATCTCTTATTTCTTGTATATCTGACTTACATGTACTTTGTACCGAATCTCTGAATAAGAAAGGTTGGATGGATTTATCCCGAGTTTGGGTTTTCCCAGGGTAAATTTTTGTCTCTTTGTTTTTGTGCTTTGTTCTACTTTCAGTGATCCTATAATGTGAAATTATACTGCTATATTATAAAAATTTAACATGGTATCAAAGCAATGTTGAAAGAGATCAGTGTCGGAAACTAGGGTTTCTTGTTTCTAGAGTTTCCAACCACAGTTTTGATCCAAAAAGACCACCTTGGAATTCACCCTTAGAAGGCACACTTTTTGTGGAGGAAGATCTTCATTCAAAGAAATTTCAGATCTAAACTAGGGATTTTTATTTGAGTAATAATGTCCACATAACTGATTGAAAAGGAGACTTATTCAACTCGCCTTGAAAGGGCGCATTAGCCTGTGGTTTCAAATTTCTCATCTTCCAAAGTTCAATTTTGACCTAGCTCCTGCTAGGATTTCTGAGCCAGATTTCAGTACGTCAGTCTCCATTCAAGATGACCAACATGAAGGTTGAAGGTAGGCTTGATGGAGCTTCAAATTTTCATTCAGTGAAGTCCAGGGTACTCATTGTCCTAGAAGAAAATGATCTTCTAAATTTTGTTGAAGAAGTAGTACCAGAGCCAAAAAGAAGAAGCAAGAAAATCTCAATGGAAGAAGAGTGATGACGAAACAAGAAGGATTCTAATAGATTCGTTCAAGGATCATTTGACCTCAAATCTCTCAAAAGAAAACAGCTAAAGTTATGTTTGATACATTGAAGAAGTTATTTGAGAATACAAATATCAATAGGGCTCTTGCCTTGAGACAACAAATCTCAAATGTGAAGATGGCTAGATCAGACATTATTGCTTCGTACTTCATGAAGATTTTAGAAATTAAGGTTCAATTGGGTACCATTGGAGAAATAATTAAAGAGAGAGCTTGTCATGATGACTCTAAATGGTCTTCCTCGGTCTTGGGAACCATTCATTCAAAGTGTGAGTGGAAGATCCAAGCTACCTAAGTTTGAACGTTTGTGGGCAGATTGTACACAAGAAGAGACCAAACTTGCAGCCAAAAGCAATGCTCGTGCCTCTCATCATGAAGAAATCCAAGCTCTTGTTGCACATGCCAATAAGGGAAAAAGGAAAGAAAAGAAGACCTTTGGTAGAAAAGACAAAGGTGAAAGATCAAGTCCATTTCCAAAACAAAAAAAGAAGATCTTTCACATATTCAACGTTACATCTGCAGAAAGTATGACCATTATGCAAACAATGTACCTCAAAGAAGAGAAAGCAATGTGCCTCTACTGCTGATGTTGATGAAGAAACTCCACCAAAGAAGTCAAGGAATGCAGAAGATTTCTTCATCTCAACTCTCTCAGGTATTATTCTTACTAGTAGTAATACTTGGTTATTAGATAGTGGTGCTTCAAAACATATGGCAGGTTATAACGAGTTCCTCTCAGATCTATATGAGAGAGAATCACGCCTAAGAGTTGTACTTTGAGATGATGCCAGATTGACTTTGAAAGGAACTGGGGCCACTTCCTTCCAGTTAGATTTTGGTGATTCACTACATTTGGGTGAAGTACTCTATGTACCAGGAATGAAAAGAAACCTTGTCTCCATTTCTGCTCTAGAAGACAAGGGTTACAAGGTTGCATTCTCAGATGGAAAATCTCTTGCATGACTCCACTATTGATTCAACTCGTATGATTGGCGTTCGTGAAGAAAGCTTATACAGATTGACGAAATGACCAGTGCATGCTCCAGTTCATGATTCCCTCAGTTTGAGTAAGCTAAGGCGCAGAAGACTTGCTCACTTACACTATAGAGCTCTTCCACCTCTACTGAAGATGGTTATAGGTCTTCCCGAACTCCAAATTAAGCATGATGGCATATGTAGAGGGTGTGCACTTGGCAAGAATGCCAAGGTTTCTTTTCCAAATAGTGACAAGAGATCCAAGGGAATATTGAAGTTAGTACACTCTAATTTGTGTGGACCCATGTCAATTGCTTCCTTGGGTGGATTCTGGTATTAAGTGATCTTCATTGATGATTAATCCTGAAAGACTTGGATTTATTTTTTGAAAACCAAGGAATCTAAAGAAGTTCTGAACAAGTTCAAGGAATTCAAGGCACAAGTTGAGAACCTATCCGGAAAGAGCATAAAGGTTCTAAGGTCCGATAATGGAGGGGAGTACACTTCCTCAGATTTAAGTGATTTATGTAAGAAAGCACGAATCAAGAGGGAGTATATTGTTCCGTACAAACTTCAACATAATGGGGTCACAGAAAGAAAAAACAAGCCAATTGTAGAAGCAGTCAAAGACATGATTCACGATTAAAACCTGCCTAAGTTCTTATGGGCAGAAGCTTCTAGTACCGCAGTATACGTCCAGAACAGAGGTCCTCATAAGATATTAAGGAACACGAGTCCAGAAGAGGCCTTCACAAGTGTGAAGCTAGAAGTTGGTCACTTGCGAATCTTTGGTTGTCCTATATACATTCATATACCAAAGGAAAATAGGGCAAAGCTAGAACCTTCATGAAAGAAGGGTACATTCGTTGGGTACAATGAGTCTTCAAAGGCTTACAGGATATATATCTCAAGTCGAAGATGTCTCCTTCAAAGAGGAGGTTGCCTTCAGAAGAGCTAGAGGATCATTCATGGAGATTGACAGTGAGGAGCAAGAAGCTCCAAAGGAGATGGTATCATCTCCCCCTCCCCCCTCAGCAATTCAAAGGGAGCTTGTAGATCCATTTGATCCTATTGATCATGTGGATCCTGTTGATCTAGTAGAGTCGACAAATGTTCCTAGAAATATTGCAGCAAGTCGGAAGAGGCTTGCTTGGGCTCGTAAGAGTCTAGAGGAGGTAGAGAAGCATGCAGTTCCCCCCAATACCTTCAGGGAGAGCAAGAGGCCTCACAAATCCTCAAGATATCTAACATTGATGTCTCACATCATTCATTTTGAGCCTTCCAGCTATGAGGAGGTTTCCCACTAGCAAGCATGGAAAGATGCCATGATGGAAGAATATCAGCCCATCATAAAGAATGATGTGTGGGAAGTTGTGTCGAGACCTGAAGGGAAGTCAGTAGTGACTTCTAGGTGGATTTACAAGATTAAGCATGCAACTAATGGGAGCATTGCGAAGCACGAAGCAAGATTTGTGGCTAGAGGATTCTCTCAAAAAGAGGGAGTTGATTATGACGAGACATTTTCTCTTGTTGCACAATACACTTCAATCAAGACTATCATTGCTCTTGCTTCACCTATGGGATGGAAGTTCCATCAGATGGATGTGAAGACTACCTTCCTCAATGGTGTGATCGAGGAAGAAGTTTATATTAAGCACCCAGAAGATTTTGTGATCCATGGGAAGGCGTCCCATGTGTGCAGACTAAAGAAGCCCCTGTATGGACTCAAGCAGGGACCACGAGCATGGAATGTTCGGATTGATGTATACTTGGTGAACTTGGGCTTCACCAAGAGTGAGGCAGATTCCAACCTTTACTACAAGGTTTTGGACGATGAGCGTTTGGTCCTAGTACTTTATGTTGATGACATGTTCCTCACTGGAGACAAGAAACTTATTAAGTGGGGCAAGAAGATGCTAGCCTCTGAGTTTGAGATAAAGGACCTTGGTTTAATGCACTACTTCTTGGGATTACAAGTGTGGCAAAGACATGATGATATCTTCCTGAGCCAAGGGAAGTACACTATTTATACCCTGAGGACATTTGGGATGGTGGACTGTAAGTCCATGGCTACACTTACAGAGGCAAACCTAAAGAAGTTGCATGAATCAGCTTCTTATTCAAACTTGATAGATCCCACCATGTACAGACAGTTGATCGATTCATTGATGTATTTGGTTAACACTAGACCAGATATCCGCTTTGCAGTAAGTGCTCTCAATCGGTTTATGTTTGAGCCGAGACAGGCACATTGTGTTGTTGCGAAGCATGTGCTGAGGTACTTGTGTGGCACTATGGGATATGGCTTGTGTTATGCTTCCAACAATGACATGAGACTACAGGGTTATTCGGACTCTGAGTGGGCAGGGAGTATTCTGGATAGGAAGAGCACCTTCGAGTGTTGCTTCAATTTGGGATCTACCATGATGTCTCGATGCAACAAGAAGCAGACCTCAATAGCATTGAGTACATACGAGGCTGAAAATATTGCAGTGAGTGTTGCAACTTGGGAAGCAGTATGGCTTCAGAAGCTCCTTCCAGGATTGTTTGATTAGATGCTTGAGCCAACCATGATTCTCTGTGATAATCAAAGTTGTGTAAAGCTTTCAGTGAATCATGTATCTCATGTGGAGATCAAGTACCATTACATTAGAGATATGGTGCAGAGAGGAGCAGTTCAGCTCATATATATTCCTACAGATGATTAGGTTGCCGATATTCTCACCAAGCCTCTTCCCAAAGTGAAGTTTGTGTACTTTTGTGATCAACTTGGAGTGGTAGAGAATGCCTCCCTCATTGAGAGGGAGTGTTGTTGCTTGCCGCATTGGTGTGACATTCTCCTTAAGACTGGGAGAATGATGTGTTCCCCCTTGAGAGGGAGATGAAGCTAAATGTTTTGAGTTTTGTGTGGACTCCTTGTCCTGTGTGGCATGTGATTTTGCGTGGACCGATATGAGTTCTATGTGGACTCTTCAATTCTATGTGGACCCCTTATCCTGTGTGGACCGACATGAGTTCAATGTGGACTCCTGAATTCTATGCGGACTCCTTATCCTATGTGGACTGTGGTTCTATGTGGACCGATATGAGTTCTATGTGGATTCCTGAGTTATATGTGAACTCCTCATTGTTCTATGTTGACTATGTTCATTGTACTCCTCAACAGACTGAGTTGAGTAGCTCTATTACACCACTCGATGGATTGAGACATGTGTGTTAATGCATTGTGACACTTCTCAACAGACTGAGTTGTGTGGATGTCATGTTGGTCGCAGCCACATGAACAAGAATAGACCTTTCTTCTAATGACGAGACGTATAACACAAGCCGCGACAATCAGATGATACCTAGATGTGTTCCAGTATGATGATACCCCCTAGCTAAAAGGGAGTGCTGATGTTTGTAGCTACGTGAGGTATCCTCACTTGCAAAGTCGACCAATAAATAAATAATAAACAAACATTATATTACTCCAAAGACAAGTCAACCCAGCACAAAAGAGAAGTCAGCTCCACAATGAAAAATCAGCCTAGAGACAGTATAAATAACGGTGTGACACCTCCTCATTTGACCATCAAGCAAGTTTGCTCAAGACAACTTAACAGGTGTGCATGAGAAAGAAGCAGCTGGAAGAGGACTTATACCTATGGGAATGAGATATCTCTTATCTCTTATATATGACTTACTTTTACTTAGTACTGAATCTCTGAATAAAAAAGGTTCGTTGGGTTTTTCCTGAGTTTGGGTTTTCCCAAGGTAAACTTTTGTGTCTCTTTGTTTCTTTACTTTGTTCTACTTTCTGTGATCCTATAATGTGAAATTACACTGCTATATTATAAAAATTCAACACTCGGATTTGAAATCTACTTCGATAGATATGTGTGCCCTCCTCAGGAAAGTTGGAGAATACTAAGGTCAAACCCAATCAGTGGTCAAAGAGGCTTGAAACAGGAAGCCCTAGTTCTTCACCCCAGTAGAATTAGGTCAAAGAATTGAAGTTTCACCAGACTAGAATTTGCCTCCACAAAAAGTTACGCCCTCCTAGGACAAGTTTCACAAGTGCTCTTTTCAAGTGAATCTATGGAGAGAAGGGTCCAAACTTGGATGCCCTAGTTTTCGGCAATGGCATCAACTCAACACTGCTCTAATTCAATGTTAGATTTTGAACATGTAGCAATATAACATTATTTGCAGCGGAAACAAGATAGGATCACTAAAATATAACCATTGAATTTGCCTCCACAAAAAGGTACACCCTCCTAGGACAAGTTTCACAAGGGCTCTTTTCTAGTGAATCTATGGAGAGAAGGGTCCAAACTTGGATGCCCTAGTTTTCGATAATGGCATCTATTCAGCACTGCTCTGATCTGAAATCTACTTCAATAGATATGTGTGCCCCCCTCACGCAAGTTGGAGAATACTAAGGTCAAACCCAATCAGTGGTCAGAAAGGCTTGAAACAAGAATCCCTAGTTCTTCACCCCAGTAGGATTAGGTCAAAAAATTGAAGGTTCACCAAACTAGAATTTGCCTCCACAAAAAGGTATGCCCTCCTAGGACAAGATTCACAAGTGCTCTTTTCAAGTGAATCTATGGAGAGAAGGGTCCAAACGTGGATGCCCTAGTTTTCGGTAATGGAGTCTATTCATCACTACTCTGATTCCATGTTAGATTTTTAATATGTAGCAATATAACATTATTTGCATCGGAAACAAAATAGGATCACTGAAAGATAACTATGCACAGAAACAAAGAGACAAAGAATTTATCCTGGGAAACCCTTCTACACAAGGGAAGAAAACCCAGCACCTTTCTTATGAGAGAATCAACTCAAGATACAGAATACATCTAGATACATAGCCAAGATGAAGATAAACCACAGAAGAAACTTTCCAAAGAAGGTAACCCCAGAATTAGCCCTCTTCTCTCTCTCGTGCACTTCCTTCTTGTGGAGAGAACTTGCTTCAGTGATTGCTTGAGGAAATGATTGAGACGTCACCTTTATTTATACTTGATTTTGGCTGACTTTTTCACTAGGACCGACTTGTCTTTCTTGCCTGGACCGAATTCTCTTCTAGCATAATAATATTGCTTTTAATTGTTATTTTCTCTAGGTCGACTTGGTGTGAGGATGCCTCACGCAGCTACAACACCAACAAAGTCTACATAAGAATCAAAGGAGTTTGCCCCATGAAACTACAAAATAGACCCATGCTAAACAAAGGGACAACACCTCTAAAGAATGTATGTCCTAGAGATCATCATCTATATCATCATCAATCAATGAGTAAAACGAGGTGCAATGCCATCCATCCATGACAAAACAAATCACTCAAGCAAAACACTATCAATCAACCAAGGTACCACCATCCATGAAGCACAACTCTACCATCCTAATCAACATGTAAACCCCACTGAATTGTGATAAAAACCAGCATGGATCCATCTTAAACCCGAATCTATCAAATCACTCAAGCAAAACACTATCAATCAACCAAGGTACCACCATCCATGAAGCACAACTCTACCATCCTAATCAACATGTCAACCCCACTGAATTGTGATAAAAACCAGCATGGATCCATCTTAAACCCGAATCTATTAAGCACCAAGAGGGATCCATTTTCCTGAGGTGTAATTTTTTTTTAACCTTAAATTTTTTACACATCAAGAAAATATTTACCCCTCAAGAAATTGGATCCCTTTCAGTGCTTAATAGACCAGGCTTTAAGATGAATCTATGTCGGTTTTAATTTTTTTATTATGAGCACATGAAATTTTTTAAATACTTTTTATTCTTGATAAGTTATGAGCTGACATGGAAACGTAACGTAACAAATGTGACAACATCTCCCCCATACTGGATTGTAAGCACCTCGTTACTC
Source organism: Pseudotsuga menziesii (assembly GCA_001517045.1). Lineage (NCBI taxonomy): Eukaryota > Viridiplantae > Streptophyta > Pinopsida > Pinales > Pinaceae > Pseudotsuga > Pseudotsuga menziesii. The sequence goes on from LPNX010649425.1 coordinate 111,869, forward strand.
TTGGTGCAATCACAAGTGGACACCCATGCAAAATGAGGGGTAACATGCTCTACTTTGTCAAATATAGGCAAAGGGTTTTAAAATTAGTAATGTGTGTGAAAAGAAAAAGCAAACCCAATAAAGGATATTTCGAGATAGGGAAAACAATTTTATGTTATCTCTATTTTGGGTTGAAGATATATCCTTATCAATGATGAGCTTTAAGATAAAATTTGTATTACAATTATGTATTATTATGCAATGGAAAATCATTGAATTGAGTGCATGTTTCTTCCTTCTCTAGTGTTTAATCTCGTGCATATGTGCTAAAAAAACCAACAAGAGTATGTATTGTTACCTCCAAACCTCCACCGACAGAAGTTCAAGTCTTTGAACGAAGTGCAACCCTAGGGGCACTTAGGAAGGTTGTCCATTGTCACCACAATAACTCTTCCTCTCACTTTAGGCCAATTATTTTCTGGCACAAAGGGGAAAACCGTAGAAAAATGTGTTTTTAGGTCTTCTTTATAGTAAAAAGGGATGGTAGATTTTGATAAGACTAGTGTCTATCCAATTGGCTTATCGAGTCAAGGTCAAAGAACAAAGGTTTTGAACATGACGAGGAAGATAAGATAACATAAATTATTAATGTCCAACAAATGACCACAAAAGTAGGTCAATGGGACTGTGAGATACCATGATGTCAATACAAAGTGGGAGCGCTAAGGCAGCCACTATAAAAACAAGAGGTAAGACATCATAGATGTGCCATAATTAGTCCAAAAGAGATTTTCAAAATACGCAGGAATAAAGCGAGAGCCCTTAAATAAGATGCACCATCACAACCATGAAATTACAGCCAACAATACCATACAACAAATAAATAAAGAAGCATGAAAGAACCCCTCTGAACAATAGAAATGATAGCAGCAAGATCCTTCAATAATTCAAGGTTACATCCAATATTTGGGAATGCTTAATAACCACAACCCTAGTCTCTTCTTTGTGATGAAATTGCCCTTCTACAAAGATTATTCTAGCAACAAAACAATGGCATTTTTTGCAAAAACTCTAATCATCCATGAAAAGAAATGAGAGATGGAGAAAACTCACATTGAACCCATCCTTCTTCTAATCCTCCCAAAGATTCTCAACTAAGTGCTTAGACAGGAATTCAAAATCTTCCAACCTTGCCTTAACAAAAGAAGTTCTCTATTGTGCCTTTCAAACCAAACCTTATGAACAAAATAATAATAATAATAATAATAAGAGAGAGCTAGAAACCCTAGAGGTAAAGAGCTCCTCTTAGAGTACTTTTTAGAGTTTCAATTAATTACAAAAATAGAATTTGTCAACCTCTCCTTGAGGTTACTCTAAATATGTGTCAATGTACCTCAAAACGATGTAAAATGCTTTAGATTCCCTCTTGAAGAGGATGTCCCTATTTGAAAGGGTAGATCCATGATTTAGGCAACAAGATATCATTCTTTTCAACCATTAAGTCAAATGCTCCTCATCAAGATACCTTCTTTTGACCATACAAGTGCTTCTAGTGCCACATGGCATCATTCTAAGCAAGGGCACTCTTCCTATGGCGTCCTTTCTTGCCTCATGTCATATTCCAAGGCTCCTCCCAAGTAGGGCGATTGCTCCTTCTTCCCTTAAGTAAATAAGATGGGTCCATAATGCCACTTGTCACCTTCATAAACAAAATTCCTTTTATTGAGGGTTTGATCATGTCAACAATACCACATGGCATCTCCTCATGCAAAAGAGTTTGCCTCCAAACATGTAGAAAAGGACCTTGAATAATGTGTCCTTATCCCCAAATACCTCAAAAGGTGAAAATATGCCTCTAAATATGTGGAAGCTACTCCATTAGGGTTATTTCTCACCCCTTTTTATCTATAGCATGCCCTAGCCACCACCTTGAAGACCATGTTCAACCTTAAGTGGGCCTTTGTCCAAGACCAAGTGCAACTTATGCCACATGGAACCCTCCAAAGTATGGTGTTTCTCCTTTTATGCTCATTAACCACTTTATTTGCCACATATCATGTTCTAGACATCTCCAATTGTAGTGCATTCATGTTCTAGGGTTTGTTTCTTTCTCACATCATTCATCCATGTAACCTGGATCCTAGGTTCAACCTAGGGCAAAAGCTCTCCATCAATGCTGCAACAAATGGTAATGCAAACCATGTAACCATGCCTCCAAATATGTGCGATGTGTGATGACTTCAAATGGCCTCATCATGGCAACCATACAGCTCTACACCTTTGCTCTTTCTTACAAAGGATGAATGGTGCTCTCACAAAATAGAACAAGGTGCATGGCCTCCAAATCTCCCTGCAACCTATAAGGCTATAACTGACACCAAAATCTGCAGATCCAATATTGTGCTAGTGAGAGAAAAAAATGGCCCATGAAAATGTGAAATGACCCCTGCACTTTCAAGGGGATAACATGTATCTTAAAAAAATGCAAACATATAGTTGATTGGTCTTATTGAGGTATATTTTTTTCTAGTGTATTGTTGAATGTCAAATCCTAGTGGTCATAATAAATTGAGGATAACAGAAATACTGCATTACATCTTCCTTTCTTATTTCCACGAGCTTGGGAAAACATAGATATGTTGCCATATATTAAAAATGTAAAAGCAATATGTAAAAGATGGAACATTCCTCCACTTTAGAATAATAGCACACCTCTATCTACATGCTTCCAAAAAAGAAAATACAAATGTGTTTAGCTTATTTGAAATTTCTAGCGAAATTAATTATTAATAATTTATCTATTTTCTTTAAAATTGTGATTAAGTTGATTTTTGGAGAAGAAAGAAAGAACACTTACTTGGGATAAGAACCGTCAACTACACTGACCCAATCATCATGTAACCATGGATCTTCTTGTTGGGGTGGGACCACTGCCAATATATATTCTATGTTAAGTATTTTTTCCTGTTCAAAATCAAAATCCAATATTTCATTAGGGAAAATGACTAGAAAAATGTATAACAAGGGCAAACAAAGCTAAATACCTTTTTGCTATATATCACCAAAATCATTACATTCAAACCAAATGAATTTGTCAAAAAATAAACTACAAAGCAATAAGAGACCAAGGAGGCTCAAATGATTCCACCAAAGTCGTTTCATGCTTGCAATAAAGGCATTCCAATGGCAAGATAGGATAAGATAATATTATTAATGTCCACAAAATCACCAAGAAAATGTCAACAAGACTAGAGAATACAACTAGTGCTCAATAGACCATGCAAGTGTCCAGACTCCAGAACACTCCTAGATGCTAAAATTGTTAACAAAATGGAAGAAATATAAGTGACAATGAATGAGAGAGTAGCAAGATCTAGCAAACCCGAGGAAGGAAGCTCTAGGAGCCATGAGGCCCTAACTCAACATCTGCATGATAATTGAGAAAAAAGTAGAGGTGGAAGAGAGAAGAGGTAACCCAGTCTTTGTCTATCCCTATCAAGGAACCAATGCAAAGCTGATGATATCATATGGAAGTACACAAGATGAGGGTACCTTGTTGTATGATCCTAGGAGGAACTCTAAAGCGAAGTGAATTGTTTCTCCTAAAATCAAATGCTGAAAGGAAACCTCTTAATACAAGTATGGCTACTCCAAGGGAAAACCTTCTGAGAGCACAACATTGAACAAATAGAATCGTTGCCTACTTTCAACTTTGTAATTGGGACCAAGATAAACCTAACCCAATAACTACATTAAAACATATCATACATGACTATGTTATATAGATTATCAAAAACTAGAACATCAATATAGTCAAAAAAGTTGGCTTGATTCTTGGTATTGTTGTTGTCATGCTTAGGTAATTATTGGACTGATTGACAAAATACAATAATTTTTCATATATGCACCCTTCAATATGGTCTTAACTTCTGTGGAAGATTTTTATTTATTGCAGAGTCTAGGCATTTAATATCAAACTAGCATCACATTTTCTCAAAGAAAAGGCAATATACCACCATAAACTCATTTGTATTCACAGCTTTGTCACAGGCACTCATGAAGCACAGCAGGATAAAAGCATTACAGAAGAAAAATGAAAACCAGTGATAATTTAAAACTTCATAGTAAAATAGTAAGGAGTTGCAAACATAATCAACTCAAATGAATATGAGAAATTGCTATTACAAACTCGTTTACATTGAAGTGTATCAGAAGTAAAATAAAATTATCCATCCAACATTCTTGAGCCACAGAAAACAAGTGATTCACTGATTTATGAGAAAAAATACCGCAGATATGCCCTTGATGAGGAGCAGCTTTTCAAGAGATGTTCGAACCAGTTCACCTTCGACGAGAAAGTCAAAAGGTTGAGGTTTTTCTGCCCAGAAAAAGAGAAATTTCAGGTTAGGAAAAAAAACTCGACTCCAGCTTCCCATGAAAATATGCAAACTGTAACTTTGTACTACAAATAATTCTAACTTTTTGCACCATTTGTAGACTAGACTTGGATAAAAGAAAAAAATTGCATTCAATAGCATATTAAATTTGTGAAAGTAGTTTAAAGGCAAAACTAGAAAAGTAAGACAACAAGTAAAACATATTGGCACCGAGTTTCTATCAATGTATGGTTAGAAAAATTATCCTGGAATCCTACAGCAAAGGTATTTCTTGTCTGACGTAATGACATAATAAATTTGATCATAACTTCCAACAGGTCAAATTGGTCCAAACAAACATGAATTCATGCATTTATATATTGCCAAGCCACAATACTATACAAAATTGGCAAATGAATGTTTGTGTGAGAATGCCACAACCCCTTCTCCCTTGGTCTAAAGGCTAATGGTAAGTGCAAGAAACGATGGCTAAGTTACTATGATACAGAAATAGACATGGATACAAATTCATCAATTTTTAATATTTTTTGGATTCTCATCTAAAATGTCAAAAATGTTATTTCAAAATAAAACTAGTATTCGTCATTCTATCCAGGGGATGTCCCAAGCATATGTCAACCAAATCCCTTGTCGAAATATATTAACAGGGTAAGAGGTAACCAATGAAGGAAAGGGTTGAAGGGCAGGAAAAAACCAGTGTACACTAAAGGCACTTATAGTCTTATACAAGGCTACGTTGCGGGGGAGAGCCCTCCCCCCCACCCCATCCTCGCTCACAAAGCTCGCTTCCAAGCAGTTTGATGTCGAAGAGCCCTTAAAGCATGCTCCACTTTCGCTCTAGATCAGGATCGTTTTTGTAAAGCATGCTCCCGTGGGTTAATAAATCGCTCCATGCCTCGTCCCAAGAGTGATGAGGAAGGAATCAGGAGCGTTCGCTCCCTGATCAATCCTAGACACTTTCAAAACTGCTCCAACCAATGTTAATATATTGCCGAGGGTCCAAAAATAAATTATCAAATTTATCAGCAAAAATGTCGGCAAACATCGGCAATATATCAGCAAAATAAAAAAATGCAAAAAATCACAATATATTTGAAAGAATTGGCAAATAGTGCGATATATTTGAAAAAATCGACAAATATCGCAATAAAATCAGGGAAAATATCGGGGCCAAGGTTACTTGGGAGTGGGAGCGGGGGCGAAAAGCAAAATTTTCAAAAGCTTCCGGTTTGGGAGCGTTTCGGGAGCATGTTTTATATAATATATATTTTTAATATATTTTGATGCATATATGCCAACAAATGCTTGTAGAATGTTGAATTAGTTATGGAAAGCATAAAAACATGAAACAAACCATAATATGATAAATCATAATACCATATAACATCATTCATCAACCATCAATTATTCAATCAATTATCATATACTAGTGAATTCGTCAAACATAGGTCCATTATCCATAACATCAAGTTATCAACCTTACAGCTTCACAATTCAAATTCAAACTTCAAACTTGAATTGCCATGTAATGTTCACAAAATATACCATAATAAATATAAAAGGGTCAATGACTCAAGTTCTCGAATCTCAATAGTGTAGAAACTTGAAAGATGAAAGTACTATAAATAAGAAAAGACAAAGAAGTAGATTTTATGGATGTTTCCTCTTGCCACGAGAAATTTCTAATTTTTTTCCCGTGGTCTATGAACAAAGGGAACGGGATTATCGTCCACGGTAGCCACCAATGTTGAGCGGCTTAAGCCACGTCCAAGACATGGTCCTGCATGACCCCCCCCCCCTCGCTGATGCAGGTGGGGGTTGTGAAGTTGAACCTCTAGGCAAAGATGGTAGATCTGGAAACAAGGTAGCAGATGGCGGTGGCATTGTTGTTGTTGTTGCTGCATAGTCATCCTCATCGCCCAAAAGCTCATCCTCCAAGCACTCTAAGGCTCCATCCTCCAATTTATGAGCCTTCAGATTGTTGTCCCAAGTGACATGTGATCTATCGGTTTTGACCCGCTCACAGTAATGAGTCAACAACCTCAAGTTGTAATGTACATAAACCAAGCTTTCTACCCGATTTTCATTTAATTGGTTTCTTTTCACTGAGTGGATGAAGCTATAGGTGCTCCAACACCTTTTCTGCAAAGGAATTGTTTACCACCTGTGCAAGCACTTTGGTTGCCAATTTATGCAAGCGTGGGCATGATGAGCCATACATGTTCCACCATTCAATAGGAGGCGCCCTATCTCGATCTTTTCTAGCATGCAAAGTACCAAACAGACCAATATCACTGAGGTATTTGCTTGATTGACTACGCAATATGGCACATTCCTCTTCATCAGGGACCAACTTGTCTATAGCAGCCATGTACCCAACCTATACCTCTGGATCTGTGTGGGGCTTTCTCCTAACCCCACCCCCAAGTGTTGGTTTGGCCAACCAAGATGGAGAAATATATTTTGGTGTTAATACATATGCTAAGGCATGCAGTGGAATGTTGAGATGTCCCCACCTTTTGACCACGTGTGTGAATATGTTCATACAAGATGGGATCCTTCGATTCAACAATATCTTTAATCTAGCCCAAAATGCTATCCATTTGATCATACACCTCCCCAATTACCGGCTTATCTGTATCTGCAAACCGAATCATGTGATAAATGGGCTTTCTGAACTGCAAAAAAAACTTGACACTTGCCCAACATTGACCACCAAGAACTGTGTCTTCCACATTTTGAAATTCAAGCCTATCAGATGTGGATGTAGCCCTATCTTTCAAGACTTGCCATGATTCACTTGATACCATGCTAGCTAAGGCCTCTCTTACCTTCAAAAGGAGCCTGAAGATGAGGTAATAGCTAGCAAATCTAGTCTTTGCTATCTTTAATCGCTCTAACTTTGAGTGAGTGCAGAAAATGCCATGAGCATTGCTATGGTTGGCAATAAATCTTATCATGTGCTTGCCCTTTTTGTACAGTTCACCAATCCATTTGTATTCATTTTCCTTCAACTTAATAATGTCATGCATCAAAAGGCTCAATGTGTGAACCAAACACACAGAACAAAATATGTTGGGGTATTTATCTTCAATGATTGCTCCTGCTGCCTTACAAGTAGCAGCAGTATCTGTTATGACTTGGATGACATTGTATGGACCAATAGCTTCAATGTTTTTGAGAAGGAGTTATGCAATGTTCATGCCGGTCTTGAATTTATCTGAGTAGTCATGTGCCGAAAGGAAGACTACACCAGTAGCAAAGACACCAAGAACATTTATCAATGGCTTGCCTTTCACATTTGGCCAACCATCTGATGCAATTGATACCCCGTACTCATTCCAAGCATTTGTGAATTGCCCCAAAGCATTGTGGATCTTGGCTTTTTCCTTGTCAAGTCCCACAGTTCTAGCTTTGTCATGCCCGGGGCTCTTGTATCCTGCTGGGGTGGTGCAGATGGCCTCTACCATTTCATGCCAAGAGGGTGAGCGAAGAACATTGAATGGTATGCCACATGCATAGAGAAACCGATACACTTTTGAATCCACGTCATCCCTGCCACCTTGATCAAGGAAATCTAATACTGTCTTGCCACGTGATTGCATGGAAGAGAATCTACTGCCTTGCGTGGATAGGCCTCCAATTCTTGGTGAGCATGAAAGGTCACGGTCATCTGATGATCGTTTTGTTATGTTTTGTGCTTCAAAGTCTTCCATTCTTATAGATGGCTCTTTATGTTGATACCACATTTGGGCAAACACAAACTCCTATAGTTTTTCTTTCATCACATGGTATGTGCCCACATAGATGTCTCCTCACACGAGTATATGAACCTGTGTATGTCTTTTTGCAATGGGGGCTAACAAATTTGGTGGCTCCACCCCCTCTATTTCTTGCCTGCCTTGTGACATATTTCCACAAGGGTGCGAGGTCCTCTTTGGTTTTATTTCGATTTTCCTCCTCCTCTCCATGGTATGTGCCACTTCCCACTTCTTCATCCTCTTCCCATTCCTCCTCCAATTTACAACCACCATCATCAAAATAACAAATGGAACCAACAAAATAAACCATAAACCCATCATCATGGTTGATGCCAGATGGAACTAGAGATTTAACCTGTTGCCTGCAATAGAATGAGGGAGGAACTAGAGATTTAACAATGTACATTACTACATTCTAGTCACTAGACTCTAGAGTCTGGAATTTATATTCCAAGGCCAAGCATTCATCATTCATGAATCATGATTGAAATTAGAAATCAAAGGTCAAAAACTTTCAAAAATCTAACACAAAGCAAATGACAAATCAACAAAGAAGATTGTAGAGCCTACCTCTTTGGCTCCTACTCTCCAATGGTAGCAGCCTTCTCCTCTCCTCGGACCTCCTCTCCTCGGACCTCCTCTTCTTCTCTTCTCTTGGAAAGTGATAATGAGGTTGGAGAAGAGGGCTTTATCCCCCAAATCCCTCATCTTTCCCTCCAAAAACCCAACCTCATTTGTTTCCTCTCTTCCGCAGGCCATAAGCGTCATTTAAAGGTGGGAGCGTCAGCAAGAGTGACGGGGAGCGTTGGCGGGAGCGAAGGGAGTGACAGCGTAAGCGATAGCGGGAGCAACGGGAGCGAAGGAGGGAGAAGCGATGGCAAGAGCGACGAGATCAAAGGCAAGAGCAATGGTGAGAGCAAAGGGAGCGATGGCGGAAGCGTTATGGGAGTATTTGCTCCCGGATAGAGCAGGAAGCGCCAAAAGATGTAAGGAAGCGTGCTCTGGAAAATGCTATGAATCGAGAGTGATCCAGGATGCGCGCTTCCGGTTAGCTCACGCAGCGCTTCCTTGCAGAGCGAACTTCCGGAGCGGGGGCGAGGGGGGGAAGCCGCTTCCTCGTAACCTTGATCGGGGCGATGTATTGCCTATATATCACCAATGAGTTAACATCGCGATGTTGCCGATATATCGGGGATGTTTGTAACAGAGCTTCAAATGCATTTTGAAGGTAAGAGAGGCAATGGCTAGTATGGTATCAAGTGAATCATGGCAAATTTTGAAAGACAGGGCTACATCCACATCAGACATAAATGATTTCCAAGAGGTGGAGGACACCATTCTTAATGGCCAGTTTTGTGTAAGTGTCAAGTATGTGTTGCAATTCACCAAGCCCATTTATAACATGATTCGATTTGCAGATACTGATCAGCCAATGATTAAGGTGGTGTATGAGCAAATGGATAGCATGCTAGGCCAAATAAAATATATTGTTGAGCCAAAAGATGTTATCTTGCATGATCATGTTCACAAGCATGTGGTCAAAAGGTGGAATAATCTTAATGTTCCACTCTATGCCTTAGCCTACGTCCTTACACCAAAATATTATTCTCCATCTTGATTGGCCAAACCAACACCTAGTGGTGGGGTCAAGAAAAAAACCCACACATATCCAAAGGTACATAATGGGTACATGCTAGCATTAGACAAGTTAGTCCCTGAAGAAGAGGAGTGTGCCATATTGCATGCCGAATTGAGCAAATACCTTAGTCAACATGGGGTGTTTGCTAATATGCATGCAAACAACAATCGACATAGGTCGTCTCCTGTCGAGTGGTGGAACATGTATGGCTCTGCCACCACAGAGTTGCAAAATTGGCCATTAGAGTGCTTTCACAAGTGGTTGACAATTCTTCTACAGAGAGGTGTTTGAGCACCTATAACTACATTCTCAGTGTGAAAAAAATCAACCTTAATGAAAATCGAGCAGAAAGCTTGGTTTTTGTACACTACAACTTGAGGTTGTTGTCCCATTACTGTGAGCAAGCCAAAAGTGATAAAACATATATCACTTAAGACAACAACCCAAAGGAGAATAATTTGGAGGATGGAGCCATGGCTTTAGAGCGCTTGGAGGCTAAACTTTTGGGCAATAATGATGGCGACCATGCAACAGCAACAGCGACAGAGATGCCACCCCCTCCAGTAGCAGTGTTCCAGTACAAGATGCACCAACTTTTCCTCTAACTTCACAACCTCCATCGTAGCGTGGGGGTCATGTAGTTGTTGGACATGGTTCACAACCACTTCCGCCTATGAGGATGAGGAGACTCCTACTGGCAGTGCTCATAGATCACAAGAAAATAAATTATAAGTTTCCTATGAAAAGAGGAAATATTAGTACTTGTATTTTTCTAGTTTTTCAATACTTTGCAAATTGTAACTATTGACTCTTTAATATTTCTTATCGTCTATTTTGAAAACATTATAAGGCAATTTAAGTTTAATCATAATGTTTGAAGTTGAACCTCCCTTTGAAGTTCATTGCTTGCAGCACTATTGATTGCATAATAGCGTATTATAATTGTTTGGTAATTATTAATGAATATGTGCTTTGTGAATCATTTCATTTTATGGTTGATCATTTGATGTTCTCTGTTATAGTTTGGTTACAAGAGCTATAAGATTGATGAGTCGTGACAAATATTATATGTTGAAAATGGTTGATGTTATAGTTGATCGTTCATTGACAATGCTATAACTTATAGGTTATTACTACTAGATGATTGATGTTATATAGTGTAATCCATGTTTTTATGTTTTTGTAACTAATTCAACATTTTACATGGTGTTGTTGACATATACGCATCAAAACATATAAAAATAATAATATATATTATATAAAAAACGCTCCCACCCCAAAAGCTTTTGAAATTTTCGCTTTCTACTTCGCTACTGCTTCCCGCTCCCAATAGCGTAGATACAAGGGTTAGAGACAATTTCATGCATACTCTAGGCAAGGGATTTGGAGCTTAGAAAGGGCCAGCTAAAAAATTGCCAGAAGTACAAAGGGAGCAAGAAAGGGTTGATGGTTTAGCACCTTGCGAGACTCATCCAACCCATAATAGAAGATTATGCCCTGATGAGGACCTTGATCCATGAGATGTCGATTATTTTGATGATGAAGAGAATCATCCCATGTTCATCTCATAATAGAGCTAAATCTAGGGTAGGTGGCATTTTTGGTATGTTGATATCTAAGGTAGGGAGTGTGTCGGCCCATAACCCATTTTTTTAGCAAATGGTTCATGCCATAAATGGTGCTCCTATTATCACTCAAACTTGTCCCTTGGAAAACTTCCACAAGGAGATCAACTGACTACTCAAAAAAAAAAACACTCAACTCACTACTCAAAAAAACACTCCTATCCTAGTACTCTTCTTGTTTTAGAGTAATTAAGCGCTAACCCCAGGGGGTATCCCTAAAAGAAACTTAGAACATTTAATTCATATGTTAAGAGTGATTGATGCCAAATTCTATAGGTGATGAAGAAAGGTGGAAAGAAGAAAATCGACAATGTAGTCACTGTGATTAAATCTTGCTAATTAAAAGCCCCAAGACCTGAGAACACAAGCAAAGGGAACATTGTTTTGTGTGAATTCTCAACACTAAAACAGCTTCATAAACTAGACAAATTCATTTTTTAGTAATAAGAGATGCTACTCATTTGTCCTATGTTATCCACATAGGAAGGATAACATAAAGGAATTCATATACGATATAATAAATCTATGTAGCACGAGAACCGCTCACGACTTTTAGGAAACTCGTTCCCGAAGTTCCGACGTTCCAGGGAACTTGGGAAATTGTAGGAAACTTTCCCAATCCAACAGAAACCGTTCCAAATTGTTGGGAACTTATTGGGAACTTTTACCCTCTAAAATCAAGAACTTGGGGGCTCTTTTTGCACGTTTCCTCCACTGGGAACTTCCACACATTCATGATCACCGTGTTGGTTGTTAACAACATTCCTGTTTCCTCGCAACCATACATATACATGGTTGACTCATAATTTGATCTCTAGAAAAATAAGTTGCAATAAAAGTCTTTTTTGTGCTACCTTGTCGAGTTGGTGCATTGATCTCTATCTACCGCTCGTGCTAGAGTATTCACTTGTCCATACATTGAATTGTAATTACCACTAATCAATAATAAATGTAAATCTAGAAGGTGCTACTATCCCATGAAGGGGAAGAAGGTCAAAACAAGTGACAAACCTTGTGTTGAAATAATTTTTTTCAAGTAGGGGTGAACCAACATAATCAAACAGAGCAGGCGTGAGGATCGATTGAAGCCGAGGACTAGCAGGCGTGAGGATCGATTGAAGCCGAGGACTAGCAGGCGTGAGGAGACTATTGAAGCTGAGGTCTAGCAGGCGTGTTGAACCCGACGGTGGTTCGGGATCCTAGCTGCGTTTGCAGGTCGGGATCATATTCCTAATCGATATTGCAAATCGGGATAGAGTAGACGACTGGGATTAGCAACTTGAGGGAAGATCCCGATTACTAATCGGCGGTGGCTTGATTAGAGTAGATCCGATCGGGTCTGATCTTGTCCTATGCTCATGGATCCTCTAGATCCCCCTCCGGAGGAGAGAAGACGCCTCTTAGAGGATGCCTTCAGGGCTCTGGTTGACTCCTCGCCCCTCCAATCTCCGAGATCCAGGCATCAAGCTTTGTGAGGCGGGCAGCAACACCCCGCATTTAGATCATGTCGGCTGCTTCAAGAATGAAGGCCCTTGCCTTGAGTGAGAAGGGTCTAATAGGTCAATTCACTACTATTTGGCCCTCTCCAAAAACCATGGAATATTATATCTTGAAGAACTGGATGCCTTTGATCTCCAGAAGCTTGCAGCACTGCTTCTGCGAAAAAAGGATATTTTGTTTTTTTTTTTCTAGAACAAAGATGACAGGGATCTCATCTTTAGAAGCGGGCCTTACTTTGTGGGGCCGAGAGGCCTGTATCTAAACCATTGGCCTTTATCGTTTGATCCATAAAAGGACGTCCCCTCAACAATGTCGGTGTGGGTTTGTCTTCCTCATCTTCCTCTGCACTGCTAGAATGACGAGGCCCTTCAAGCCATTGGAAATACCCTTGGTAAATACATTGACAAGGCAAAGCCAAAGGGGCCATTATTCTCATGCGCAAGGATATGTGTGGAAGTCGATTTAGAGAAAGGCTTACCGGAAGAAGTGAATTTGTTCATGGATGGATGGGAACATCTACAAAAGGTCAATTATGAGCAGCTTCCATTCAAGTGTAGAAAGTGCCATGAATACAGTCACTTTGTCAAAAGCTTCCCTAAAGAAGCGACAGAGGATCCTCGGAAAAGTCAAGAAGAAGGATGGCAGTAGGTGAAAAGAGGGAAGAAGGCGCCATATATCTCTCCCAATGCTAACAATGATTTACAACCAAAAAAACTAAGGAGCATGTTACAAACACCAAGGGAACGAACATCAGCAATCAATACATGGCTCTTCATATAGAAGAGGGAGAAATCCCTACAGCAAATATCACTCCGAAGGGCGAAGAAATGGAAGAAGGTGGGGATCTGAAACCAAGCGCACTTCCAAATGCTAATGAAGATGGGACAGAGAAAACTCTCGCAGGATCTTCCTCCCTGGGTGGATCGTAAGTAGCAATGGTAAAGAAAAGCAAACCAAATTCGAGGGTAGAGTACCCAGGCAATTCCTCTTCGCAAGGATCACAAGAAATACCAAATCAAGCTCCACCACCATCCACAAGGGGAAGAAAAACGCACAGGCACCATAGGGAACAGGAAGTAGAAAGAGAACTCGATCTCGGAAGGCAAATGAGTATTGAGGAAACTAAGCTTCTACAAAGCACCAGAAGTGTCAGAGGATCAATAGCTGATAGCATGTCTCGAGCAGGACCTCAAATGTCAACGAAATAATGATAATCGTCTCTTGGAATTGGAGAGGCCTGGGGAGCTCAATCAAAGTGGAAGTTATTAAAAATATGATCAAATCTAAGAAACCAGACATTCTGATGATCCAAGAGACAAAAATGGTCGAAGAAGGGGTAATGGCCCTATCTCGGCTCCACTAGCAAAAATATCAAGGGAAAGCCATAAGCTCCAAAGGAGCCTCTAGAGGCATCGTCTCCTTTTATAATTCAGAAAAATATGTAATGAAATCGGTAAAGGAAACCAATCATTGGATTCTCACTGAGTTGCATTGCAAAGAAAAGCAAGAGCCAATTTTTGTTTGTAATGTATACGGTCCAACGCATTACAGGAATAAGCTGATCTTTTGGGAAACTCTCCATTCGTTGAGCGAGAACTTGCAAGGAAAAGATACTACTCTTGCTAGGGACTTCAACGTCATCAAATCCCAGCCGGAGAAGAGGGGAGGCTCGATCGTCAGGGACGCCTTTGGAGAAAAAATGGAAGATCTAATGGCAAATCTGGATCATCTGGATCCTCCTCTCAAGGATGGGAAATATACCTAGAGCAACAAAAGAACGGGCCATGGACATAATGTTGCAAGACTTGATAGGTTTTTGTTTAGCTCCTTCTTGCAAAGGAACCTGATCTCGACCTCTCTAGCCCTTCCTTAAGCAACTTCCGATCTCAAACCAATATACTTTGTCCCTAACTCTCTCTGAAAAACTGGGCCCTATCCCTTTTCGTTTTAATCCTCTCTGGTTGCAGGATTCAAAGGCTATGGAAATCATTCAAGAGGTTTGGAATTCTAAGATCTTTGGCTCTCCTAGCTATATATGGGAGTCAAAGTTAAGAGCAACTTGTCTCGCTCTAAAAAACTAGGCTAAACTTTCTTTTAAAGGGCCTACATGCCACAAGAAACAAATTCAAGATAATCTCGCTACTTTCCATAAAAGAATGGAAGATGAAGAAGTGACTCTCCTTGCTCTAAATCAGGAAAAAAAGTTGAATAGGAGAATGTTAATGGCTGCTAGGCAAAAGAAGGAAGAATGGAGGCTAAAATCCAGACAACTGTGGCTGAAAGGGGGAGATAGCAATACAGGTCATTTCCATAAGCAATCAAAAGCCAGATTAAGCTTTAATACTATCAAAGAGCTGTACGATAGCAATGGAAATAAAATTGAAGGGAATGAGGCAATCAAGAGGCATATTGTTCAGCATTTCAGAAATCTTTATACAAACATAGATGAGACGGATCCCATCTCTCAGGCTAAGCTTCTATCGGCTATCCCTTCTAAAATTTCTGATAATGAGAATGAGGAACTTGTGAAGCCAATTTCGGAGCATGAGATAAGTGATGCAATTTGTACTCTGCAGCTTGATAGGGCGTCGGGCCCCGATGGGTTCACAATCAATTTTTACCGGGCTGCGTGGGACATCATTAAGGTAGATCTGAGAAGGATGCTCAACTGGACGAGGAAAAAAGACAAAATTGGTGGGGCAACCATCTCATCTTTCCTATCTTTGATTCCTAAGGAAAAAAATCCTAACTCTGTGGACAGATTCAGACCAATCTCTCTTTGCAACATTTCTTACAAGATTCTCACAAAAATTCTAGCTACAAGAATGAAAAATGTCATGAAGCATATTATTTCGGAGTCTCAAGGGGGATTTGTAGTCGGGAGGCAAATTCTAGACAATATCATCATTGTCCAAGAAGCCATCCATTCTAGCCTGGAAAGGAAACAACAAGGTATGGCTATCAAGCTAGACATGGCTAACGCCTTTGATAGGGTTAACCATATTTTTCTTTTTGAAATTATGTTCAGGTTTGGATTCTCGAAACGGTTTATTAGATGGATCAAAGCTTGCATTAATAATCCATAAATTGCTTCGTCGATTAATGGAAGACCGGTTGAATTCTTTCAAGCCTCACAGGGCCTCAGAAAAGGATGCCCTTTGTCACCACTCCCCTTTCTGTTAGTAGCAGAGTCACTGAGCAAAAAGCTGCAAGCACTAAAGGAAAACAAAAAGCTAAGAGGCTTAAAGATTGCCAGGGGGACCAAAGCTGCAACGCATGCCCAGTTCGCAGATGATACAATTCTGGTTGGTGGGGCTTCCACGGTGATTGCAGAGAGATTTAATGAAGCTCTATCTTCTTTCTTAAAAGCTTCAGACGACAAGATCAATCTGATAAAATCCAAGGTTTATGCCTGGAACTGCCCACATAGGACGATGGCAAGGATTTCCAGAATTCTTGGCTTCGAAGTAAAGCTAAAGTGGAATTGATTCAGCTATCTCGAGACCCCTATCTTCAAAGGTTAAAAAACTTTTGTTGACTGGCAGGGTAATGTCGAGAAGATCAAGAAAAAAATCTCCTCATGGGGAGTAAGGTGGCTCAACCCTGCTAGTAAGCTCGTCCTCACAAACTCTATCCTCTCTGCCTATCCAATATATACAAGTTCGATCTCTTTAGCTCCAGTAAAAGTTATGCAAGAAATCACCAAGGAAATTAGAAAATTCCTTTGCCAAGGGGCAAGTCAAATGGCACAAAAAAATTTCACCTTGTAAATTGGGACGTGGTATGCAGCCCAAAAAACTGTGGTGGGATTGGAATAAGGGACCCGGCAAGGATGAATCTCGCTCTAGGAGCAAAAATTCTGTGGCGAATTGTCTCTAGTGAGAAGGGCTGGTGGAAGGAGATTCTTAGGAAAAAGTATATGAAGGGAGCAAGGAAAAGATGTGTAGATGAGTACCCAGTAACAGGGAAAGGGTCTCCAATCTGGATCCTTTGCAAGAAGGCGGTCCATATCATCAAAAATCACCTGCACTGGAGCCCAGGAAATGGTAAACAAATCAAAATTTGGCAGGATAGTTTGTGGTCGGTCTCTCCAGTAAACCATCTGGTGGCCTTCTCAGATCTCAAGCAATGGCTAGAGCAATTAAACATTTTTACCCTATATGATCTATCTTCTTTGAAAAACAACGAAAGATGGGGTGGATGGAAAGCCTTGGACGTGCCTGAGCATCTAACGTTTGATTTTAATGCTCTTTGCTCTATTCTCCATGGTTTTGCGCCTATTCACAGCCAGCTTTTGGATAGCAGAGGATGGGGTAAATTGAGGATTTACACTGTAAAAGAAGGCTATAGAATCATCTCCAATAACGAAGACAATAGTAGAGCCGCTATTAAGTGGAACAAAGTCTGGTGCAACAATGGTCTTCCAAAAAATAATGTCTTCTTCTGGATATTAGCACACCGCAAAATTCTGACCGCTAAGAATTTGAAAAAAGAGGGATTGAAGGGCCTTCACGTTGTGTGCTCTGTTAAGAGGCAGAAGAGACCCTTGACCATTTTTTTTGGAATGTAAGTTTTCCAAAGAAGTTTGTTCTCTACCTGTACATATAAACATGATTCTTCCAACAAATTGGAATGATCTATTTGCCTGCTGGAAAGACTATTACCATGGTTCTCTTCTACAAAAGTCGGATCTCACAAGAGCCTAGGTTGCCCTTCCTAAATACCTCTACTAGAAGATTTGGGTAACCAGAAACAAAGAACTGTTTGAAGGGGAAGCCTCCAGCCCAAGGAAAGTAATGCTTGCTGCAAAATCGTTGTGGGTGGAACCCTTAGTTACGATGGGGATGAATCTTATCAATAATGAGCCTCTGAATTCTGAGGAAAGAGCATGGGCAATTGACTTTCTTCAACTTGTTACCAATAACTGGCACACGGCAGTCAAAAGACCCAATTGTTTAGAATGGCAGTTGAGGATGAGCGAAGAAGGTTTTGCTAATTGGAGAAGAAATCTGGGTTGTAACTCCCTTCTCTTTGATGGGACCTCTAAAGGCAATCTGGGGCTGGCTAGGGCAGGCGGAGTCATTTTTTATCTTGGAGGGAACAAGCAGAAGGACTATGCCTGGGGCTTCGGCAAGAAATCCAATAATGGGGTTGAGTGGCTTGCTCTAATCAAGGGGTTGGAGATTGCAAACAGTTGCGGAATGGAGGAGTTAGCAGTCTATGGTGACTCGCTCATGGTCATAAGGGAAGCAAGATTGTTGTATAAGAAGATCAAGAGTCCGACAATCAAAATGCACCACTTCCTTAATTGTCTAGGAAGGGAGTTCAAATCTATAAAAAAAATTCATATCCTGAGAACAAACAATAAGCAAGCTAATTTAATGGCTAACAGAGGAGCTTTATTAGATTATGGAGAGCTTGTCTATTATGAAAAAAGGAAAGGAATAAGCTGGATCCCTTGAACTGGAGTTTATAACCAAAAAGAATCAGTCTCAATCACAATTTGCAGGTATGCATTACACAGTAAATGGAAGGTACTCTCAAACAGAAACTCTAATGACAGCGCAAGTGATCTGTTCTTGTAATCTTGTCACCATTGTTTCACAGCTACATGCAATATCTAAGTGTTTCAATAGCAACACTGCTGCTCTTGTAAATTGGTCTCCATCGCTACACATGCACAAAGGAAGAAATCGGATCTCCAATACAAAAACAATTACCACCTCATCTGCAAACAAGAAGGATAATCACAATCCTAAATGGTTGGCTCGCTACCTAGCTGGAGGGAAAAATTGACATCATGCGTCAAGATAAATCGGTGATTGGACATGCAATCCGCAAAGTGTCTTCCTTGGCAGGGCAAGTAATCGACGGTAGGATATGTAATCGGTGGTCAAACTTGAGGTCGAAGGGGCGGGAGAAGGAGAAATGAAACGCGTGTGGAAAATGGAGTTTCCCATGCGCTAACAACAATTTAAAAAACATTTTTTTTAATACCCAGTAGGTGTCAAAGGAATGTGATAATAGCAACAGGCATCCTTGGCATCTTGGTTATCAGGCTTCAACAGGAAGTGAGTTTGTACTTGGGAATGGTACTTGGGCATCAACAGGATGTGTTTTGGAGCTTGGGTGAGATGAAGGATAGGCAAATTTGGAGGAGGAGAGAAGTTATCAGACTGCAGATAGAAAACATTCAAAAAGCAGTTATGGGTTTCACTATGAAAGCAACTAATAAGTATGACTGGATACAGGCAGAAGGGTGTATAGTTTCAACCTCTCTTATTAGCTTTTATAATGCCTTGTTTTTGTTTACTGCTTCTTGGTCAATTTGTAAGAAGGTATAGCTTCCATAGAGTAGGGTTCTTTCGGGATAGCTACAAATACGAGAAAGATGAGCAAGGAGTTTTGGATGATGCCCTCCTGTGGGAGCAATCCATCTTCTGTGTGTTGTAACCTCGTTTTATCCTTTTTTTAATACAAAATCTCTTAACCGTTTCTGTCAAAAAAAATAAATGTAAATCTATTTTAACTTTTTATATATTAAATAAAAGAAAATAAATTTATTTGTTTTACTATTTACTTTATGAATAAAAAATAAACTTTTAACTAATTGGAAATGGTTTCAAATCTTACTTTAAAACTAAATTCATGTATTACATTTAAATAAAAAGTATCTTCATTTTTATTTTATAATAATTTAAATTTGAATGTTTATACACCTTTGCAAATACCCTAGCATAGAATGTAATGTAAACATATCATATTCTAATACATTTTAATTATAGTTGACATGACACTAAAAACCTATTCTATACATATAGCCACAAATATAGGGACTATAACTTCTAAAAGCCCCCACTTTAGAAAGAGTCTACATTATATAATCAATAACGTGGATGGTAATCTTGATTTTATTGCCATTTCCATCTGCTAAGAGGTTCTAGTTACAACCGTAATACAAGGGATAAGTTAAGTCATCTGGTTTGTGTTAATGTTTCTTTTCTTCTCTATGTTTCTTCTCTTCTCATGTTTTTTTAAATATTTTATTTTTATATTTTTATATTTATTTAATATATATTATTGGCATTCCCAACCTGCCATTTCCTGCAATTTGGGGGAAACTTCTAGATGTATCTGATGCTCGTACCCACGTTCCCTACGTTCCCACATTCCAAAAAACTTCTGCAACATAGAAATAAATTTAATAATGAATGGGATGAGATGAGATGATGACAGTATACATGTATGCATTGGCTAGTCACGAAGCTGAAGGGTTGTGTCCCTTAGTTTATTATTATTTTTATTACTAGTATTAATATTATTATTATGTAATGTTTATTAAGTATTTTATATTCATTATATTGCCTCCCGTTTCAAGGATGCTTGTCCTCAAAGCATAAAAAGGTTATATCAAAATCTTGCTTGTAAAGCTTTCACATGACACTCTATTGTTAATGATGTCATAGTCGAAGAGACAAGGCAATATGATCTTCAAAGTACTGAACAGAATTGCCATATTGTATAAGTATCAGTCTACCCTAGTTCAATATTCTGTGGAACTACATGCTCATAGGATTCAAAGATAACTTTTTGTATTGTGGTTCCAAGAATGACTGCTATTTTGAAACCAAAGCGCATTGAATTGATTTTTTTGGAATATAGGTCAAATATTGTCTTTGTTCAAAGCGATTATACATTGATTGGTAAAAATTATGTGTGTGATTGGGATGTCTATAAGGTGTTATCATAATTTAGAGTTTTCTTGATTCACTAAGTTTTGAGTTTGCTTGATTCACCTTCAGTTATATCTTCTTCTTACACTTATGTCACTTTGTTGATCATTGAAATTTTATTAATAGAAACACTTGGACTTACTAAGGTTTTTGTATCTGTCCTTTGACCTGATCCCAATCAACCGACTCGGTCATTGTTTCCTTATTGATCAAGGAATCTTTGTTGATAAGTTGTTGTAGTTTTTCATGTTGCTCTTCTTTTTGTTTTTTAGCTTATTGATATTTTGTCCCGAGTAAATTTTCCAAAGGAAACCTCCCAATCACTTTCCCTCATTTCGAGGATGGTACCTAGGTTAAACCCTAGATTCTTCAAGGCACAAGGCCAAATCAACAACAGGGCTCAAGGCCAATAAACAATATACTCATTAGGAGCTCATCATGTCACTTACATGAATAGAACCTAGGTGGAGAGGATAACACTCCATCCCACAACCACTCAAGCTAAACCCAATTGACTTTGTGCAACCTAGCTTGGACTAATATCTCTGAGATGAGAAATTTCTTCATCTTTATCAGCTACAACATTGTCACAGTGGATTAGGTGACGAAAACAAATCTTCCAGGCAATGTGACTAGTTTATACGTTGATGCAAAGGAGAAAATATAAAAAGTATAACATTCCCAGTAGCCTAAATAAGCAGAAATTGCAAATGGGACATTGGTTCAATGGTGAAATAGACGGTGTAATCAAGAATCCATTCTGGATAGGCTCTGTACCACCCAAATGGCATGAGTTTCAAAAGAATCGAACCGGGAGCAAGTCCCAGGCAATTTTTGGCAAAATAGTTATCACTCAGACCGGAGAAATCTAAGCATAAGGAATTCCGAATTATGCCGAGCAACCCCTTGAGAGGCATGTATCTGGCCGCAATTCCAAGAATCAATGTGTATTGGTTCCAGGTCTACAGGACATACTCTCTGCCAAAATAAAAAATCAAATTTAATAAAGAATATTGGGTTTTCAAGAGATCGTTTTCGCTTTCCACTGTGACTGGGAGCATCTTGCGGGAGCACTCATTTGCAACTCCTGTGTGTGAACCCGTGCATTTTATCATGATTTTTATTCAAGACTAAGAGCTGTAATAATCGAACTTACGAGAAAATAACAATGATGATCAGAGACTCAGGGAAGTTACCATGGCCGAGGAGGGTATTGATGATATCGGAGAGACCATATCTGGTGAGGTGAGCAGGAATTGCAATAGACGTGGTGGGAACTCTCAGGGCGGGCTGCAACTTCGTTGTGAATCGAACCTGCACCTGCCTTGTCTCCTCCTCCGTGTGTTTACTGCTTTCGTCCTCCATTACGCGGGTATCGCGTTTCCTCAAACTTGAGAAATCTAAAACCCCTCAGAACCCCACTATATCACTGTATCTAAAACCCTTTCAAAAGCCCACGGTCTCAAATAAATTCTCCAAAATGATGCCAAAAAATAAACCCAAGTAGAGTCTTCCACGATGTATATTTAAAATGATGGCAAAGGATAAAACCTAAGAGGAGTCTTTCACTATATATTTCCAAATTCCTCGTAGTTCAGGAGCTTAAGATTTCGGCCTAGGCAAAAGTTTGGAAAATATAAACGAGTTTGAAATGGATTATTATTTTATTGAGGAAAAATGTGTGAATTGATTTAAATGAAGTTTTAAAACAAATTTAGGATTTCCAATATTCTTTAATTCGTTGATTTAATAAATATATATATATATATATGAGAAAACTTGGTTTGATAACAAGTTAAATTGGTTGAAGTATGTGAATGATTTTATTTTGGTTTGAAAAAATTAGGAAAAATATTAATGACAAGTTAAATTGGTTAGTGAGAAATTTGAGAAATAACTCAACATATGTTAAAGGTTGTATTAATTTTGATTTATGAGTTTAAGTTTAAGTGAGACTAAAAAAAATTGTAATATATGTTGTGATAAAATAATTATAATGTGAAAAACCTACAATACTTGGAGTTGAGGCCACTACCTTGACCTCTTTTAATATAATCTTACAAAATTTACAAACAAAACTTAGTTACCTAAAATAACTTATTAGTAGTCCATAAGGGAGCAAACTTCCACTCAGTCATTAACATGTTCTCTTACACACAAGGAATATGAGCTCATAGCCAATCATAAATAGTTGTAGGTCATACTTTAAGACCAAAATGTGGTTTCAACCTACAAGAAAGTCAATGTCCCTTATGCTCATGCTCTTTAAGTAATGCTACCTCCAATGGGGTCATGTGTTATCTAGTAGCATTTAGTCTTAGTCCCATACATGAAGCCAAATACTACCTATGGTTACAATTTAGCCTCTTACCTAGGAGGAACGTTCACTATGATAGTGGGATATTAATCATCTAGAAAAAATAATAAAGTTTTTACATTACATTATATTTTTATTTAATAAGTTAATTATGTCGAAAAGGCGTATTCTGTGGCTCAGTAAAGGGGTGATGTGTAACTCGGATTTTTTTTTTCAAGCGCAAGCGTGAGCAGCTCGTGAGCAGGGCTTCGTGAGCATCGTGACCAGTGAGGCTTGCAGCCTTTGGTGAGGCTCACCTACTCTAGGGCGAGGTCGGCTCTATTGGAACCAGGTTGTTATTGGTTGCGTGGAGCAACCATATCTGGTTGGACTCTTAATAGTCAAATCCGACTCTCATATTGAATGATATAAATTAATAATATATTAGATGATGATATTACAATGGTGTCTTGGCCTTAATTATGGCTTGGACACTTGATGATGAGGAGACGCCTCTTTTCAAAATAACTTAATTAACCTAACTATTAATTATTTAATTATTATCTTATTTTATGTTTGTTACATTTCCACTCCTTTTAAGGGAGCTCTGTCTTCCAAGCTTGAGTATTTCCTAATGTCGTCCTTCATTCTGAATCGGTGTCTTGGCCTTAAATATGGCTTGGACACTGGATGATGAGGAGATGCCTCTTTTCATAATAACTTAATTAACCTAACTATTAATTATTTAATTATTATCTTATTTTACGTTCGTTCATTCTGAATCGGACGATATTTCTGGTGTAGAGACTTGCACTTCCTCTCCATTGGTGATTATGCACTATATTGTTTGATTGTTCCTACATTTATGGCCTAGGGTCCAGTCATCACCGCATCGACGACATATGTTTTTCTTCTTTTTTTCTATTATCAGAGTAATCGATAGATGACTTTGATCTATTTTCCATTTCATAGGCATATGATTGAGGTTTGTGGCATTAATGGTCGGGTGACCAAGTATCTGCACAGTACCTACATTGTGTCTCTTTTTCTTATCAATAATGGTTATCGCCTCTTGTTTGTATTCCTTCCAATTTGCGTTTTGCGGCTTTTGCTTATGTCTTGCTACTTCTACGTTAGGTATGTCATGTAACTTTAACTCTTTTTGGAGGTATGGTTTAAGGCCTCCTAAATAGGTTTTGAGTCTTTGCTTGTCAGACAACCCAAATACTCGTGTTGATAAGGATTCCCACTGATGTGTGAATTCCTCAACACTTCCAATCTATTGTAATCCGATAAGTTTACTGAAAAAATTATCTTCTTTGATTCCTTGAAACTTATTAAAAAAAACATTTTTGCACAAGTTCTAGGTGTAGGAAAAATTGTCTCTCTTCCACCATAAGTACCAATTATAGGCTTAACCTTCCATATGCATTGATGCATATTTCACCTTCTCCTCGTCAGATTGAATTTTGTAAATGTCGAAGTATTCTTCCACCTTGTTTAGCCAAGCAACGCATTGGTCTTCACTTCCATTGTATTTCGACAACTCTATTTTTGCCTTAGGTGGGTACACTTTATAAGGATGGTGTTGATTGCCTTTTGCTTTACGTTTTGATGGTGGATCATAACTACTTGACGATGCAAGTGACATATTTGAACTTCTTTGTTGTTGGCGATGATATTTAACCTTTTTTATTCTCGACTATCTTACTGACAGCTTCTATTTTGTTGTTTAATCGTGCCTCCATATCTGGCAGTACTTTTGTTTCTATCTCTTTCTTAAGCGCCGCATTGTTAATCTTTATTTCTTTTTGCAATTATTCTTGATTCTTTGCGAGTGTTTCCTGTGTGGCAACATGAAATGAGGCATCTAACAGGTCTAGACTGCTGGCTTTGTCCGGACTAGGTATGCGTGTTTGTAACAACTCGATTAATGTATTATGGTTCTGCATCATGGTGCTCAAGTTTTGTGTTAAGGTGTTTATGTTTTGAGTCATGGTACACATTTTGTCATCCAAGTCTTTTTTTTTCATTTAGGATGTCAAATTTTTCATCCAGCCTTCTTTCTAGTACAAGAACAAGCTCGTCTTTGAGTACTGTATTGTTATTTTGCATCTCTTCCTTCAAGCTTTTTTGGTTAGCAATAAGGGACTTGATGTCCTTCTCCTTTTTTCTATTTTCTCTTTCAGTTCCGCCATGGTCATGGACCTTGTATGCGGAGGAGTGTACTTCGACGCTATTTTGGCTTGTGAAGGATGGAATTTATTTTTATTTTTATTTTTTTAAATAATAATAATTATTAATTAATTATAATAATAATAATAATAATAATTTATTTATTTTTGGACAAAAACGGTTAAAATTTAATTAAAGACTGGCAAAAGGGCTGCCAGGGCCTTTACATAGCATGTTCAGATTCACTATTCTGATCTTCCTTTCCAGCTTAATTCCCTTACAACTTCTGATCTTGATGGTCTTCCTTTCCTTATCCTTATGGGATCGCGCAAAATGAGCTGCCTCCATTGACAATAAGTTTGCTTTTGTTCAGAAGAGCACCACGATTGGCTTCAGCATCCGCAAGGCTATTTAGAATCCTTAGCACATGCTGAGCCTTATAAATTCTGAAGTGAGAGAGGAGGAGGCTGACTTTCCTGAAAATTTGGCCAAGAAAAATGTTTGAGGGCACCTTCTTGGTATGAACCGCTTTAATTATCAGCCTGGAGTCACCGAAGATATTAATCTTTTGGATGTTCAAATTTCTTGCTTGGATTAGGCCCTGCCACAACGCCAGGATTTCAGCTTGGTTGTTGGAAGCTTGTCCTAGGCCCCATGCATAGGACAAATGGATTTTGCCTGAAGGTTCAAAAATAATACCGCCTCCTCCAGCTTGCCCGGGGTTCCCTTTCGAGGCCCCGTCGAAGAAGAGACACCATTCATTTAGCACTGATCTCCACTTGATAAAATCCATTTCAGCTAGTCTAATCTCCCAGCTGGCCTTGAGGGGCAAGTTCATGGCATCATTGTTGTTTTGAGCTGGCTGGAACTCCTTAAACCATTGATCTTCTTCAATAGAGAGAGGGGCCGTATTACTTTTGGGAGCCTTTATTTTTAAAACTTTAGACAGCATGACCCGGGCTTTGATGGCGATTTGAGCTGGGACCCTGCTTTCCTCCTTGAAGATTCTATTATTTCGCTCCAACCAAAATTTCCATGACAGGAACTTGGGGATCCACATCCATGTGGTTTTGATTAGGTTCTTTTTGCTCAGATCGTGGGGATAAAGGTGGAGCCAGCGACTTATCATCTCCACTACAGAGCTGGGTAAACTGATAGCGATGGGACCAAGCATTATTTTCCAGGCCTCTTGGGTGAAATCGCAGGCTATGAACAAGTGATCTGCGTTTTCTTCTTGCACAGTGGGAATCGAGAAGGTCCAGCCCAGCCTTTCCTCTTGAGATTGTCATTGGTGAGAATGCTGTTATGAAGCAATTGCCAGCTGAAGATATCAATTTTTGGGATGGACGGGTATTTCCATAGAGCATTCCACGGGCCTGGATTGGGGGGAGCCCAAGGCCGTTTCAGTATAGAAACATAACCGACAGATGCAGAGTATTTACCTGTGCCAGAGCCCCAGGCCCTTTTATCTTTAGATCTGGCAGTGATGGGTGATTTCCCTTGAAGAATATCCAACAACAACAGCGCTTCCTCTTTAAGCTCGTCCGGATAGTCTCCAAGGTTCCAGCTTACCCAGGATTCTTTATCATCATTTCCCCATGAGGAAATATCCCACAGCGTGCTGCAATTGTTGCCAGTAAGCCAGGCTTGGATGTTCCTTGGCTCGTTCAGGCTGTTAAAAGGTTGATCTCCTAAAATAGAATCGTCCTAGATTTTTATGTTTGCACCATTTCCAGGTATCCATGTGAGCTTGGCTGTGAAGTAAGGCAAGGCTTTTTTGCAGAGCAAGAAGATCAGAGAACCAGTCTACATTTTAGGAGGCTTTTCTAGGCATCTTTTTCTGTTTCTTGTGAAATATTTTTTCTGGGATCTGCTTGCTCCAAATATTCTTGCCAGAAATCATGTTCCAGAGAATTTTGCCACCCATGGCTAGATTTTGGGTGGCAACATCTCTGATTTGAAGGCCCCCCTCAAGCTTTGGCTTTTTGATCTTGTCCCAGCTAACAAGATGCAACTTCTTTTCATTATTTCGTCCCCCCTCCCAGAGGAAACGCCGGAGCAATTCTTCAATCTTGTTCGTTATGGTTTTGGGAGCTAACAGAACTGAACACTGATAAATAGGAAGACTGGTGAGGACAGAATTGATCAAAATAATTTTACCTGCCTTGTTGAGCCAGGTTGCTCCCCAAGCTTGGATTTTGTTTTTGAGCTTGTCCAGAAGGGGCAGCCAGTGGGCAACTTTAGGAGAGGCTTTGAAGATAGGGATGCCCAGATAGGTAAAGGTGTCCCAAAATGAGATGCCTTCCATGTCAAGGATTCGAGAGATGTTCAGCATTTCGAGAGGGGAGCAGTTCCAGCCATAAACCTTACTTTTGTGGAAGTTTATTTCACTTCCAGAGCTGTTCATGTAGCAGTCAAGTTCTGATTTGAAATTCCTGGCTGTTCTGAGGTTGGCCACTCCCAATAACAGAGTGTCATCAGCGAACTGGGCGTGGTTTACATCCTTGACCTTGGGAGCTATTCTTATGCCTGAGAGAGCTCTGTTTTGGAGACTTTTATTCAGCTGGAAACATAGAACGGAGGCCTGGATGACATAGAGAACTGGAGAGAGAGGGGAGCCTTTCCTTAAACCTCTTGAGGCCTGGAAGAACTTGGTAGGCCGGCCATTGATCAGCGGAGCAATCCAGGGAGCTGATATGCAGGCTTTAACCCACTGAATAAATTTTTGATTGAACCCGAAGTTTTTCATGGCAGCAAAGAGGAACTCATGCTTGACTCGGTCAAAGGCACTGGATAAGTCCAACTTAACTACCATTCCTTTCTCTTTATTCCTGTAGCTGGAATGAATGGCTTCTTGGACTAAGATTATGTTGTCCAGAATCTGTCTGCCTCTAACAAACCCACCTTGGTTTTCCAGAATCAGTTTTGGCAGAATTTTTTTGAGTCTGTTGGCCATTATTTTGGTTGTGATTTTGTAACCAGTATTGCAGAGGGAGATTGGGCGGAACCTATTGAAATTCCTGGCTCCTTTTTCTTTTGGAATGAGAGCCAGGAATGAGGAATTAGTGCCGCCTCCCAATTTGGAACAGATCTGAGTCTTCTTGATCATTCTGTACAAGTCCCTTTTAATTATGTCCCAGCAAGAGACATAGAACCGGGCTGTAAATCCATCCGGCCCGGGAGCTTTGTCCGGGTCCATGTTGAAGAGGGCTTTTTTAATTTCCCGAATACTCACAGGATTATTCAGTAGTTGGTTGTCCTCTTCACTTATCAGCTTTGGAATCACTGAGAGAGGGAAGGAGTTCGTATCCACCAGGTCTAGGTTCGGGGCAGAATAAAGCTTCTTGAAGAAGGAATGGGCAACCTCCTTAATGCCGTTGGTGTCCTTTATTATTTGGTCTTGTATCTGAATTTCATTGATGGAGTTGAAGATTTTCTGAGCTTGAGCCTGCTTGTGAAAAAAAGAGGTGTTTTTGTCTCCAGCTTGAAGCCAGAGCGTTCTTGATTTGACTCTCCAGTAGGTTTCCTCCTCTCTGCACGCTTTTTGGTACTTCCTTTGGAGATCAGCTTCCCTGTTGAGCAAGACCAGGGTGATAGGGGACTCTTCCATGGCCAGTTGGTGCCGTTCCAGAGCCTCCTGGATTCTTTTCCTTTCATCTGTAGGGGATCTTAGACCTTTAGCCCAAGATTTCAGATCAGCTTTGACCCTTCTTAATTTTCCTTCCCAGACAAAGAAGGGAGACCCATAAATCGGTTCATTCCAGGATTTGTTCACAATGTCAAGGAAGCCATCCTGATCTACCCATAGAGGGCTGAAGCGGAAGGGGATGGGGCCTAACTGAACTTCAGGGGAGAGGGTGAGCGAGATTGGTTTATGATCGGAGGTGTAGTGCGCGTGGATTTTAGAGGAAGCCATGAGGCCAAGGGTAAGGAAGGAGGAATGACTAAGAAACCGGTCTAGGCGGGCAGCAATGTGGCCAGGCCCAAATCTTTTATTGGACCAGGTGAACTTTCCTCTGTCAGGGGTGATATCTACAAGGTCCCAATCCAGCATCAAGTCTTCCACCCATTCTCTGGCAGGATCCCGGACTATTGAACCCCCTTTTTTTCAGCTAGAGCAAGGGTTACATTTAAGTCTCCAGCTACAACTAGATTCTCAGGGTTATGCTGGTTTAGGAAGATTTTTAAAGAATCCTAGCACTCTTTTTTTTCCACAAAAGAGACAGGAACATACAAGTTAAAGATACTTACGTAGTGACCGGAGTCTTTATGGTACAACTTGGTGAAAAGCCAATGCGTGGTGCCTTCTTCTTCTACAAGATCAAGCTTTGCGGAGTCCCAGAAAGTTTCCAAGCCTCCCGAGGCTCCTCTAGCGCTCACAGCCCTACCTGGGCCTTTCTTCCAAAACGAGTTCCTTGCTCGGAGGAGAGCTTCCTCCTCCATTTTCGTCTCCTGGATTAGGAGGACTTCCGGCCTCAGTACTCTAACTAAATCCCTTATAGCTTCTTCTTTTAGAGAGGTGCCTAGTCCTCTGCAGTTCCAGGAGACGTATTGCATTATTTACCTGTTTGAGGGGGTTCGCCCCCTTTCGGGGTTTTCCCAATCTTCATCCTCGATCTAGTGTTCATCATTTCTGGAATGGTGTGTTGTGAGCCTTGAACTACATCCTTGTAGGACTGTTCTTCCCTTCTTTTCTTCTCAAGCTTCCGTCCCCGCTTAGGTTGGTTTGGAGAGACGGACGGACTACTTGCTTCAGTATCACCTTCCTCAGAGGAATCAGCTCCTGTTTCCGAGCTCAGGCTGGTGTGTTCCTTTGGCAGACTGGAGGCAGACCGATGAAGGGCAGAACTGCTTGGGCTTTGTGTCCCCCGAGCTTCGCCGGCTTCTGTACCATGTGCAGGGATTTGGATCTCGTTGGAAGTTTCCTGAAGGTTGGGCGCTGGATTGCCTTCCTTTGGTGGTTCTTGGATCGATTTCTCCTTGTTTTTGGTGTTGCTGAAGGTTTTCCCTTTCTTCGCTTTCTGCCATCCTTCCGCATCTTCTTTTTCAGCAGCCAGTTTGGGACAGTATCTTTGGAAGTGGCCGTGTTCTTGACAATTCCTGCATTTGAAGGGCAAGTGTTCGTAGTCCAATTTCTGGTAGTGGGTCCAGGATCCAACTGTTATTTTTACCGCCTCAGGTGGGCCGGCTTCAAGATCCACTTCAACACAGATTCTGGCACAGGAGTATTGTCCTTTGTTATCGGCTTTATCAATGAAATGGCCGATTTCGTTCCCAATTCTCTTCAGAGTGTCAAAGTCCCTGCAATGCATTGGGAGATTGGGGAGCCTGACCCACACTGGCACCTCTTTGGGGAGGTCGATCGCAGGGTCAAAGTCTGGTGTCCATTTGTTCAGATATAGGCCCTGCGTTCCCATGAAGTAGGGACCATTCCTGAAGACTAGATCCCGGTCTTCTTCTGAGATGAATTCAAACACAAAAAACCCTCTCCCAACGGGGTAGCAAGTTACACCTTGTTTCAGGTTGGGCTTCCAGTTCCTCTGAATCCAGTCATCTGTGGTCTTGGCTGAAGGCCATAACCCCATGAACTGCCCCACTAGGCCTCTCTTAGCCAGAGCTAAGGCTGTTTTCGTTGGTTTTTCTTCAGGAAGGGCAATTTCAGGGATTTCTTCCAACTTCTTGATGAATTTTGGGATGACCGGGGGTGAGATCTTTTTTCCTATGCTCTGGAGGAGCCTTCCGAAGGCATCCTCGTCCGAGATCGAAGGGGGGGGGAGGGAGTCCTCCCCTCCCCCAGGCGCCGCCATGCCTCACTTGATGAGCCTCAGATCTGCTCTTGCCCTAGCGTGCGCTGCTCCTCCCAACGCTGGTCCAGCTGTCTCTTATTGTTACTATATCAATAATAATAATAATATTATTATTATTATTATTATATATATTATAAACCATATAATATTTGTTTTATATATATATATAAACAAATATTATAATATTTTTTTCCAAGAAAAAAAGCGTAATTTTATTCATCTTTCGAGATCAAAATTACATTCAGTATATTCACATCCAAGTGAATTCCAGGGTCCAAAAAATGCATCCAATATTTAGACTGCCAAGTCTTTTGTAAAAAACAAATAAACAAAAACATGCTTTTGAACAATTAGCTATATAGATCATTACATAATCTCATATCAATCAGCCGATTTTCACAGCCAACAAAAACCATAAAATTCTGAAACCACTGCTAAGACAGGAGCTGTCAACGAATTTCGATAACCATAACACAACTGACATATATAAGATGGAGTATAGCCCACTGTGAAAGCCAAAAAACTGATATCAACTGTCATATAAAACATATGGATGAACCCACATCAGCAATCGAGCATACACATCGAGCATTATGAAACCACTGTGAAATCCAAAAAAGCCAACGTGAACAATAACTGATAGCAACTGTCATATATAAGCAACAGTTGACTGATAACATAAAACATCAAAATGTTTTAGCTATATACATAGATCATAGAAGTATCTACCCGCGACTACAAAACAGCCACAATGTAACCATCAAAAAAGAAACTGTCATCTCAAAAGATATCAATGAAACTCCTGTGATCTTCTCAAATATTATCAATGAATGGCCTGTGATAATATGTCTGAACAATGCCTGCATTAGATTCTTTCACCAACCAAGTGCCCATTTCCAGCCGGAGCCCTTCCTTGGAAGCTTTGTCCGCTTCCTGGTTAATTTCCCTGTATACATGTCGGCACGTAAAGGAGTCAAATCGGAGGAGGAGCTGTCGAATGGAAGATATAATATGAGATAATCTCAAAAGCCTACACTCTTGTGTATGATTGATCCATTTTATAACATTCAAAGAGTCCCCAAGAAATTTAAGTGCAGTGCACCCTGTCTCCAAAGCAAACATCAGCAACAATTTAAGACTCATTAATTTGGCAAAATTATTTGTGCCTCCCCCAAGCCCCAAGGACATAACAAAGAAATGAGAATCAATTAAGAACAGAACTGCACCACTGCCACACATATTGTTCTGGGCTGCCCCATCAAAGAAGGCCCATGGAAGAGATCTATCTATATCCAATGTTAAAATCCTTCGATCTCTACCAGCCCTGATATGTTCCGGAAAATAATTAAATAGACCCACTGACAGAGTACCAGTAAGTGCCGGAGTGCAAGAGGCATCTTTGAAAATAGCCTGATTACGAGCCAGCCAAACCCCCCAAAGGACCAGTAAAGGTAATTTATGTTGTTTCTGGTTTGATCTCCTCCACCAAGAATGCCAAGCTTCCCCAACAGTTTCCCCTTCCCATTGACATTTAAAACCAACCAAAAGGGAAACTTCCTTCCATACATCAAGAATGTAGGAACAAGTAAGGAACAAATGCATAGTAGATTCCAGCTCCCTTTTACATAAAACACACCATCCCGGGCCCTGAAAAGAGCGCTTCTGAAGAACGTCCCACGTTGGAGCCTTAATATACAAAACACACCACATAAACATCTTGGTTTTGGCTGGGCATTTAAGCCTCCACAGAGGCCTCCACCACCAAACTGCTTCCCTTTGAGCCAACCCTGTACACAGAGCTAAATACCCTGCCTTAGGACTGTAAACACCCCTCGGATCAGCCTCCCACACCAATGTATCATCTTGATCCGAGAGGCTAATGTTAGCCCGCACCAGTTCCCGAATATATCGATCCAAAATAACAGTCTCCCTTGCCCCCAGACCAAAGGAACCAGCCCTTTTCCATATTTGATTCAACAGATCATTGAGCCTTGGAACAACTAAATGATTAAGCATGACTACCCCTTGAAGACCTAACAGCTCAATAACATCAAGAGGAAGAAGGTGTTGTTGAAAAATGCCCAACCATGGGTCCCTACCAATCAAAACACTTTCCCCATTACCCACATCCCAAACCAAGTTGTTTTCAATCAAATCAAAAGAGTTAACAATTGCTTTCCAAATCACCGAGCCTCCTACATGAGACTTCTTGGGATTTCTAATCCAATCCAGCAGACTCTCACCATATAGATACTTCTGTTTGATCACCCGAGTCCACAGGCTGGAAGATTTCAACAATCTCCACCCTCCCTTTGCAACCAAAGCTTTTGAAAACAGAAAAATATCCTTAAGCCCCCAACCTCCATATCCCTTTGGAACAGCAATCCTTTTCCAGTTCACCCAAGGGGTAGTCTGATCTTCTTTATGTCCACTCCAGAGGAATCTAAAACAAATCCTCCTAATCCTTTCAAGGATCCCTTTCGGTATCCAAGATAAAGACATCCAATACACCGGAATTGCCTCCAAAACAGCTTTGACTAAAACTAATCTGCCAGCTCTAGAAAGCCACTTGTGACTCCAAACCATCAGGCGTTTCTCAACCTTTCTAATCAACCAAAACCAGTCCTGTTTCCGATAATTGTTTGCTTTTAAAACAAATATTATAATAATAATATATAATATTTGATTTTTTTAATATATTAATATAAATATATTAGATTACAATATATTGAAATAATATATTATATTATATTGTATTGTTTTGTTTTGTTTTTTGGTTGCAGGTTGTGGAGGTGGAGGGAGCGATGAAGTGTGAGGTGATGACCCTGTGAGGAGGCAACGAGGGTAGGGATGCAAAGAGGAGCACTGAAGGTTGGATGCCGCGGAGATGAAGGAGGGCGTTGGGGGGAATGGAGGGCACGAGGAGCTGTGCAGGCGACGACGGTTGAGAGGGTTGGTCTGCGTGAAGGGTGAAGGGCGCAGAAACATGAAGCATGAAGGGTGATTACGGTGGCATGCAATGAGACGGTGGTCGCTGGAGGACGGTGGCAATGGGGTTGGAGGACAGAGCAGACAGAGGGGTGAATTAGAGGCTACGTGGAGGGGATGAAAGGGTGTTGTAGGTGAAGAGAAATGAAGGGGACGACGGTGTCGGTGGAGGATGGAGCAGGAACAAGAGGAGAAAGGTTGCATGAGAGGCACAAGGAAGTGAGGTTAGGCGTGGGGAACAATGGAGGTGGGGAGAGCAGTAGAGGCTGGAGGGGGAGAAAAGGAGAGTCGTGGGGAAGGCGTGGAGCAATGTGAGGAATTAGGAGTGGATGGCGAAAACAATAGCGTGGAGATGAGAGAGGGAGGATGAGTCGAATACGAGCTCAGGCCAAAGGAGCGAATCCGCTCTGATACCACTTGGAGCAACCGTATCTGGTTGGACTCTTAATAGTTGAATCCGACTGTCATATTGAATGATATAAATGAATAATATATTAGATGATGATATTACAATGGTGTCTTGGCCTTAAATATGGCTTGGACACTTGATGATGAGGAGACGCCTCTTTTCATAATAGCTTAATTGACCTAACTATTAATTATTATCTTACTTTATGTTTGTTACACTGCGTAATTTATCGAGGGTTTTTCTTGCTCATTTTTGTAGTTCGAGATTGAAGAATCGGTGTTTGAGGGACGATGCGGCAGTGGCTTGATCAGATCAAATCCGCAAGGGTCTGATCTTATCTTATGCTTATGGATCCTCCAGATCCCTCTTTGAAGGAGAGAACACGCTTCTTAGAGGATGCTTTCAGGGCCCTAGTTAACTCCTCTCCTCCTCCAGTCTCGGGGCTGATCTTATCTTATGCTTATGGATCCTCCAGATCCCTCTTTGAAGGAGAGAACACGCTTCTTAGAGGATGCTTTCAGGGCCCTAGTTAACTCCTCTCCTCCTCCAGTCTCCGAAGTTCAGGCCTCAAGCTTTGTACGACAGGTGGCAGCCCCCCGCATTCAGATCATGTCGGTTGCTTCAAGAATAAAGGCTCTTTCCCTGAGTGAGAAGGGTCTAATAGGATAGTTCACTAGTATCTGGGCTTCTCTGAAAACCATGGAATTATGGATCTCGAAGAACTGGATGCCTTTGATCTCTGGTGGCCTGCAACATTGCTTCTACGGAAAAGGGTATTTTGTTTTCTTGTTCAAGAATAAAGATGACATGGATCTCATCTTTAGAAGTGGGCTTTACTTCATGGGGCCGAGAGGCCTGTATCTAAATCATTGGACCTTATCGTTTAACCCTGAAAAGAACATCCCCTCAGTTGTGCCAATGTGGGTACATCTTCCTCATCTCCTTGTGCACTGTTGGAATGATGAGGCCCTTCAAGCCATTGGAAATGCCCTTGCTAAATACATTGACAAGGATGAGTCGAAGGGGCCATCATTCTCATGTGCAAGGATATGTGTGGAAGTCGATTTAGAGAAAGGATTACTGGAAGAAGTGAACTTGTTCATGGATGGTTGTGAATATCTACGGAAGGTTGATCATGAGCAACTTCCATTCTAGTGCAGAAAATGCCATGAATACAGTCACTTTGTCAAAAGCTTCCCTAAATATGTGACAGAGGGTCTAGGGAAAAGCTAAGAAGGAGGTTGGAAACCAGTAAACAGAGGGAAGAAAGCGCCAAATAATCCTCCCAATGATCCAGTAAAATCTAAGGAGAATGTCACAAGTGCCAAGGAAATGATTAACAACAACCCATTCATTGCTCTTCAAGCAGAAGAGGGAGAAATCCCCACAGAAGATAGCACTCTGGAGGGTGAAGAACTGGAAGAAGGTGGAGATCCAGAACCAAGTGTGCCTCCAAATGCTGGTGAAGACGGGATAGAGCATACCCTTGCAGATGGGACAGAGCATACCCTTGTAGGATCTTCCTCCCTAGGTGGATCTTGGGTAGCTATGGTTAAGAAAAGCAGACCTAATCTGAGGGTTGAGTCCCTAGGCCAATCCTCTTCACTAGGATCACAAGAAATTCCAGATCAATCCCCAACACCATCCACTCGGGGAAGGAAAACCCACAGGCACCATAGGGAACAAGAAGTAGAATGAGAACTTGAGCTTGGAAGATAGATGAGTATCAAGGAAACTAAGATGCTACAAAACACCAGAAGTGTCGGAGGATCAAGAGCGAATATCAGGTCTCGAGCAGGACCTCAATCCTCAAAGAAATAATGATATTTGTCTGTTGGAACTACAAAGGCCTGGGGAGCTCAAGTAAAGTGGAAGCAATTAAAAACATGATCAGATCTGAGAAACCAGACATTCTGATGATCCAAGAGACAAAGTTGGTTGAAGACGGGGTAATGGCCCTATCTCGGCTACACTAGAAAAATTATAAAGGGAACACCATAAGCTCCAAGGGAGCTTCTGGAGGAATCGCCACCTTTTATAAATCAGGAAAATATGCATTGAATATAGTTTTGGAAACCAATCATTGGTTTCTCACTGAGTTGGTTTGCAGAGAAAAGCTTGAGTCAATCTTTGTTTGTAATGTATATGGGCCAACGCATTATAGGGATAAGCTTAACTTTTGGGATTTTCTCAATTCGTTGAGAGAGATCTTGCAAGGAAAATACATTATTCTTGCTAGGGACTTCAACGTCATCAAATCCTAGTTGGAGAAAAGGGGTGGATCGATCATTAGGGACCCATTTGGAGAAAAAATGGAAGATTTGATGGCTGATCTAGATCTTTTGGATCTTCCCCTCAAGAATGGGAAATATATCTGGAGCAACAAAAGAGTGGACCCTAGCCATATTGTTGCCATACTTGACTGGTTTTTGTTTAGCTCCTCCTTCTTGGACAGGGACCTGATCCTGACCTCTCTAGCCCTCCCTTCAGCATCTTCTGATCACAAACCAATTTACTCATCCCTAACTTTCTCTGAAAATATGGGCCCTATCCCCTTTAGTTTTAATCCACTCTAGTTGCAAGATTCTAAGGCTTTGGAAATCATTCAAGAGGCTTGGAACACTAAGATCCTTGGATCTTCTAGCTATATATGAGAGTCAAAGTTAAGAGCAACTTGCCTCGCTTTTAAAAACTGGGCTAAACTTTCTTTCAAAGGGCCTACTTTCCAAAAAAACAAATCCAAGATGCTCTTGTTTCTTTCTAGGGTAGAATGGAGGATGAAAAACTCACTTTGCTCGCTCCAAATCAGGAAAAGGAGTTGAATATGAGAATGCTAAGGGCTGCTAGGTAGGAAAAGTCCAGACAACTATGGCTGAAAGGGGGAGATAGTAATACAGGCTACTTCCATAAGAAATCTAAAGCAAAATTAAGCTTTAATACTATAAAATAGTTGTATGATAGTGATTGAAATAAATTTGAAGGGAATGAGGCAATCAAGAAGCATATTGTTCAACATTTCAGGAATCTCTACACAGACATAGATGAGACGGATCCCATCTCTCAAATCTCGGTTATCCCTTCTAAAATATTTGATGACAAGAACGAGGAACTTGTGAGGCCAATCTTGGAGCAGGAGATGAGTGATGCAATTTGGTCTCTGCAACTTGACAGGGCCCCAGGCCCCGATGGGTTCACAATCAACTTTTACCATGTTGCATGGGAAATCATTAAGGTAGATATGAGAAGGATGCTCAACTGGACGAGGAAAAAAGACAAAATTGGTGGGGCAACCAACTCATCTTTCCTGTCTTTGATTCCAAAGGAAAAAAAGCCCTAACTCTATGGACAGATTCAGACCAATCTCTCTTTGCAACACTTCATACAAGATTCTCACTAAAATTCTAGCCACTAGAATGAAGAATCTCACAAAGCATATTATTTAGGAGTCTCAAGGGGGATTTGTTGTCGGGCGGCATATTATAGACAACATCAACATTGTCCAAGAAGCCATCCATTATAGCATGGAAAGGAAACAACAAGGTATGGAAATCAAGCTTGATATGGCTAATGCATTCGATAGGGTTAACCATTTTTTTCTTTTTGAAGTTATGTCCAGGTTTGGCTTCTCCAATTAGTTTATTAGATGGATCAAAACCTGTATTAAAAGTCTGTGGATTGCTCTATTGATAAATGGAAGACCAATTGATTTCTTCCAAGCCTCTCGGTGCCTCAGGAAAGGCTTCCCGTTGTTTCCATTCCTCTTTCTATTAGTTGCTGAGTCTCTGAGTAGAAAGCTCCATGCACTTCAGGAAGATGGGAAGTTAAGAGGCTTAAAGATTGCTAGGGGAACCAAAGCTGCAACGCATGCCCAATTCATAAATGATAGAATTTTGCTCGGTGGGGCTTCCACTGTGATTACAACAAGATTCAATGAAGCTCTGTCCTCTTTCTTAAAAGCTTATGACAACAAAACACATATTACATTGAAATTGGAAAGATTTTATTACAAGAACAATGCCATAAATGAGTTTTTTTGTTATTTTGGAATTCTAGATCCACTATTTAATTCCAAATTTAATAAAATTTGTGTTATAAGGTTAATTTGATCAAATCCAAGTTTTATGCCTAGAACTGCCCTCCTAGGACAAAGGCAAGGAAATCTAGAATTCTAGGTTTCGAAGGAAAAATATATTGGAATTCATTCAGCTATCTCGGGACCCCTATCTTCAAAGGTAAAAAAACTTCAACTGACTAGCAGAGTATCATCAAGAATATCAAGAAAAATATCTCCTCGTGGGGAGTAAGGTCGCTCAACCCTACTGGTAAGCTTGTCCTCATAAATTATATCCTCGCTACCTATCCAATTTATTCATGTGCGGTCTATTTAGCTCCAATAAAAGTTATGCAAAATACCACAAAGGAAATTAGATAATTTCTTTGGCAAGGGGGAAGTCTAATGGCACAAAAAAATTTCACCTTGTTAACTGGGACGTGGTTTGTAGCCCGAAAATTTGTGGTGGGACTAGTATTAGGGATCCGGCAAGGATGAATCTCGCTTTGGGGGCGAAAATCCTGTGGAGGATTGTCTCTTGTGAGAATGGTTGGTGGAAGGAGATTCTAAGCAAAAATATATATGAAAGGAGCAAGGAAAACATGTGTTGATTATCTCCCTCTGACAAGGAAGGGGTCTCCAATCTAGATCCTTTCCAAGAAAGCGGCTTATATCATCAAAAATCAGTTGTATTGGAGCCATCGCAATGGTGAGCATATCATAATTTGGCAGGATCATTTGGGGTCGGTCTCTCCAGCAAACCATATGGTGGCCTTCTCTGATCTCAAGCAATGGCTATATCATCTTAACATTATCACCCCCTATGATCTGTCTTCCTGGAAAATCAATGGGAGATGGGATGGTTGGAAAGCTTTGGAAGTGCCCCCGAGCATCTCAAGCTTGATTTTAATGCTCTCTGCTCTATTCTTCAAGGCTCTGCGCCTATTCACAGCTAGCTCTTGGATAGTAGAGGATGGGGTAAATCAGGGATTTATATGGTAAAAGAAGGCTACCAAATAATCTCCAATAATGAAGATAGTATCAAAGCAGACAACAAGTGGAACAAGGTCTGGTGCAAGGACGGTCTACCAAAAGTTCATGTCTTTTATTGGATTTTAGTGCACCGTAAAATCCTGACTGCTGATAATTTGAAAAAAACAGGGATTCAAGTGTCCTCGCATTGTGTTTTATGTTAAGAGGAAGAAGAGACAATTGACCATCTATTCCTGGAATGTAAATTTTCCACTGAAGTTTGGTCACTGGTTGCTCATGAGCTGCAAATGAACTTGATCCTTCCAACAAAATGGAATGATCTATGTGCCTACTGGAAAGACAATTACCATGGTTCTCTTCTTCACAAGCCAGATCTCCAAAGATCCTAGGTCACCCTTCCCAAATACCTCTGCTGGAATATTTGGGTTACCAGAAACAAAGAACTGTTTGAAGGGATAGTCTCCTGCTCAAGGAAAGTAATACTTGCTATAAAATCTCTCTGGGTGGAAGGCTTAGTATCGAGGGGGATGAATAATATCAATAATGAGCCTCTGAATTCCGAGGAAAGAATGTGGGAAAATGATTTCCTTCAACCTGGTGCCAATATCTTGCATACGGGAACCAAAAGACCCAACTGTTTAAATTTGCAGCTGAGGATGAGTGAAGACTAAACCTGGGCTGTAACTCCCTTCTTTTTGATGGGGCCTTTAAAGGCAATCTGGGGCTAGTTGGGGCAGGAGGTGTTATTTTTTATCCTATTGGGAACAAGTTGAAAGACTACGCCTGGGGATTGGGCAAGAAATCCAACAATGGGGCTGAGTGGCTTGCTCTTCTCAAAGGGTTGGAGATTCCTAACCGTTGCGGAATGGAGGAGATAACATTCTATGGTGATTCGCTCATGGTCATTAGGGAAGCAAGACTGTTGTATAAGAAGAGCAAGAACCCGATAATCAAAATGCATCACATCCTTATCTGTCTAGGAAGGGAGTTCAGATCTATAAAGTTCTTTCATATCTTGAGAAACAACAATAAGCAGGTAGATTTAATGGCGAATAGAGGAGTCTTGCTAAATTATGGATAGCTTGTATGTAATGAAGAAAGGAAAGGTATAAGCTGGATTCAATGAATTGATTATTTCCATCATGAAGGATCGGTCTAAATGCTTCATTTTGCATGTTTGTATTACACAAGAGTAAAAAGGCTTGCTCAGAGTATCAGTTTTTACAATAGAATCAGTCTTTTCAGATAAATTCCTTTGACAGTTATGAGAATCGGTCTTTTCACCACATGTTATCAGCAACCGTCAATTTCAAATTGGTTCAACAACACCTCTGTCGCTCTTGTGCCTCCCACGCGTAAAGGTCTTCTTCGTCTCTCTATTGCTGACAATCACCATGTGTTGCAATTGCAACTCTGTCATTGTCCATTGGCTTTCTCAGGCACTTCGACACAGAGGAAGAATTTTGATCCAGCTTACTCAGTCATATTCAGTAAATTGGCTTACTCTACCCGATTCAATTCTCTTCTCATTTGCAAGCAATGTGTCATGCACAAAGATAGACGGTTCAGCTGTGGAGCGTCTGGAGAACGGAAGTGGAGATGCGTTGGAAACTTTTCAATTCTCAATTTCTCCATCATACAACAGGTGGCAAATAACTTTGGTTAATTTGGTTGTTGGGTTTCTTAAAGATATAAGTTGGCTTTTGGGATTGGATTTTTGGACCACAGTAGAAGGTGTTTTGGAGCAGAAGGTGCTTTGGAGTTTAAGAGAGATAAAGGAAAGGTAGATATGGAAGAGGAAAGAAGCTCTCAGACTGCAGATGCAACTTTTAAAGTATGGTTGGATACTAGCAGAAGGTGCTTTAGTTTTAAGCTTTCTTATCGGCATTTTTTATGTCTTGTTTTTGTATTATGCTTCTTGGTCTATTTGTAAGGAGGTATAGCTTTCATAGAGTATGGTTCTTTCTGGATAGCTACAAATACGAGAAAGATGAGCAAGGAGTATTGAATGCTGCCCTCCTATGGGAGCATTCTACCTCTGGTGTGTTGTAACCTCGTTTCCTCCTTTTTTTTATATAAAATTTCTCAACTGTTTTTGTCAACAACAAAAAAAGGTGATGTGCAACTCCTTATGTGTTCATTGTAGAGCTGACATGTGTCCTTTATAAAAAAAAAAAAAATATTTAAAAATTAACATGTCGGCCCATATTAGACTTAAAATATTTAGAACAACATATAAATAAAAATACACAAATTAGATCAATTTAAACCATAAACATTGCATTACACACTTCCTCCACTCTAAAAAGGGGTTTGCAGCTAGAGAGATTTAATACCTCTCGACGCTTGGTAGATCCCTTTTAAAATGGATCTATGCTAAAAAAAAATATTACTAAATTAATATCCATGTCTACACGTGATCAAGCTTGTTAATGAAATCTAAGAAAAAATACACATAAAAAGAGAATTGAAACATCTAGAGTGAGTTCATAAAATAGAGAAGACAATACATAAGACTTGGCTTAGGAAGGAGCTAAGATAAATAAAAGGGCATTAGATATAAAGATGTAAGATTGAATGTGAGTAAATAAGGGGAGATTGTTTTTCTTGGTGTTTAAGGTTGAGAGTGAATAAGTAATTTGTTACAATGGATATGTACTATGATAAAACCTTTTGCTAAACAAGATTTGACTTTAACTACTCCATTGAAAATTGGTGGGATTTACATGTTTCTTCCAACATGGTCAAGTTATGGGGTGGTAAGATAATAGGTCATGGATGGAGTTAGAAATGGAATATGTTGTAACCTATTATGCAAATAAGTAAAATTTGAAATGAAAAGGGCAATGGGTTATTAATCTTCACAACAAATTCGAAATCTCTAAGTGTTGAGATCTCTTAACCCAATACCAACTATGTGTGGATATAAGTTCTTAACTAGAAACATAGGGGCATAGGGGCTTGTGATAGAAACCCCAAACTATATAAGACAAGAGCGAAGGCTATGAGACAAATGGCCCTTGGGATAGTTCATAATGACAATATCGGCATTTGGGAATGTAGGTTTCCACAGTGATTATTCATTGTACTTGTGTTTATGGATTGCTCTGTGTGGAAGTTTAGAGTACCCTACGTTTCAGGTGGACCCATCTTTAGGGGTAGATAGAAGCTGAAAAATATTAATGAAAAAATTATATAGACCATTAATAAATACTATTGGTAGAATTTGGTTGTTAAGGTTAAGGACGCTAAAAAAAATCATGAAAAGATGAGGGTGTTTTGAATAATTCAATAAATCAATTAAATGAAACCAGAAATTTAAAAGTTTGAAAGAGTCAATAAACAAAGGAAAATTCTCAACAATAAATATGTTAAAGGAGAGTCACTAACCATACAATTTTTTTTAATAAAATAAGTTAAATAACTAAAAATAAGGAATTAATAATAAATATACTATAAAAAGGAAAAAAATAAGTTAAATAACTAAAAATAAGGAATTAATAATAAAGGTACTATAAAAAGGAGCTAATAGTGAGAATTAAAATTCAAAAACTAGTAATAAAAAGTAGAAGAGAATTAAAAATAAAAAAGTAGTATATATAAATTTAGTTTCTAAAGTCATTAAAGCTTCTTCAATTGATCCCTTTATCCAAAACGAATCCTTTATAATAATCCCCAACCTCCAAAAATCCCATCATGAAAACCACTAATTTAGTTTCTAAAGCCATTTAAGCTTCCTCTATTAACCCCTTATCCAAAAACAAATATTTCTTAATAATCCCCAACCTCCAAAAATTGATGGGCAACGCAAAATTCATAAGAAGGACATTCCTCTTCGCCCTATTGTTAGTGCCATAGGATCCTCTACCCATGCCCTTTCAATATTCTTAGCTAACATTCTCCAACCTTTCACAGGTCTAACACCTTCCAACATTAAATATTTGATAGATTTTATACACAAAATCCAAGATTTACACTTGGATGATGGAGACCTTTTAGTAAGTTTTGATGTCGTCTCTCTTTTCAC
The DNA here is from genome assembly GCA_001517045.1 of Pseudotsuga menziesii. NCBI lineage: Eukaryota > Viridiplantae > Streptophyta > Pinopsida > Pinales > Pinaceae > Pseudotsuga > Pseudotsuga menziesii. The sequence continues at coordinate 155,249 of LPNX010649425.1, forward strand.
CAAAATCCCTATGCCCGAAGACCTCGATATCATTTCCAAACTCGTTGACAATGAAACATTGCACCTTATCCATCTTTGTCTATATGCTATTTTTTTCTTCTTCAAAGGACCTTTCTATGAACAAACAGATGGCACAACAATGGGATATTGCTTATCCCTTGCTCTGTTGCTAACATATACATGGAAAAATCCAAAACCATAGCACTCGAGAGTTTTTTCCTAAAACTAAAATGTTGGTTTCATTTTGTCGATGACACATTTGTAATTTGGCCTCATGGTTTGTACTCTCTGCACAATTTTCATAACCACCTAAATAGTATTTCTTCTCGTATTCAATTCACCATGGGCATACAATAAAATAACTCTACCTTTTCTTGGCGTTCTAGTCATCCGCCAACCCTATGGCCCCTTATCTCACCAATTTTATCAGAAAAAGACCCACAGTAACGGATACCTTCATGCCCATTCCCACCACCACCCTACCTAGAAATCAACAATTCTCAAAACCCTAGTAACTAAGTCGTCTACATCTCAGACCCAAAACATTTGGATAAAGAAAAATCCCACCTCAATAATTCCCTCCTTTCTAATGGTTATACTCGTAATCAAAATCAATAAAGCCTTCCGTTCGGTTCTTCACCCCAAACCCAAGCACCCCCCTCCAAATTCTCCTACTCTTGGCTTAATCTCTCTCCTTTATGTTTCAGGGGTCACTGATCGCTTATCTCAACTTTTATCCAAATTTATTTTTATTTTTTTTAACACCAACAGATAAATTTATTTTTATGAAAGAATGCTTGTCTAATTTTGGCAAATACCAATCAACCTAATTACATATTTCAAAAGAACCAAAGGCTTCCCAACGCCTAACTGAGAGGGCGAACACCCATAAAAAAACAAATTATAATTCGATATAGTACGATTACGGAATAGGACGGAAACAATTGGAGTCCCGTTGAAGCTAGGAAACCCTTGTGGAAGAAGACATGCTTTGTTGTCTAGGTGTTAGTTTTTGTACCTAGGCAGATGTTCCCTAGGTGACTTTATTGCCTAAGTCACTTAGAAGAGGGAAAAATGTGACCCTCACATTAAATGTCATTTAATGAGACTTTATAAACATAAAGTCACTTTTTCATAAATTTAAGTGGGTGAGTATTTTTATTTATGTGAATTAAATAAAAGAGATTTTTACTCTCACTGAATCTCATCCATTGGATTGGATCTTTTTCCACCATTGGATTAGATGCCCACTTAGGGTTTAGACAAAAAGCTTGAGGGAGGCAAAGGGACTTCACTTTTCATTTTTTTTTCATGAGAAGAGAGAAGCACTGAGAGAGGAGGTCGAGACTGAGAGCAAGGGCACGATTTTCAGACAGGGCTGGGACTGATTCTCAGTTGGCACGAATATCGATGAGCCACCATTACTGCTGCACATAAACCGAGGTAGTACGACTAGCATTTATTGCTGACACGCATTTCCAGAAAGGTAGGGCTGCATTTATTGCAGACACGAGTTTCAGGAAGAAAGTACGGGTCCGTACAGTACGGTTTTTGGGCTCGTTTTTCAAGAATATCAGGCACAGATTTCGAGGAAGAAATCTGGCACGTTTCCCAAGTAAAAACAACACGTTTTTTTGAGGCCGTACAGATGCATTTAATTCAGTCAGTACAGTACAGTCGTTGACTATTTTGGCACAGATTTTGAGGGATGCATTTAATGCTCTCAGGCACAGAAATCGAGGACTGTTAGTGACTTATTTCTACACATTTTTCGAGAAGGGATTTGCACAGAAATCAAGGCAGCATCAGCACGGAAACCAAGACAGTTTACTGGGTGATTTGCGTTGGTTGAGATAAGTTGATTTTGACTGTAAATGAATGTCTGATTTTTCTTGAAAAGCATAATAATATCTCTCCTCTCTCTGACTGGTTTTCCCTGTGGGGGTTTTTCCAGGGCTTATTTGGCCAAAAATCTCTGAGTCAAATATTTTTATGGTGTGTTTGAAAATGTGTTTTTCAGCCTGTTAGTATTTTACTGTGTGTTTACATTGTTCAGCATTATTTCTTAAGTAACTTTCAGTCAATGCAAAACCGACTGAAAGTGAAAACCACAGAATTGTTCATTTAAACCAGCAAGCAGTAAAACCCAGATTCTTCTACATGGTATCAGAGCTTGGGGGCAGAAAACAATGATTTTTGCAGACACACAGTAATTTCCAGAACTCAGATTTTTTTATTATTTTACTTCTGTCAGTGAATAGCACTTTGTTGGGTTGGTGAAGAGATGGCTACAGGACTTAGATTGGAGGATAGGCTGGATGGGACAGGGAATTTTGTGCCGTGGAAGGCCAGAATTTTGTTGTTACTAGAAGAGAATGAGTTATTGCCGGATATAGTGAGGAACACTACAGCAAATCCGATTACCATTCCTGCATCTACGGATGCAGCAGCCCTATCAGCCTTCAATAAGAAGGACCGCAAAGCTAGAAGGATTATTCTTGATGCGGTTAAAGACCATATTATCCCTCACATTTCAGGTAAGGATAAGGCACATGAGATGTGGACAGCCTTAACCAGTTTGTATGAGAGTTCTAATGAGAACAGGAAAATGGTTCTTAGAGAAAAACTCAAGAGTATAAAGATGAATGGGGGTGAGGGAGTCACAGCTTACCTTACTAGGATTTTTGCAGTTCGGGATGAACTTGCAGCGGTTGGGGAGATGGTTGCCCCTACAGAGCTTGTTCGCACCGCAGTGAATGGGGCTTCAAAGTCCTGGGGTGCTTTTGTACAAGCCATAGTGGGCAGAGAGAACCTACCTGACTGGGAGAGGCTTTGGGATGACTTTGTGCAGGAGGAGACTAGGAGAGGTCTTGTACAGGGTAGTACTTCTCAGAGAGGGGCTGATGATAAGGATGTGGCTTTGGCAGCCAAGGGTAAGAAGAAGAAGGGTCCCAAGAAAGGTGGGGCCAAACAGCACCAACACCAGCAGCAGAGTGGGCAGAAGAAGGACTTGAGTAAAATCAAGTGTTATGCTTGTCAGGCGTTTGGGCACTATTCCTCACAGTGTCCAAGCAAGAAGAAGAAGAAGGGACAGGGATAGCAGACTGTAGCCTCAGCAGAGGTTGATGAGTTTAGTGTTGAGAGTCTTCCAAGGGTTCAAAGCCCTTGTGGAGAAGCATACAGAGAGGAAGATCTAGATGTTGAGATCGGACAATGGGGGTGAGTATACCTCCAAGGAGTTCGATGCATTCTGCAGACAGGAGGGCATTCAGAGACAGCTGACAGTTCCTTACACTCCTGAGCAGAATGGAGTAGCAGAGAGAAAGAACAGGTCGATTTTGGGGGCAGCCAGAGCGATGCTCCATGATCAGGGGTTACCTTTCTTTCTTTGGGCTGAGGCATGTAGCACTGCAGTTTATCTACAGAACAGGAGTCCTCATAGGGCAGTGGGGAGCAAGACTCCTGAGGAGATGTATTCGGGCAAGAAGCCTGAGGTGAGCCATTTTCGCATATTTGGCTCATTGACTTACTCTCACGTCCCTTCTGAGAAGAGGACGAAGTTTGATCCCACTACAAAGAGAGGCATCTTTGTGGGATATGATGAGACTTCGAAGGCCTATCGGCTTTACTTGCCTAGCTCGCGGAAAGTTATTGTCCGTCGGGAAGTAAAGTTTGATGAGGAGAGAGCCTTCAGGAAGTCTAGAGAGTTAGAGCAGGGGGAGACACCAGCTCCCACACCTCAGTTGGTACAGTCTTCTTCGATGCAGCTTACAGGTCCACAGGTTTCTGGAGGGACTAGATCACAGGGTACAGGCACAGGGTCGACAGGTTCAGTGATTCAGGTGGCTAGCACTTCAGGGACAGGTTTAGGTTTGAGTCCTCAAATTACAGGATCGTCAGGCACAGGTTCATCAGTTACTGGTCCTTGGGGTATTGGACATTCAGGTACAGGGACTTACTCAGATGAGGAATAGCAGCCTTCAAGGAAGAGGAAGCCTAAGTGGCTTCAGGAGACCTTGAAGGAAGCTGAGGCATTTGGTAGGCCCCAGGAGAGGATCAGGTCAGTAGTGGAGCCAGAAAGGCTTGGTGTGGTGCCGGACAGGGGTGATATGGCTCTTGTTGCATGCCTTCGTGACTCTGAGCCATCCACATTTGAGGAGGCTTCCCAGCATCTGGTATGGAGAGATGCCATGATGGAAGAGTACCATTCCATCATGAAGAATGATGCTTGGGAGATAGTGCCGAGACCTGAAGGGAAGTCAGTTGTGACTTCTAGATGGCTTTACAAGGTAAAGCATGCTGCAGATGGTAGTGTGGAGAAGTACAAGGCTCGGTTTGTGGCACGGGGGTTCTCACAGGTTGAGGGAGTTGACTATGATGAGACTTTTGCTCCAGTTGCTCGGTATTCTTCTATCAGGGCAGTGATATCTATAGCAGCAGAGATGGGTTGGAAGATCCACCAGATGGATGTGAAGACCGCATTTCTCAATGGTCTTCTGCAGGAGGAGGTATACTTGGAGCAGCCATAGGGTTCGAGATCCATGGGAGAGATTCTCATGTGTGCAGGCTGAAGAAATCCTTGTACGGACTAAAGCAAGCTCCTAGAGCTTGGTACTCCAGGATTGATGCTTATCTGACATCAATGGGATTTCAGAAGAGTGAGGCTGATCCCAACCTTTACTTCATTGTGGTTGGGGTAGATCCGCTCATTCTTCTGCTGTATGTTGATGATATTTTTATCACAGGTGCTGAGCGTCTCATTGCACATTGCAAGAGAGATCTAGCATCGGAGTACGAGATGACCGATATTGGACTGATGCATTACTATTTGGGGATGGAGGTTTGGCAGGAGCCTGGGCATATTTTCCTTGGACAGGGGAAGTATGCAGCTGATATTCTGAGGAGATTCCAGATGGAGGACTGCAGGCCGATGTGTACACCTATGATCACCAACTGGAATCAACTTCATGCTTCTGAGGGTAAGTTGGTGGATCCCACTATATATCATCATCTCATTGGGTCTTTGATGTATCTGGTCAACACTAGGCTAGACTTGTGTTTTGCGGTGAACACTCTTAGTCAGTTCATGGTTGAGCCTAGGAGTGTGCACTGGACAGCCGCAAAGCACATATTGAGGTATCTTGTAGGGACTGTGGATTATGGTCTGGACTACAAGGGTTCGGGTGGAGTCAGCTTGGTTGGGTTCACAGATTCAAACTGGACAGGTTGTGTGGGGGATTGGAAGAGCACTTCCGGTTGTTGTTTCAGTTTGGGCTCGGCAGCAGTGTCGTGGTTCAGTCGGAAACAGAAGTCCGTTGCATTGAGTTCTGCTGAGGCTGAGTATATGGCAGCCAGTCAGGCTACTTGTGAAGCACTGTGGCCTTGCAAGTTATTGGTAGATTTATTTGATCAGCAGCTTAGGCCTACAGTGATCTACTGTGACAATCAGAGTTGCATTCAACTCTCTGAGAATCCAGTGTTCAATGACAGGTCAAAGCACATTGAGATCAGATACCATTTCATTCGTGACTACGTTCAGAGAGGGGCAGTTGAGCTTCAGTATATATCCACTGATGAGCAGGTAGCGGACATTCTGACGAAGTCTTTGGGGAGGGGAAAGTTTGTCTTCTTCAGAGACAAGTTGGGAGTGGTGCAAAACACCTTCCTCGGTAAGAGGGAGTGTTAGTTTTTGTACCTAGGCAGATGTTCCCTAGGTGACTTTATTGCCTAAGTCACTTAGAAGAGGGAAAAATGTGACCCTCACATTAAATGTCATTTAATGAGACTTTATAAACATAAAGTCACTTTTTCAAAAATTTAAGTGGGTGAGTATTTTTATTTATGTGAATTAAATAAAAGGGATTTTTACTCTCACTGAATCTCATCCATTGGATTGGATCTTTTTCCACCGTTGGATTAGATGCCCAATTAGGGTTTAGACAAAAAGCTTGAGGGAGGCAAAGGGACTTCACTTTTCATTTTTTTTTCATGAGAAGAGAGCAACACTGAGAGAGGAGGTCAAGACTGAGAGCAAGGGCACGATTTTCAGACAGGGTTGGGAGTGATTCTCAGTTGGCACGAATATCGAGGAGCCACCATTATTGTTCCACAGAAACCGAGGTAGTACAGCTAGCATTTATTGCTGGCACGCATTTCCAGAAAGGTACGACTGCATTTATTGCAGACACGAGTTTCAGGAAGAAAGTACGGGTCCGTACAGTACGGTTTTTGGGCTCGTTTTTCAAGAATATCAGGCACAAATTTCGAGGAAGAAATCTAGCACTTTTCCCAAGTAAAAACAACACATTTTTTGAGGCCGTATGGATGCATTTAATGCAGTCCGTACAATACAGTCGTTGACTGTTTTGGTACAGATTTCGAGGGATGCATTTAATGCTCTCAGGCATAGAAATCAAGGACTGTTAGTGACTTATTTCTGCACATTTTTCGAGAAGGGATTTGCACAGAAATCAAGGCAGCATCAGCACGAAAACCAAGACAGTTTACTGGGTGATTTGCATTGGTTGAGATAAGTTGATTTTGACTGTAAATGAATGTCTGATTTTTCTTGAAAAGCATAATAATATCTCTCCTCTCTCTGACTGGTTTTTCCAGGGCTTATTTGGCCAAAAATCTCTGAGTCAAATATTTTTATGGTGTGTTTGAAAATGTGTTTTTCACCCTGTTAGTATTTTACTGTGTGTTTACATTGTTCAACATTATTTCTTAAGTAACTTTCAGTCAATGCAAAACCGACTGAAAGTGAAAACCACAGAAATGTTCATTTAAACCAGCAAGCAGTAAAACCCAGATTTTTCTACACTAGGGAGTCAACATGTTTATTTAAGTCCAAGAGGATATGAAATGATTCAGCCATAACAAAATATTTCATTATTATCCTGATTCTCTGTAGAATACTGTTTAAGGAAAAATTATTGAATCTGTCGGTTGAATTTAAAGTTTTTATCAGCATCTCAGAATCACCAAAGATTTGAACAGACTTGAAGCCTTTCTCCTTAGCAAGTTGGAGCACCAAAAGGAGGTTGTTGCATTCAGCTCTATTATTTGACATGCAGCCAAGACCCCAGCTAAAATTGAAACTCGTCAATCTGTCAGGAGAGAAAACAAGGCCCCCAGCCCTAGATGCCCTAGGATTCCCCTTGGAAGCACTGTTAAAGAAAATAACCACTGAAGAAGAATTCAACCAAATTTTTTTAAGAGATTCTTGAGTCCCACGAAACCTCCGAGAAGGAGGATCGTCAAGATTGGCACTTAGCATTTTATTGCCTGGAATTTGAGGGCAAGAGCCCATCCAAAAAGAAGCTGAAAGAGTGGACATCGATTTCCCAATAGACTCAATAAACCACAATTTGGATTTTAGAGCCACTACCTAGGGGATCGATCTCTGATTGTTGAAGATACAACAATTTATGGCAAACCAAATTTCCCACCACGTGAATTTCAGAATAGAATGCTAGTTTTTATATAGAATTTATGAGAGATATTTCGAAGGACGACTATCATCCCAGAGAAGGATTCGCTTCGCATTGCCAGGAATTCTAAAAAGTTGATGATTAAAAAATTCAAAGACTTTTCTGTAGGAGTTCCAGATAGCAGTACTAGATGAAGTGTTTGTAACGGTTATATTTCTCAATGAGCCACCCTTTAGGTATTTCATCCGAAAAATCCTACAAATTGGATGATTTTTGTCCACAAATAGCCGCCAGATCAGTTTTCTGCTCATTTCTAGATTAACCAGCCCTAGATCTCGAATTCACAAACCACCTTCTAAAATCGGTGTCTTAAGGACTTCCGAGCTTACCGAATGCATCTTTCTTTGACCATCTTTACCACCATTCTAGAGAAAATGATGCAGCAGTTTTAAAATCTAAGACAAAATACTCTTTGAGGAAAGCATCAAAGAGGCATGGAAAATCGGAAATGTTGAAAGGATTGCCTTAATCGAGATAAGCTTCCTAGCCTTGGTTAACCATTGCCCACCCCAAGAAGCGATTTTTGATTTTAACTTGGGCAACACCTCCAGCCAGAGAGAGGGAGGGGACGGACCCAGGGTTAATGGAAGCCCCATATACTTGATCTTTTCCCAGTTGTCAAAGCCAGGGAAGCCCAAGTAGTCTGCAATTCGAAGAATTGTAGATTGTTCTACATTCCAGCCATAAATTGTGCTTTTGTTTTTGTTAATCAATGCTCCTGAGATTTGGCAGAATTTTTGGAGGGTGAGGTTAAATGCCTGAGCAATATTCAAAGAGGCTCCTCCAAGAAGAAGAGAGTCATCTGCAAAAAGAGAGTGGTTGATTGGGTCCACACCCTTAGCAATTTTTATACCCGAGATGTAACCAGCTTCCTTTTTAACTATGAGTTTTTTGCCGAGAGTTTCAACCATCAATATATACAGGAAATGGGACATCGAATAGCCTTGACAGAGACCTCTGGAAGCCTTGAAAAATTTAGTTGGCCTACCATTGACTAGAGGCGCTATCCAAGGCCCATTTGTGCATGCTTTGATCAAGTTAACAAACTTCGAGCATAAGCCAAAAGAAAGCAAGACATCATATAGGAAGGGAAGCTTTAGTCGATCAAAAGCGTTCTTCATATCCAACTTGATTAACATACCTTTCTCCTTCCATTGGAAGCTTGAATGAAGATCTTCTTGGACTTGGATAACATTATCCACTAAATGCCTGGCTTTGACAAATCCCCCCTGCAGAGGAGAGATTAGCTTACTTAGCAAATCTTAAATCTGTTGGCAAGAAGTTTGGCAAGGATCTTATAAGAAGCATTACAAAACGAAATAGGGCGGAACCTATCAAAGGAAGAAGGGTTTACTTCCTTGAGGATAAGGGAGAGAAATGTAGAGTTTGTACATCCTCCCACTTTTGCTTTTTTTTGAAAAGTAGACACCATTCAGACTAAATCAGTTTTGTTGATGGGCCAATAGACTTTATAAAAATGAAAAGAAAAGCCATCCAATCCATGAGCTTTATTCGACTCCATAGCCCATATGACATCAATAATTTCCTTTTCAGAGAATGGTTTCATCAAAACATGGCTGTCCTCAACACTGACAAGGGAAGGGACATTTTCCAAATATTTGGAAGAAACCTCCTCATCAGTGAGTCCATCATCCTGGAATAATAGTTGAAAATGCTTACTAGCAGACAGTTTAAGGAGAGATTGACCTTTATTGGAGACCCTCTCTTTAGTGAAGATTTCAAAAATATGATTTCAAGATAATCTGACCTGACATTGACGGTGGAAATAAGCTGAATTCTTATCCCCCTCCTTTAGTCAAAGTCAGCAAGATTTTAACCTGATATGTTCCTCTTCTTGTCTGAATCAAAGAGAGGTGTTAATATAGGCAAGATGTTCCAGAACTAAATGAAATTCAGATATATTTCTATCTTCCAAACTAATTTGGAGTGCTTATAACTCTGACACATTTTCTTTTCTAGTGGTTGTAGGAGAGGGAAGATGAGTTTTTATCCATACCTTCAAAGCGTGCTTAGTATTCTTCAGCTTATGTTCCGAGACAAAACAGGGAGAGCTAATTACGTATCATCACCAAGCCTGGGTCACAACATCCAAAAACCCAACTATATCGATCCCAAGGGGGCTGAACCTGAACGAGATTGGCCCAATCTTCATCTTTTTCGAAAAGCAAGGAAATTGGATGGTGATCAGACGATACCTGTGGTAATATTTTGGAGGAAATATTGGTTTTCCTGTCAATTAGTGTGCTGTGGACAAGAAAACGATCTAGTATGGTAGAGATGCTCGCGGCCCCAACTTTGTGATTTGACCATTTATAACGCCCAATCTTGGGTTTGAAGTCAATCAAATCCTAGTCTTGTATCAATTTCTCCATGATATCAGACATAAAGTCCTTACCACGCCGTCCTCCTTTTTTTTCATTCGGTGTGAGGAAAATGTTAATATCACAAACTAAAATGATATTTACAGGAGCGTTGGATACTAGGAAATCTAACAACGAAGTCCACCAATCTCTTTTTTCAAAGCAATTATTTAAAGAGGTCGATAGAGGTCTTACTGGAAAGATGGTAGAGCTCTGAAAAAATCCAATGCTGGGTGGAAAACCACTTTTTTAACTGAAAATTCTCTTCACACCATAGGGTTGCTAATCCCCCACAGGAGCATCTAGCACTGACATCTTTTCTAGTGGTCAGTTTCCATTTAGATTTGCTAAGAAGAAGGAGAGTTTCCTCCTCAATCTTTGTCTCTTGAATCAAGAGAATTTCAGAAGGGGCCATTCTCATGAGGTCTTTGAATGCTTCAGCTTTGATTGGGTTCCCCAATCCCCTGCAATTCCATGAGATGATCTGCATTACTTGCTCAAGTGAGAGGGAGGAATTACTCCCTTAGGAGGCATGGTTCTCTTATTCCTTCCATAAGACATTTTGATGGTGGTCTGGTTGCCTTGCATCTTTAACCTCTCAACCTCTTCTTCCTAGACTTCCTTCCTAGACTTTCAGCCAACCTTATTGGAAAGCTTCTCAAAGGAATCTTCATCAAAAGATCCAGAGCTATTAGTCGGCTTCTTACGGGTTATATCTACATATGAAGTGAGAGAGATAACACCAATAGGAGTGATAAGGGAAGGAGCACCATCCCGAAGAGGATCCAAAAGAGATGGACGATCTTGATCCAGAGTTGATGTGATTACTTCAGAATCCATTTCATGCCCATCCGATTGCTGCATTTCCCCTTCTTCAAGGGCTTCAAAAGAAGTAAGAACGACAAATTGATTGGAAGGAGATTTGGAGCTATCTACCACCTGTGGAATAGTGGGATTCGTCCCCACAACTGCGTCACCAACCACTGAAATACCTACTTTACCTTTTTTTCTAGGGCCGTGATTAGAAGTTCCTGCTTTCCAGATTTGGGTCCATTGGTCTGCTTTCTCGATTTCAACTTCCTCTTCAGATTTTTTCCTACAGTTTCGGGCAAAATGGCCGTAACCATGGCAAAATCTACATTTAAAAGGAATTTGTTCATAATCCAACTCCTGAATATGAGACCACTCTGCAACTGTTAAATTGATTTCCTCGGGCAGCTCCGTCTCTAAATAGACCTCAACACATATCCTTGTGCATGAAATTTGGTCTTTCGTCCTAGCCCTGTCAATATATTTACCCAGCTTGTTCCCAATGGTTTCAAGGGCTTCTGAGTTCCAACAGTGAAGAGGGAGGTGCAAGATCCTTACCCAGACTGGGACAACAGACGAAACATCTTGTGTGGGATCAAAATCAGGGGTCCAATTTTTCAAGTAGAGACCCTGTGGTCCCATGAAGTATGGACCATTTCGAAAGATTAGGTCACGGTCATCTACTGATTCAAAAACAAAAACATAATACCCCCTTCCAACAAGATGATTACGGATACCCTCAGAAAACAAGGGCCTCTAGTTCCTCTGCACCCAGCCATCAATGGCCTTTGGAGAGGGCCATAGGTCAGTGAATTGCCTAATTAGCCCTCATTTAGATAGGTTTAAAGTCGACCGACAGATTTAATCAGCTGGTAATTCTTATCCAAAAATAATTTCAAAACTATCTTCAAACTCTTTAAAATTCTTAAGTAACCATTCAAAAGCATCAAAGACAAATCCAACCCCTTTCTCTCTCAAAGTGTCTACCAGATTTCTTGCTCTTGCGGCAAAACCTATATTGGACAAACTGGAAGGACCATCCAAGCCCGTGTCAAGGAACATATTGTTGACACTAATCATAGTCATGTATCCAAATCTGTCATAGTCAAACATTCCTTCAAATCCAAGCACCTCATTTTCTTTGATAAAACTAAAACCTATCTCGCATTTCTCATTATACCTCACACCTAATAAGTGAAGCTCTTGAAATCGAAAAGATCCCCATCAATTTCAATAGCGAAGATGGTTACAAGCTGAGTCAAGATTGGAAACCACTAATCCACCATCTACACAAATTACTCTTCACTTTTCTAGGCTTTTATCGCTCTTGTTTTCCACCTCTCGGCTACTTACTCTTTTCAATTTGACCTTACACCTCTCTTTAATTGACCCCTACACCTTAACTCGCATTTACCCATCTTAATTTTTATTTTTTTGGCTAATGGGAAGAACCCCCCTAACGAGCAGGTTTGCCATTGGCTAAGTTACCACGAACCAAGGGCATCTAAGCCATCAAAATCACTCAAGGATCGCACCCGACCTGGACCGCACCAACCCTTAACATGGTTGGATTTTTGGTATCCGTGGGATTTGAACCGAGGACCTTTCTGCTTAGGGGGGCGTGTTAACCATACCCCGCCACCAACTATTCTACACCTCACGGATTACCCATCTTAATCTATTATTCTTCCTCCTCTTAATTATTTTTAATCATTGGGTTTCAATTACTTTAGCCTTTTATTATATCTTATCACACTACTCCTTTTATCTAATTATTAAATTTATTCAAAGTTATGTTAATTCTCTACCCAACTTGTCAAATATAAACTTTAAATTCTAACTCTAGCCCTTCACCCTTATTTTCTTTTTATTAAAAAATGTTTTCGTAACCATTTCTTCCAACATTTTTATTCCACTCCTTGCCCTTTTTTAATTAAAATTTCAATTTAGTATCAATCCTAATTATATTCTTTTTTAAATTATAATTCTCTTATGTTTTTTACTGTTTTAAAATTTTTAATTCTCATTGTTAACCCCCCTTTTATAGTAAGTTTATTATTGATTCCTTGTTTTTAGTCATTTAACTTATTTTATTCAAAATTTTATTTTGTATGCTCATTCTTATTTAACTTATTTTTTATTCAAATTGTCTTGTTAAAATTTTATTCATTTAAATAATTTATTGAATTATTCAAAACACCTCTCTTTTTTAAAGATTTTTTGCACATCCTCGACCTTAATGACCAATTTTTACATAAAGTGTTTATTAATTGTATGGATATTCTTTTCAATAATATTTTTCAGCATATATCTACCCTTCAAGATGGGTGGAGTGTTCACCCGAAAAGTCAAGTACTCTAAACTTCCACATAATGCAATCCAAAAACACAAACACAATATCATAATTTTCAATCTAAATACAATATCATTAGCGTGGAGTGTTAACTCAATCGATTGTTACCAATGATGTTAAGTATTTGGTTATTTCCATGCTCATATGTGCTCATTTTAAATCCTCGTGGGTGAGGTGCACTAGTCTACATTGAAGGTTTACTAGGGATGGCATCCATGAATGTGAGGAAGCATCCATTAAGTTTTCCCAAGAGATTTTCCTTATATTTGTTTCAACAATAATCATGGTCAATTTTAAGAGAAAGCAACACTCTTTATGAAATTCAAGTATATCTCATATATGTTTTGTGAACTTTTTATGTTATGCCATATGGATATCTCTTTTAAATGTCCTACAATCAAGGGTAGAGATCTTTCATGGACAATAATTGTCAATATCCAAGTTAAAGAGTGCATAAGAGTCGTAACATGTGCATAACAAGAGTGTTGAATGTGATAGTGCTTATCTATGTGCATGGAACACTAAAGTACAAGAAAATTATACCTTTTTTAGGAATATTAGTTAATCGACGAAAAATGAAACAATATTGACTAAAAGAAAAGAAATAACTAGTTATATTTTAATGACATTGGACAACGTTTTTCCCTTTTTTATGAAAATGCATTCCTTTTAAAGCAAATTGTAGCCTCACTATGTGTAATGCACATATCAAGATATCATACAAAGTTGTCATTAGATGTAAAGATGACAATGTAGATAACACAAGAATTTGGATATTGGATCCAAATAGTGGATAGTTAGGAAATTAAGTACTACTAAGAGGCACAATATCTAAATAAGATTCAAAGCCTAGTTGTAAACTATCTTGAATGGAGTTGACAAGAATGGAACTTGAGACATGCACTTCGTGATTTAAATTAATTTTGATTTAACCTCAAGCTTGTGTATGGTGTTTGATAGCTATTTAGAAGTCAAGCTGATCATTTTACCATATATATCTAAAAGAAACAATGATCTACTACAAATATTATGTACCATGGTTACTACACTATCAACCGTATAATAACACATATTAGTCATATGAGTTGCAAGCTAATGGAAAGTTGGAGTGTTTGCTTCAAAACAACCTGTGATTCCATATATGTCGTCAATGTCCTCACTATGAGGTGAGAACAAGCATGAATCTAGTAACCTTGAGGACCCATTGGGCTAAATTTACAACAAGAAAGGACATGTGCAAGTCCTATGTGATTATGTCACAAAGATACCTTTTTCATCCTAGCATTTAAGTTAAAGGCAGAGCTTGCTAACAGAAAATGGGTCATTTTTCCTACTAAAAAGTCACATATACAAGGCATGGCAGCTTGATCATTGTGAAATTTCTTTTACAATGACCATTATTGTGTTATAATATGATTTAGAATTTGATCTTTGTTTTTAAAGTCTTACTTTTTATTTCCTTTGGAAGTGCTTTAGGAAAAATGTATCGAAGGATTGCTTCATAAAAGATGATTTTCCTTCAATTTAAGTATCAGTTTTGAGGGATATTTATTGAGCCATGTTTGTTAAGGGATTGTCTTAGGCTTCAACATTTTGAAGTCCATGTCATTTGGGGAACACCCCATAGCATGAAAAGCACATTTAGAAAGACAGAACACTTTTTTAGTGTTACCAAGAAATCGATGCCTTATTGACCATAAGTTTACACACACACACACACACAATGTGGGATTTTAATTGGGTGTCATAGTTGGCTCTATAAGGGTAGGAGATTAGCATTGGTAAAATATGTACTTGAAAGTATCCATGTATATTGGATGTCTATAACTTACACACAAAAGGTATTCTCAACAAAATAAGGAAAAAAATGCTTCAACTTCTTATGGGCAATAAAGAAGCCTACGGAAGGGATTCCTTTGGTGAAATGTTCAAAAATTGCCAAACTCGAAGATATTGGAGGGTGGAGGATGAAAAATATCAATATCTTCGTTATAGCATTAATAACAAAAAGATTTATACTCTAAAATGAAGGCTTGTGGGGGAAGGTTGTTAAACATAAATATCTATAAGGTGAATCAATTAAAGATTGGTTGAGGTTTGAAAAAAAAGGAAGTTAAAGGCCACTCTGTTGTATGGAAGGAAATGTTAAAAGTTGATTATTTGGTGGCAAAATGGACTGCATGGATAGTTGGAAAAAGAAACAAGGTTAGGATGGGTGAAGGCCATTGTATTGGCTACACCCTCTACTTTCCAAACTTTATGATTTGGGTATATTTAATATATGGGATGTAGAAAGTCTTGGTGTAGGTTTGTCACACACGTGGAAATCTATAAGTTATTTAGGTATGAAAATCCCCTTGATAGAAGAATGGAACAATTATGTTGTATTGTGTAAGCATAGTGCCATCAATATTTCTAACCAAGATAATGAATTGAAATGGTCTTATAATAAACCCCCTGTGATTTTGAAAGCAAAAGCAAGGTAGATTGATTGCATGGACGAAGGGATAAGTCATGAAAAAGTTTGGTGGTGGAAAGATTTAAGGAATTTAGATAGTCCTTTAAAATCCAGAATTATCCTTTGGTTGTCTCTAGCAAATAAGATTTTGACCTGGGATAATGGATGAAAAGAAAATTGGTAGGGTCTTAGTTGGTGTATGATATGCAAAGTTGATACTGAAACCATAGATTATCTTTTTGTTAATTGATCTTTCTAGAAACTAGTTTGCAGGGATGTACTCCATAGTTTGAAGGGTCATGAAGGTAAATTTTATGGAACTAAGTAACATAAATGGAATGCTTTTAAACTTGACATTGAGGTTGTTCTAAAATGTTTCAAAGCATTGCCTTGATTTATTATATGGGACCTATGGTTGAATATAAATCATATAATCTTTGAATGGAAATAGATGTCATATGCTAGGGTGGCCCATGTGATAAGGGTCTCTTTTGATGGAAATTGGAAGCCACTCCCACATCAATAAGGACAAGGCCCGAGGTTTCTTTAATAGGGAAATTCAATGAACCTTAGGTAAATGTGGTGTTAGAGGCCTTTTCTCTCTTAATTATGTTGGCATCTTTTCCACTGACCTAGGTTCAAATTTCCCTCTCTATCCAATAAATCCCAAGATATCATCCTGACAGAGCGTAACCCATCGACAACACCCATAAAGGTGTCATCTCACCCAAGATATCTTATTGGGACTGCTAGAACCAGATTTTTGCAATTAAGGAAGGGGGTTTCTTTATGATAACATTAAGACATAGCTCGACTGAAACAGAGGGATGGATTATGGTACATACACACAAGAAAGTAGACTGATATGTCGACACATTCACAACATAAACATATATGTATCAATGCATAATCCCTATCATTATTATTGTCATTCCATAACATGAAATCAATGTAACTGTAGCAAACACATAAGGACTTACACACAAGTTACTCAGATATCAAAGACACAGAGGTTTAACGTGGAAACCCATATGGGAAAAACCACAAAGCGCTCTTCATCTAGCATGAGTAATATTGGAACGCTTTGGTTTGCGCACACAACTTGCAGACTTCTATTAGAATCTTCTTTACAATGGATGGGCTTTCTCTATCTTTCTCATGCTTTCTTTTCTTCTCTTAGTCAACCTCTCAGTCGATCTCCTTAAGATTTAGCGGTTGTCCACACACAAATTGGATCGATCCTATATGTTTGATACAATTCTTGTTTCAACCGTCAACTAGTTCTCAACTAACTATCAACTGGTTGTTCTAACTAGCCCAAATCCAGTTACATTTAATAATGGCACTAACGACCCAAATTACATTCATCCCCATTCCGAAAGGTAGATTGTTAGTCTAAATTAACTAATTGTTAAATTTATTATTTTCTCAAAACATGTTGAATACTCGAATTTGACTTACTCTTCTCCTTTTTTCATCGTAACTTTGCTCGCGTTGCAACCTGATTTTTCACTTTTTCGACCAAAATTGGTACATATTTTCCTAGGGCCAACAGACCCCAACACTCACTTGTGGTTTGTCCCAAGCCACTTTAGCTAGAGGTTTCCGTCGTGACGAGTTTACTCTAAAACTCCCGACAGATCTTCAGTACTTCCTCTTCTTCTCTCTAAATATCTTCTTTTGTCTTATGCATTTGTTCAACAAGTTCGGAACTGATGTGTTCCAAATTTTTCATGCTTGTCGCACCCGCTCATGGACCAGGTGGATGGTTCTTGTAACTTGCTCTGCTTCAGCCTAGAGTTTTGTGACACGTTCTGTTCATCTTTGTTGTTGTGTCCACAATTTAGCAACATGCTATTGTAATGTTTTGATGTCAGCAAACTTGCTCATCTTCTCAACCGATGGCAATTTATTCAACTCATTTCTTAACCCATTCAAATGCGCTTATGTGGTATGAAGCTGTTCTGTAACTGGCTCCAACTCTGTATCATCCATCATGGATTCCCATGACTGAGAAACTTGCGCATATGCTTTGGCATAAAGTTTCTCGACCTCCTCAATCTTTGAACATTTTCCTTTACCGCCTTCTGTTATGCTTCCAGTACCCCAAGCGGTGTACTCGTAGTCATATTTGTTTTCAACTATGTAATTCATTGGAGGAGGTCGAAAAATACCTCCCCAAGTCAAAAAAATTTGACCTCTAGGAGGATTTTAGTTGTAATTCCTTCTCCATAGAAGTCATGGAAGGAAATTGCGACAACTTGCTCCAATCTTTGTCTATCCTCCTACCATATATGTGATTTTCACTATGTTTCTTTTACCTTTTTTTAACGACGTGATAGTGTTCCTTAAATGTTTAAGCTGCTTAAACACTGCATGCTCTCTTTCCTTTATCTATTCTATTGTAGCAGAAAAATAAACACTTACATGACCAATCTCTTAGATCATGGCATTATGCTTTGGCGTGCCTAATTCAAGTGCCTCAGCAGACACCTAAAACTTATTGTTCTGTTGCGGTGTTGGTATCTCCATAGGTCAATCCTTGGAAGGACCAACTTCTTCCTGTGATTAGATTTGGAACGGTTCCTGCATGACCGTTGTTCTTACTTCTTTTACTGCGACACACAAAGTTTGTAGTAAATATGTGATGCTTCCGACCAGGTCAGTATTCCTCTCATCAATCTACTTATTAGTCTCATTTGAAAATTCCTCCATCCGATCACTAATGGGGTTATAGTCGTCCTTGGTAAGGACAACAATTCCATATGTGTTATCAACCTTTCACTTCTTATGACTCCTCTTCGATTCTTCAGATCTTTTGTGCTTATCACCCAGTTCTAGATCCGTTGGGGTCGCACTAGACTATTCTTTACATAAATTTGAGTACACTTAGTGTAGGGTACCAAAGGTCATATGGTCACATAACAATAAATCAATAAAATTAATAAGTTTAAGTCATCATACCAGAGGTGGTTAAGGTACCACACACAATAAGGGATCTAGGACCAAGTAGAAGATGAAGGACCATAAGTCAACCAAAGGGGTCACAACAAGGTGGTAAGGAAACCCCCATACCCACAAGACCAATGTGTACCGTAAAGGTGGAGAAACAACCCCTTTTACCCATAGAACGAACAAGACCAATGACTTTAATATTTTCTCTCTCTCAAGGTATATTGTCACATATATTTGTATCATCATTGTATAAGCATAAGTAAAAAACAAAGCTAGATCCATAAAAGTAATGTTGTGATAAATTCAAACATAATTTTCGTCTCTTTCAACTTTAACACTCCACTGGTCACTGCATTAAAGTTGGTCCTTGAGATGAGTTATCAATTCCAATGTATAGAACATAAACATTGACAAAATTACAATGAAGTTTAACCAATTCAGTCAATTACTTAATTGAAGTAAAGGTACAACAATATATAAATTTCCAATATGCATAATAGTACAATAGTAAAAGCCAAGTACATTTCCAACATAGAGCTAGATGCAAAACAGTAAGACAAATTAAATATAATTTTCATCTCTATCAACTTTAACACTCCACTGGTCATTGCGTTAAATTTTGGTCCTTGAGATGAGTTATCAATTCCAATGTACAAAACATAAACAATAACAAAATTACAATGAAGTTTAACCAATTCAGTCAAATACTTAAATGAAGTAAAGGTACAACAGTATATAAATTTCCAAGATGCATAATAGTACAACAATAAAAATTGAGTAAATTTCCAACATAGTGCTAGATGCAAAACTATAAGACAAATTAAACATAATTTTCATCTCTTTCAACAAATCAGTCCTAGAAGAAGTGAGAATTACAATTCAACATGTGAGGGATAATACAGTCCATTACAACTCACTTAGTCCACTTCCCAACAATAAGAAAAACCCCACAAATCATTATAACAATAAGAGAAGGATATCCTGGTCCTTGACATAGTAATGGCCTAGTAGACATGATAGACACAGTTCAACCTACACTCATGACTAACAGTTAAGGAATCCATAGTTCAACCAACAGTCACAGTTTAGCTTGATAGTCAATAAACAACCCACATGGTAGTCACACCTAGCCTAAAGGTCCAGTAAAAGAGTCACAACCCAGTCCAACAGGCATCAACAAGATCACAACCTAGATCTGGGCAGCCAACAAATGTCACGACCTACATGCCAGCTGCAAACAAGGTCATGGCTCAGCTAGTGGTCACTACAATCCAATTCCCAGATGGTGGTCACTACATTACACTACAACATTCCTATGTTAATTGGTAAAGTATATCCCTACTCTCAATCCAACTAATTTGTTTAATATAACTACAAATTTTCGTTTCAATGTTTTTTTTGTTATATCAAAATTAATTTTGTTGTCTCTTTAATGTTGTTTTTGTTATATCAAAATTATTTGCAATGTTTCTTTACTGTTTTATTGGTCAATATCTCACCTTTTAGATGGTTCAGGCCATACTTCCACTCCATGGCACTAATAATATTAATATTAGATAGAAATCCAAACTTCTTCACAAAACTAAATGACAAGGTAATGTTTTTGGCATTTACTCATTTTCATTAAACTTAAAGAAAATGACCCATAGTGGATGGTATGTACATTGTTACTGAGACATAACCATAGCCTTTTTTACTTTCTCGAATTCAAAACCTTGCACATTGCACAAATGTCATTAGTTAAGGGTTTTAAGTGTTCAAAAGTACTTTGCTTGTGTTTTCTCAATGGATTTAAGATTTATAAATTGATGAAACAATTATTGCATTGCATTATCTTGTTTGGAATGAGTTTCCAAGCCTCCAAGTCCAATTATATCCATTTTGAGAAAGGCTTCTAAATCAATTGGCATTTTTATCTTCAATATGCCTCACTAAGTTTTGGCATTAATGTAGAGTTGGATCACGATCTTAAAGAGTTCAATGTAATATAGGTGAGATACATTAATCTCTTGAATATTTGTTTATTTTGATTCTAGAGTTGGAGAACAAAATTAGAGGTTTATTTTTAAGCCAAGGATAAGCAATGAGGAAAGTGCACCCTCATTTTTAATCCATTATGTGTCCCATACTTTGGCCACGATGGCAAAAAGGTAGTTTTGCATAAAATTCAAACCATTGACTTTGCAATGCCTATGTAGGAGAACATGTTTACATTTTAAAACCAAGTCCATGGGATCAAATACTCCTTCCCTCTTTAATGACATAATGGCACAAACGCCAAATTTGATAATAGGACAAGTGTTCATGTCCATTGGAACGCTAATAAATATTTCTATAATATATAGGCAAATTAAAGGGCTAAAAGTTTTCTACAGTTAACTCTAGCATAGGTTTTAGCAAGATATGAAACCAGTATCTGACAGAATATTATCTTCCGTTGTAACTGCTTTCCATTGGCTTTGTTTTTTTGGATTTTTCCATGGGCGCTATGGTCACGTGTTGAGTTGAGCAGATGAAACATTGAAGACTTCATCCATTTTTTATTTATTTATTTATTTTTAGGTTAGGGAAATCGGTGACTCCTCGGGATTACCTGGGTGAGGCCCAGGTTCAAAGCCGTCGGCTGCCACTATAAACCCCAGGTATATCCAACAGCCCGCAAGCCAGATATACCAAAAACTTGTGACTCAGCAAAGGTCAAGACGTCCCAGACTCCAATCCCTTCCAGGGGCGGTAGTCTATCCAGGGGACGTCTACCCTTCGAGCCTTATCACAGCGGGCCATGTCTCGGTGGGACTTAATCCTTGGTGGGCTGGGTGAAAACCACCTTCCCCCACCGTACGGGATCCCACGTCATTGACGAAGACTTCATCCATTGATACAATCTAAACAAAATTCCAAGGGTTTCATCGTAAATTCAAAGATATGCTTTTGATAGACTCTACCTCATTGTAAGGTCTTTTCACTTCCCTGAACCTTACAGTTCTCATGACTTGTGGAGATACCATACATATATGCTCAAGTGGGTGGCACGTAACTTAGTACTACCGCGATGGTTAGGGAGTTTCCAACTAATTATAGTTGGTATTCCAGAGAGTCATAAGACTATTTTTTGTTAGATTTTGTCTTCATTTTTTAAGGTTTACTACCCTCCCTTATCTTTGGATAACTTTTATGGGGCAGATTCCCAAGATGATTTGTGGATTTGAGATGGGTGCTCCTCCATTATTTGGAGTCAGATTTGGGAAAGACCCTCGACAGCTATAACCTTGTATAAGATGATTGACAATAAAAAAATGATGCTCTTATGGGGGAAAAACAATGAGTATTGCTTCCATAAGGAACACAACATACTTACGATCCCTATCTACAGGGATGATGTACCTATAGAGATTTACAATTCAAGATTCCTAGGGAAATTGGTAGTGTCCAAATGACACGGTTATGGCCATTGCAAATTCATAGAAGCAGACCATGTAGCGAGTACTATATTTTTTTATTCTTTGGAAGAGCATCTTCGCTATCATAACTTTCATTACCCTCCTAGTAGTGGATTTTACCATAAATTCAAAAAAACTATGGCTTTTACCGTAAATTCCAAACCCTAGGTTATATTCACAAAAGGTGCATTACAAATTGATCCAATGTTTATTGTCTATGGGATCTCAATGCCTACTTGTTTATCCATGAGAACTGTGAACCGTGAATAGTGAGCTCCAACCGTGAAATGTGAACTATGAGCTCCAACCATGAAATTGAACCGTGAGCTCCAAGTGTGAAATGTGAACTATGAAATCCAACCAGTGAGCTTCGACTGCAACCGTGATCTCCAACTTGTGAACTGTAACCATGAAATGTGAACTGTGAAACGATAACCATTGGTATGAATGTAAAGGATCAGAATAACCATAAGAGATTTAAACGGTGCCTACCAAGCTGATGCCAATAGTTAGAAGGACCATTTACATAATGAATATATCACGTGAGAAAAAGTACAATTAATATAGTACATCTGTAAGTATGTCTCCATAGAACCTATAAATTTTGGGCGACAAATACTCTACATGCTGTAGAGCATTAAATGCGACGGCGGTCGCACTGTCCGCCGTTGGATCTTCCATTGGAAAGGATCTGACGGCGGACAGTGCGACCGCCGTCGCATTTAATGCTCTACAGCATGTAGAGTATTTTTCGCTGAAATTTTGCATGCGAGGAAGCGATGTACAATCGAAGGTTTGGGCCGCCTTTTTACGTGGGGGGTCTACGTATCTATTTAGTCATTAATACGAGGAAAAGGTAGTGAGGGAGTTTCAATTTAATTGAAGAAAACATTGTTAAATGTATGTTTTGCTCTTTTACAACGTGGACATTTTGATATGATATAAATGTTTAATAGTATGCCATGTGGATAGATGGCAATGGTGCTACTTTTTTATTTTCCAGGTGGATTATTTGTGATGACTAGACTACCACTTTGGTATGTCTATGTGAGGACATGTAGTAATTTTGAAAAGGAAATAGTGTGTTGGAGGTTGATTAATGGTGGATCTAAAATGTTTATTTGATATGTGATCAACATGTCAGCCATTGACATCATCTTTGTTGAGCGAATTTATGTGAGTTGAAAGTGTGGATGGGTAAATTGAAGACCTTATCACTCTATCAACCAATTAACACCAATCACATGGAAGGGAACACATACAAAATAAGTCTTAAGGCCCACAATGGAATATACAGAAGAAAAAGGGTTTGAGGGTTTCATGCAAGAATCACTAGGATTGGCTTGGAATGTAAATGTGGTGATACTTATGGCATCTACCCAATGTAACATAGAGCATAGAAATATTATTAAGTTAATGTCTTCTAGGTGAATTGGATCCATAAAAAATTAAGCTACTAAGGGGCTTAGAGCACACAAAAATAGGTTAAAGCATGGCATGCGTGTAACCCACAAATGTAAGGATAAATAAGCCAAATCCATAGAGTCTTTGAGTTAGCAAAAAAAAAAAAAAAAAGGGGTGTGGTCCAATGTGAAATTCCATGAAACCAACATCTAGTACTTGACCCCTATACTATCCATAAAGTATTCAAAATTGAATGAAAATATACCTCTAGTTAGAAAACTGGGAAGAAGGGATCATGTTCATTTTACATTTTAATATGACCACTTGAATCAAAACACATAACATAATTGCTTAAATAATGATTTTGTTGTGACTGTTGTATAATAGAATTACTATTGTGTATAATTCTTACAGTTCAATATGGATATTAAAAGATGCTACATAATTGTAGAATTTGTAATAAGAAGTGATATTTTGGAGGTCATAACTTATGGCTTCTTCAAATATATTGACAAAGATAATGAGCATATTTACTACCCCTTAGATTATTTATTTTTCCCAAAACTATTGAGATAATGAGTTAATACATTTTAATATGGGAAATTAAGTAAAGTTATTTTTCTCTAGGCTAAACCTATCCTACAATATCTTAGGTTTAAGCTAGTCAAGCTTAAGAAATAGGATCAAATTTTTAATATTATCTCCCCACCTTTCATGTTGGAAAAAGGTCACTATGAATAATCCTTTAGAATTGAGCTTGACATCAACCTATCCTTCATGATTTTGATTGGTATATCACAAATATGGATAATACAACATTATCACAAATGTTATCCATAGTTATTTGGACGAGGATGAGGATGACGACGACGACAAGGTGATGATGAGGGTAATGATGATGATGACGACAATGCTAATGATGAGGATGAGGACGAGGACAATGACGATGATGATCATGATGAGGACGATAATGACTATGAGGATTATGATGATGATCATCACCATGTGATGGTGATGATGATGATGATGACAATGAAGATGATGATGACGATGATGACGATGATGATGGTGATGAGGATAATGATGATGATGACGATAATGACTATGAGCATGAGAATGATGATAATGAGGATGGTGATGGTGAGGATGATGACAATGACGATAATGACGACGAGGATGACGACGACGATGATGATGACAACGGTGAGGATGAGGATAGGGATGATGACGACGATAATGGCGATGAGGATGAGGATGATGATTATGATAATGAGGATGAGGATGAAGATGATGATGATGATGACAAGGTGATAATGATGAGGGTGATGATATTGATGATGATAAGGATGAGGATGGGGACGAGGATGACGACGACGATGATGACGATGATTATGATGGTGACGATGATGATGAGGACGATGAGGACGAGGATGATGATGACGATGATGATGATAATGATGGTGATGATGATGAAGAAGATGATGATGATGGTTGTGATGATGATGATGAAGATGATGATGAGGAGGAGGAGGAGGAGGAGGAGGAAGAGGACGAGGATGATGATAATGATGGTGATGATGATGGTGATGATGATGAAGAAGATGATGATGATGGTTGTGATGATGATGATGAAGATGATGACGACGAGGAGGAGAAGGAGGAGGAAGAGGACGGGGATGATGACGACGACGAGGATGGTAATAACAATGATGATGATAATGATGATGAGGATGAGGATATTGATGATGATGACAATGAGGATGAAGATGATGCTGATGATGACAATGACAAGGTGATGAAGATGAGGATGATGATATTGATGTTGATAATGATGATAACGAGGATGATGAGGATGATGATGATGACGACAATGATGATGATGATGACGACGATGATGATGATGATTATGATGTTGATGAGGATGATGAGGATGATAATCACTATTAGGATGAAGATGATGACGATAATGACTATGAGGATGAGGATGGTGATGATAATGACTATGAGGATGAGGATGAAGATGATTATGATGACGACGACGATGACGATGATGATGACAACAATGATGATGATGATGACGTTGATGATGAGGATCATGATGACAATGAGGATGGTGATGATGAGGATGATGACAATGATGAAGACAACAACAATAGGGATGGTGATGATGACGATGAAGAAGATGATGATGAAGACGACGACGACAACGATGATGATGATGATAACAATTATGATGATGATGATGATGACAATGAGGATGATGAAGATGATGATGATGATGAGATGATAATGATGATGTTGACGACGATGATGATGAAGATGAGGATGAGGATGATGATGATGATGAAAATGAGAGTATTCCACTCTCGATCTTCTCTTTGTTTCGAGAATAATTTACTACTCTCTACTAAACAAGGACAACCATGTGAAGGTGGAGCTCATATGACCCTCCCCTGTCACTCTCAATTTCCCATAACCCCAAAAATTGTATTTACAAAAAAAAATATCCATGTATTTTTTGACATACTTAAGAAGCAATGTCTCTTATAGCATATGCCAACATACAAGAAAATGACAAAAAAGCTTAAAATACCTCATAAATAGAGTAGATCAACATATATATATATATATTAAGGCATACCTCATACAATTCAATGGACTTCATCATCTTCTTCATCCAAGTCGTCATTTGTATCATGCGATCCAGATTCAACATTGTAAGGATTGGCCATATCATCATTGTCATCGATGTCAGTTTCAATCATCATGTCATTGTCGATATCGTCTTCATGGAAATTGTCTGCTACATCATCTTATTCAACTAATTATTCATCATCTTCCTCTAGAACATGATTCTTAACTCATGTTGATCATCCTCAACATCATCTTCTTCTTTAAGACCCTCTTATTATATTCTTCCACAATATACTTTACCAGGCTTCCCCTTGGATCGTGTCTTGCGGCAAATGACCAACCTCCTCTACAACCTCAGAGTAAATTACTTGTTCACATTGGCTTGGAATAACATAGGGCTCCGTTCCTGGCTCAAACGACCTTGTATTAACCATGGAAAATCCATTATCATATTCAATAGTAGTTTTATTAGAATCACGTTGATTCAATTGTAACCTATACCATTTGACAACGAACATAACTAATTTGAAGGAGTTAAAATCACATTGAATAATATCTTCCAAATACCCATAGTATCGATTTTCTGAGAGTTTTGGGTGTCTATCACTTATAGACGAAACATTGGTCACCTCAAATACTGCAGTTATCCCACAATCACAAGTTTTCTTTGTTTCATCCAACTTTTTGATGCGAAACTTATGACCATTGCACCACATAGCCTTATGGTATTTTACCTACAACAAGCCATGCACATAAATATTACATCATGAATTGATCACGATTAATTTCGTGTTTATGCTCTGTAGGGAAAGAAATGAACGTGTACATCAATAAATTTGAAAAAAAAATAGTATGGTCAATTAATATGCTTGCTTGCTTGTCTTTTAAACCATATGCTAAATTGATATCCCTTTCTATAAGATTGGTATCTCCATTGCGATGAGTTGCTTTAACCAATGAAACCACACCTTCCCATGATGTTCCAAGACCAGATTGTTCACATCGTTCAATCCATACCTTCATCCAATCAATATTGTTTGCTATGTATTAATGAAGTGCATGCCACTCATGACCAACTGCTTCATGAAAATAAAATTACAATTAAGAAAAAATGTATATTCACTTAACATGCACGTATACACTTTTAATTGATGCATATTGAATATTAAAAATGAAATAATTATGATATATACATAAAAATCAACACTCAAATGTACTATAATTAATATACACTAGCTAATAATTACCTTTCACCTTCCTCAATCTACCTTTCCCAATCAGGTACTCCCCTTCGAAATTGTTATTGGAGTCTGGATCACATTAAATGCGACCTAAATTGAGCTTTGATGCTAATTTAGGAAGGTATTCATTAATGTCATACCATATATCCCTCAACCATAGAACCCTCATGACGTGCTCGTTGTATAACCAATTCCTTCAAAAATTTCAGGTGCCTCTCAACCATCCACATGGACCTTGAGTGTACAAGTCCACATAATTCAATCTCCTCAACTTGGTGTATGAGGCAATGTTCTTGTGCATTAAAAAATGTCGAAGGTAGATGCTTTTGCATTTCACACGTCATATGAGGAATTTCTCTCCCTCGATACTTTATATCTTCTTTATGGATTTCTTTAGATGACAATCATTTACAAGTTATGCAAACAAATAATGAGATTTAACCAAAAAAAACATTATTTTACAGAACAATTATAAAAATAAATATCAAATATCAGTTCTACAATGAATTAAACAAACACTTTATGCATGCAAACTATTTCTACTTACCTCATGTAATTTCCAAGATCATATATAACTTGTTTGACATTGTTGCCAATGTTGTCCAAGAGAGATAGAGGTAGAAGATGTTGTAACCATATAAAAATTGTTTCATTGTTTTTTTTTTTCAAAATGTAGACAAAAAAATAACAACAATATGCACTAGAATAAAAGATATAACAATATATATATATACCATAATAATTACCTTGATGAAGACATGTCAATTTACGTTTTCACCCCCGCAAAATCACCTTTCGTCGTTATGAAAATTGTTCATGTTCGAACAAAATCCAAAGGGAAATTTATTTTTTTGTATGGCTTATTTTACAAAATTGCTTCCCTGCTCTATTAACAACCATGGAAGCGAGTTTATATTAATTTGGTTTCCATTGCTATGTAATTGAATGCCATCTTTCATTACATGATTAGCTTCTTGAATGTCATTACAAATTTTGACAATTTTTTCTTTGTCGCTTCTTAGATCCAATATTCGCCATAATGTTTCAACCACATTCTTTTCGGTATGCATTCTATCAAACAAATGAGCAATTTGTAGGTGCTCATAGTACGACAACCTACTAAATTGTTAAGGGTAACTTTTCATTCCTCGTGGAAGCCCATTAATGCCTTCATGATCACGACAACCATCATGAATTATTGTTTATAAATAATTTATATAAATCAATATCAATTACAAAAACAACACTCAATAAAAAAAGATTCAAAAAATTTCATATATGATGATAGATAGACATTCGATCTATACATACCTTGACAATTTCTATTATATTTCAACTTCCATAGGTGAGGTGTCATTCTTTGTGGTTTTAATGCAGTCTCTTGCTTCCCATTGAATATATGTTTTTTAGTAGTTTGATACCTATGATTCTTAGAGATGAAGTGCCCATACTCATTAAACACCTCCTTCTGTAAATTTTTTGAACAACAAGATCTGATCTTAGGACCACAGACTGGACATGCACATTTTCCCTTATTTGAAGACCTCACGGGGACTTCACTTAGTGAACCTCTCACATAGCATGTGCAATTGTGGGATATTAAAGAATACCCTTAATTTCAAGAGATATTGACCCAAAATATTTTTGTTGAAACCCCTTCCCAATAATTAAAATGTCCTCCCCACCCCTTTTTATACCTCAATCCTTATAAACCACCCTACCCACCCCCACCTTAAACCCCTCATCCCCCCAATACCTGCAATATATTGGTTTGATTTTTTATAATTTTAAAAACCACAATATGAACTAACGTGATAGGATATTGGTAAACAAGTGAAGCCCCCCTGGAAGACCTACATAAAGAGTCTGTGGATTAACATTGTCAATTATAATTATATAAAATGAATGGATTATTTAAAAAAACATGCATGCATAATATATCAACTTCATACAATTAAATATTATTAAAGTTGACATTATAATTACATGCAAAACTGGGTTAACCTTGGGCCAGCATGTACTGTCCATACAAGCATTGCATGGAATTGAAATTTCCTTTGTCGTATTGGTCTAGATACGTAATGGCATAGTGATTCTATTCCATAGCTTTAGTAGTTTGTCAATAACTGGCTCGATATATACATTCATATCTTTAACTTGGTACTTACCTGATTGATTTGAACATATACAATATATAATTATTACAACCATTAATATATATGAATAATACACAAGAGTGAAAGAAAAAAATGACATTATGCAACAAAATATGACAAATGAGATGCCACTACATTAGAAAAAAGTTGTTGTAGACACATACTTGGAATAATCATTGCCAATATTATGTGCTCCCTCTTTATTGACAACCATGGAGGAATGTTATTGTTGATAACAAAAATAGGCCATATCAATAAATAGATATCTTCTCTCCATATGGATTGACACCATCTGCTGCCAAAGAAATCCTAACATTACGAGGTTCTCCTTTAAAGTGTGGCCATTTTTCCTCCATGTCTCTAAATGCAGAACAATCTATAGGCATTCAAAGAATGTCATCTTGACTTCTATTATGTGCATGGTAATCCATAAATTGTGATATGTTTTTGCACCCAAATATTCGTTGCAAACGTGGAATAATGAGAATATAACAAAGAACCTTGCAAGGAACCTTTTTTGTTACTTCATCTGTTCGATATCTACTAATATGACATTATGGACATTCTGTTTCAAATTCATGTTGTTCATAATATATAATATGGTCATCGGGGCATGCATCAATTGTTTCATACTGCATTCCAATTTCTTTCATGATGACAGATAAGTCCTGATATGTGCAAGGTAAAATATTTAACGATGGTAACAAAAATTCAGCTATCAAGCAAAAACAAACTAAAGTAAAAAACTAGTTAATAATATATAAACAATATTAATGAAACATGTTTCATCCATATTAATTAATTAATTATGAATTAACAATGAAATTATCAGAGGAACAAATATAACATTTATCACGATCATATATACGTGATGGAATATATTACACGCCTTAACATCTGTGTGACTGATGTGTTTGAAAGACCATTCATAACCTTCAAGTTCATTGTGAACAATATAGCAGAGAGAAGATTTGTGTTGGAGCCTTCATAAAGGGGTTTGTATGCCTTCTCAAGAAGAGGTAAATCTTGAACATCATCAAAGTCATCATTTTCATGATCATGATCATCCATTCTAAGATTGAATGTATCATGGATCAATGTATTTATACTATCATTTTCAACTATGTTATTAGTATGATCATCTTCTTCAATATGATCATTAACTTGTTCTTCATTATGCATAGCTCCATGTTTCATAGGTGCTTGTTTTGAAAGCACATCCTCCGGGCGACATGCTATAGGAGGTATTTCCTTTATAATTATATGAAACCATCAAACGATATTAGTTAATATAAGAAAGATTAAAATGATACATACATTTACAAAACCAATCAATATAAAGACATATATAATGAACAACTTGCCAATGGAAGATGGTGATGTACCCCATCATCATGTCCATATTCCTACAATGTCTTTGGGTTGTTGTGATTTTTATTCTTCTCCTTCTAAGGCCGGTGCATTGACTACATGGAAAATAGTATTTTTCGTCACCCTTTCTTTTCAATCCATCCCACAATCTAGCAAGCAATTCACGATTTTGATCGTGTGGATCAGGAATATTGTTATGTTCAGACATTTTCTTATACCAGGCTTGACTGATGATTATCGAACTTAAAAAATCAACGTCCACATTTCACTATTTTTAATTACAGTAACAATTGAAATAATTGTGGCTATTTGTATGTAAAACAGTCTGTGCGAAGATTATAACTTCCACAAATCGTCATTTGTATAGAAAACATGTTGGAATATTCCTGATATATAGTTTTTAAAATAATTACTTGTCGGATATCCGATGAAATGAACATAGTTGTCGTTGTAAACCAGTTGTCGGATTTCCGACGACCATCAAATATCCGACGGAAATTGTAGCAAATTTAGAAAAAGAACAAAAAAAATTGTAATTACAAAGGTGAAATCCAACGACAGGGTCAATTTCGTTGGATTTCGGGTTCAAATCTTGTTGTCATTGTTTAGAAGGGTAGTTAGGGTTTGGTGATGCCATACCAAGGTTTCTTAGGATAGTTTGTTTTGTGAACAAGTGCTTTGCAATAGAATACATGTCTTTTTTGTGAATTTAGATTTACATTTCTTTAGTAAAGAAATATCAACTTCTTGTTAATTATTCTACATATTAGCACTTGTTTATATAGAAGTAGCTAAATGTGGAGAAACATCATAGAGTGAGTTAAAGCCTTGGTTACTAGGAACATTAAGTATGTATATCTTCTCAATTTAAAAAATCGTATATCTTCTCAATTTAAAAAATCCAACACCACAGGCATAAAACCTTAAGCAAATCCACCTCTCCAAGGACAAAATCTTATCGAATAAACCCCATTAACACATGCGCAAAAGAATTGACGAAGATGCCAATGAGACCACTTTTCATTGTCATAAACAAAGCATTGCATAATTCAATAAGCATCTTTGTAGACAATTGATTGCTCGACATATGGATTATCATTCTTACATTAACCATTGTCTAGTAAAAATTGATAGTCATTGGTGCACCCAATGTCCAATAATAGAAATTACCACCATAGAGTAAACAACTTCAATGTAACTAAAGCCACTACAAATATAAAATAAAAGTGCAAGGTGATCATAAATGTGGAAACTAAATGTGAAAACATAGTAAATCAACATAAAAGATGAAATCATTCATAAAGCACAATTTGAAATCACATTTTAGAAAACATTGTTGAAAGAAAACACCAATCAACTCACAACTTAAGTAATGTACTATTCAAAACACTCTTTATATGTTTCATAGAGTTTTTTGTGAATAATTGTGAGGAGGCTTTAGTGTGCGCTCATTGAAAATTGTGTTATGAATATCATAAAATATTACATACATCTTTAACATTTGTCCTTAAATTTGATAGAAACTGTAGAAACATTTGAATAAAACACATAAGAATATTGAATTCATACTTTGAAAATTCCTCGAGATAACAATAAAACTGTATTATTGGGAAAATAGATAATGAGATGTATTCATACCTACTCACTACTTGGGAATTCCTACAATAATGTTCCTTTTGTTTGCTCACTATCATTTTTAAAATCTCACCATAAATTAGACACTTTGCATGAAAACCCACAGTTAAAAAAGTTTTCTAACTGGGGAAAAGGAATCCATGGAAAACCCTCAATTAAAAAAATATTCCAACTTGGGAAAAAATCCACTATAGACTTAAGCGATATCAAACTTTGTCATCGAAACCTAGGGGAAAAAGGTAGTTTTGACTGCACCAAAGGGTTTATGATTGAACTCAATAGATTTCAAAAATGATTTTTAAGAATTCCCAACAAAATAAAAACCACAATGAAACTTTTTTTAAGAGAAAAAATGTACTTTTGTTATTCATGGAAAATTTTTAAAAAAGTACAAAATCGGTCTTATCAGCCTTCAAAACTGCTTAAGTAAAAATAAGGCATTTGTCCAAATAATTACCAATACATGGAAAACAAATATATAGTCAGATAACAAACTAAAAAAAAGTCCTAACATATTCCAAAAAGGACCAAAAACTTTCCAACTTTATCCCAAATAAACTTAAGGACCCACAATGTTCTACAGAGTTTTCTACAACTTCTTCCCAATTGAATAATCCTTCAACACCCTAAATTTCCTCTTTCGAAAGAGCATTGACTTCCAAATATAATTCTCAAAATATATGATCAAGATTGATAACATCGAAGGAAGAAAGAAAGACTTCGATTTTCCAATAGTAGCTTTGAATCTTAGTCACTTGTAAACTATAACTATCATTAGCCTAATAGACAATCACCTTAGAATCCCCAAAAAAAATTAGCTGAGAATCAATTCCAAACAAATAATCCACTTTGGTAAGACACCATAAATCCATCAACTCAGCCTTTGTGTTGGAACCAAGCCCATATTTGAATTTAAATTTGAAGAAATGATCCTTATTGAGCCTAAGAACCACTGTAGTAGCACATATCTCGTTCTAAGCGGCCCCATAAAATAATCTAGTAGCTTCAAGAGAGAAGGGAAGGTCCATCACTTGTCTAGTATTGACCATTTTGGTTTCTTATTTGTATAATTATTTATACAAACCAACAATTGCCATGATGCAAGCATGAGGGTTCATAAACATTTCGTCAAGCAAAATATGATTTCTCCCTTCCATATTCCCGAAGAAATTAATGCATGTAAAGTTATGCGATCAATACCATTCTTGTGCCAATCATGAAAGTTTTGTTCAAAAGATTGGCATCCCTAAGTATGAGAAATGTCAAGACAGTTACAAGCAATCCTCCATACAACTTTTGTAAACTTACAATTTACAAATAAGTGATCCGCCGTCTCACTATATTCCGTGCATAAAGTACACATATTAGGCCCAATCCATCATCTATGTAATAAAGTATACCAAGTCTTCAAATAGTTTTCAAATGCTAGCCACAAGAAGCATTTGTTTTTTAAAGGAGCCTACCATTTCCACATTTTCTTGAACCACCACTTGGGCACAGTATAAGTACATTCTTGCCCAATCACAAAGTAAGCTTCCTTAGCAAAAATATGACATCTAGCAGTATTGAAATACCAAATAAGTTCATCATCACAATAATTCAACCTAATGCCAACATAATTACGTTGAAAGATATATTTGTCCCATTCACTAGCCTAACAACTCTCCAACCCAAGATCCAAAGAAGTAATCCAGTAAGATTTTGAAAGTGGTAACCAGGAAGGTCTCTTAATATGTTCCAAAGTAAGAAAACCAAGTTCTACAATATATTCCAACACATAAGGAGATAAAACATAGTTTTCCTCCATGCCAATAATTGGATCAATCCCAACCAAAACATTTGATCCCTTACCAACCTTCCAGGTAAGGATTCTACCTAACCATGGATATGCTTTAATGAATCCAACCCATAAATTATATACATTTCTAGTATTTTTACTAGGATTCATGATCCATTTTAGCAGATTACCCTTGATATATTTTCCCTGAAGAACTTCACTCTAGAATCCTCTACCAAAGATACCTCGCTAAAATATTTTTAAGAACATATTACTAAACCAATATATATTTTTAATATCCCAACCAACCTAGTATTTTGGCTTTGAAAACATTTCCCAACTAATAGGGTGTAACTCCCCCCATATGCAATTCTAGCCCACAGAAAATTGAACATGAGCCTACATATAATTTTAAGAATTGTCTTGGGAACCTGAGCCAGAGAGAACCAGTAAACAAGAATACCAACCGAAACAAATTTTATAAGGGTCATCCTCCCCCCCATAGATAACAACCTGAATATCCAGTGACCAATCCTGTTTTCAAAATTTTCAACTAACCATAACTAGTCATTAATCTTGTAAACATTTGGTTTCAAATAGTTACCCAAATATTTGAACCCTTCTACCATATTAGAGACTTGAAATGTAATTTTTTTTTATATCCATAATATTTATGTCCACTTTGTGTTTGATAAAACAATATTTAGAAATGTGAATAATCATCTCAGAAGTTGCACAAAAAATATTAATGATCTTAGCAAAGCATCACAATCATCAACGATACCATTCTCGAATAGAATCACGTCATATACAAATAACAAGTGAGTAATAATATCAGAGGCTGATAATTTAACTCCTTTTAATTTTCCTTCTACCTTGGAATTATTAAGCATATGACTCAGTCCTTTTATTAAAAGTAAAAATAATAGAGGAGATAAAGGGCATCCTTGTCCAATGCCCCTATAACTCTTCAAAAAATAAGGAGATCCATTGATAAGCATAGAGAAGTGGGAAGAAGTAACACAATACATTATCTAGTTGGTAACCATAATAGGTAGCCCAATTTGTAAAAGTAAAATCCTTAGATAAACCCAATCCACATGGTCATAGGCTTTCACCAAATCCACTTTTAGCATCCGAGCATCCATATCTTTAGCTTTGATAGAGTGTATACACTCATGGGTGATCCCTATAGCATCCAAAACCTGTCTATCAGCAAAAAACCCAAACTGTTCTTTGGACATAGTCCTATCAAGAAAAGGCTTAATTAGGTTGGCAATAATCTTAGCGATTACTTTATAGACTATATTACACAGAGCAATTGGTCGAAAGTCACTAAAAGAAATAGGTTTATTACACTTATGGATAAAAGAAAAAAAGGTAGAATTCAGAGCCCCTAAAACAAACCCTTCCAGCCTCGACTGTTAAACCATAGCAACAAGATCATTTCCCATGATATAAAAAAAGTGAAGGAAGAGTTCCACTCTTTAACTATACGGATTAGGGATCTCATCCTTTGAAAACTATTTCAAAACATTTTATAATTCTTCTAATGAAACAACTTCCCAAATCCCTAACCATTCTTCAACATTAAAAAACGAAGGTAGATGGATGATCGACTTTAACTGCATGTCTATCTAAGATGTACCAAGGTCTTTAAATTGTTCAAAAAAATTATGTCACAACCATCCTCCACAAATCTTTATGAACCTTAATCACATTCCCCCTATCATCCTTCAATTCCTAGATAGAATTAATATTCATTTTGTAAGAGGCATATTGATGAAAAAAACTAGTATTATTGTCACATAGGGCTACCCATAATGCCCTACTTTTCAACCTCCATTCAATTTCCTCATGCTTCAACAAAAGGTATTTTTGGTTCTCAAGTTTCACAAGTTCTAACTTCTTTTCTTTAGACAGAGAAAAATCCACATAATGTTCCATAATCCCCTTCATTTGATCTTCAATTCTAAGAAAAGATTAATTTTAGGTTTTCTTGAAACTCTGTTCCCATCTAATAACTTCCTTCTTTAAGTATTTAAGCTTCAACACCAAATCATCCATAGGACTACAATCCTCAAGGATATAAAAGTTGAGCAAACCATTCCTTACCAATTTAATAAAATCTTCATTCAATAGCCAAGAGCTATTAAATTTAAAAGGATAATTGATATTGGACTTGACCCTCTCCAACTAAAGAAAAATAGGCAAGTGATTTGAAATATCGTGCTTCTCTACCC
Organism: Pseudotsuga menziesii; assembly: GCA_001517045.1. Taxonomy (NCBI): domain Eukaryota; kingdom Viridiplantae; phylum Streptophyta; class Pinopsida; order Pinales; family Pinaceae; genus Pseudotsuga; species Pseudotsuga menziesii. Next base: position 191,600 of record LPNX010649425.1, read on the forward strand.
AAGTGCATTATCTTTAGACATATTGAATCAAGTTAGAATTCATAAGAAACCTATAAAGTCTTTTACTTATTCTAGGATTCCCACACCTTCCATTTTACCAAGCAGATTCTATTTTTACAGGAAAAATGTCAACAAGATTAACCCTCTGAAATAAGTTTGTAAAAAAATAAGACCGGTGGTCAAGCCGAGCAGAAGGTCCTCAAATTTCAAATGGATTCAAAGTAAAATTTAGATCTCCATCCAAAATTAAATTAAAGGTACCCAACAAACCAAAGGATTCCATGGATTTCCTAGAAACGTTTATCTATCCTTGTATATCCCACAATTGTTCAAAATAGACAGTTGATGATCAAATTCCGTAAAAACCCCTTCCAAAATAATACCACCCTCACTCCTGTAAGTCTTGAATTCAGCATCATAATGGTTCCAACAAGACAAAATTCCTCTAGAGAGACCACAAAATATACAAAACATATTTCCTAACCTGGAAAAGTATTTGAGAGTGTCGCAACCACCTGGGTCCTACATCACATAATCTCTTGAAGTAAAATGATGGCAAGTTAATATCTTTAAGAATTTTAGATAGGGCCCTAACCTTCCCAGCCCCACTTAAACCACACACATTAAAAGAAAGGATTGACATTAAGCACCCTCTCGAGCAGGTCGATTTGCTCTAAGTGCCTAAGGAGATAAAGGAATGGGATAAGTTTCATCAAGTCTAACAGAAAGGGGATTATACACGGACTTAGATGGGGAAATATTCACTTCCATATTCTTCATTTTCTTATTCGTTGTTGTAACATTTTGGAAACATACAAAAAGGATTGAAGAGACACATTAGAAGAGTTCTTATAAAAGACCTTCATAGGAGATTTATGACAAGGAATAATTTCGATAGATGCATATCTAGAGGGAGTATTATCCATAGGACTGGGAGAAAAAACAAGGGCATCAACCGACTCTCAAGGAATCTACAAAACCAATGACCCCAATATTCCACGAAACCTACTTAGAAGATAGTAAATCATGGTTTGATGAAACATCCTTTACATCATAAATAACTGAGGGTATAAGAGAGTCATAGTTAGGGTTTAAATTCAAATTTTTTTCCAACAACCCTATTGTTAGATCCCATTCCAACCTAAATTTCATTAAGGAGATTCTCCTATCCAAATTATTTTCAACAAGAAGATAAAAAATTAACTCATCTTTCAAAACCCCTTTATAGTAAGTGGGGGACTTGAAATTTTGCATACCTTGAACTTAACGAGCATCATGAATCTGAGAAGTATCAAGCATAGAAGGAAGGGTTTGCTCCTGAGAATGAGTCAAATACTCATTAGAGACCTCATAAGAACCTTCATCGGGGTTTGCACCTGAAAGAAGATAAGGGCACCGAGCATTGATAGTCCAGTCCTCCTGCATAGATGACATTGGAAGGGTATATGTAGGTAATCCAATCTCATAAAATTTTATCCACCCACTGGATATCCGATTCAGTTGGCAACTCGAAAGAAATTTCAAACTCCACCATAATGCAGGCCACCTTCTTCTCAATTCCAAATAGCATCTTCTTTTACAACTAAATGAATCTATCGAGAGAATTAGCTAACCCTTCAAAAACATTATAACTCCAAAGTTCAATCACAAAACCAAGAAGAACAAGCCACATATGACATCATGTCATATTCTCCCTTTCTAGAACAAAAAAAGTTAGTTAGTTTTTCAAAACCATCGATCTCTCCTTTATCTCTCCTTTATCAATCAAATGCCATTCAAAATCCTTAGGATGTGTTCTTAATCAAGGAAGCCGAAACTGATCCAACCATTGATCAACATGTTGATCCAGGGCAGATAACCGAATTTAGGACTCCAATTCTTATTAATCCACTCTACAAGTTCAGGTCTTGTAACCCTGGCATACTTTATACTCCTGATTACCGTCCGACGAGCCAGAACTCCAACCCTATTCATCTTTACATCGCTCCCCAAAATAAATAATTTCATAACCTCTTGAGCTTTATAGCTCTTTAGACGACGTCAAGCCCTAGCCCAAGCACCGATAGGACGACGCTCATAGTGCCTCTTATTTGATTGCAAAAAAAAATAGACAACTGAGTCTCTCCTTCCACAAGGTGAGAGACCAGAGCCTCTTTCAAGAATGATATTAGCTGCACGAACCAACTCCTTTGTGCTGAGTGAATTAAAATAACCACCAGTAAGGGGTAAAAGAATATCCTCCGAAGGATTTATATGAGGGTTCCTTCTCACCGAGTCCATCGACAAAGACTGGTAAAAGAGGTGGTTGCCAACCGTCACCAAAAATAAACAAAGGAATAAAGACCCTTGACAAAAAAGTACACATCCAGCAAAACGAACCCCTAGGAAAACCAATGACAGAAGAAGCTACCGAAAGAAAGAAAGGTATGCTAAACTAGTGCTTAAAAAGGGGAGAAAGGTTAACTACAAACACTAAGCCAAGATAGATGCTAAAAAAACTACACGTAAAAGACAAATGTAGGTTACCCCATTTTTTCTCTTGGTCAGTACTAGGACAATCATTGAGATCATCTTGACTCCAAGTCTACTACATAAAAATTAGCAATATCTAGCTAGGGTGTTGTAGGACAACCTCACACAACAAGGGTTTCGCAGACCATCCACGAGATATAAAACAACATTAAAAAATAAAAGAATTAAAAAAATTAACAATAAGCAACTAATTAATCTATATGAATAAAATTATTTTTTTCCATGCAATCATGCACAAAAACTCCTAAAGACTTCATCGTCATCGATGAGTACTAACTAAGATAAATTGACGACATAAACAATAATGCCTAACCCATAAGAAACATTGAGTATTAACATCTTATATCGACTCGAGGATTTGACCCCAAGATCGCTTGTTTCAATTCACACCACCCAACCTATCAAGCTAACAAACTAAGCTTAATAAGATTCCTAACCTTGAACGCATAATAATAATGATTTGAAGTGGCAGAAATTAAAATAGATTTAACTAAATGAATAAGCTTCTTTCAGGAAATAAAATTTTAAAAATCATGACCTACAAGTTTCTTCTATTAGTGTTATGGCCTTGTTCTCCATAGTTTTCTCTTGCTCAAAAGTGGGCATTATTTATTTATAATTATTGACATTGACCACATCCTTTTTGGAGTTTTACAAGAAGAAAGCAATACCAATAAATATTTAATAGAGGCATGAATCCCACCACTGATGTTGATGGAAAAATGAAACAACTAAGACAAATTATCCTTGGGGATTGGCTACTCTAGTCCTTGACTATTACAAAGAACCACTTTGGCGCTCTCAGGTCCATGTTGATAATCAGGTGGAGATGCACATTGATATAGTTTCATAATGAAAGTGACCTCATGGAATGTTTTAAGATTGAGTGACCCTAGTAAGACACATATTGTCCACTAGTTGTTGACTTCAATCGGTGGGATGAATATTCTATGTTTATAAGAAGTAATAAAGTGTTGGTTTTTTGGTGTGTACAATTCCATTTTCATATTGCTAGAAGCTAAAATATTTACTCTAATTATTATGAAGGAAAAGGTGGTGCCATTGCACCGCACCAGTCTCCCCTAAATTAACTAGTGTTGATGTTGACTAGGGGACCGAACTCCCATACATATTGCTTTGGTTGTTGCTTACTCTTTGTGGTTAGCTCTTAAGTGTGGATAACATATATGCCTCCAATGATTTAGGGGAGCATATAACCTTTTCATGATGCCTATTTGATGAGATGATTGATGCCTCGTGGCTCGTTTGTGGGGAATTTAACATGATGGAGTGTCAATAAGACAAAAAAGGGGCATTTCCTATATGCTCATCATTTCAAGAAAAAGAAGTTTGGTTTTATTTGAAGGTCGACTATGGATTTATAATATAATAAAAAACATGAACATGATTATGCTAATATTTGTTTCACCTTGATGAATCTAAAAAAATGGACAAAAACAATTATTGTTGGCTCAATACAACTTTTGTGTTGAATTCAATATCATTCTAATTTGACTTGATGGTGGTTGACTTGTGCATGTTGACAACAGAACCACGCTGCTGGGTCACCAACTTATATGGTTTTCAATTTCTCGAGGAGCTCAAAAGACGTGGTTTTGATTGTTTCACACCTCCAAAGCATAGATTCCATAGTTTGCACCTGCATTATGTGAATTTGTTTCTCCAATAATGTAAATATTTTGGATGGATAGTTTGGCAGGAATATGTCATTTCCAAAATTATTTCCTTTTAAGTGGATTTTGTACACAAATTACTATGATCCACCAATATTACATCAATTCAATGCATGATGGACTAGATGAAGTCATGCAAGGCTTGCGATGGACCCTCTATGATGAAGAAAAGCAAGTTTGTGCTTCAAACCTGCATCATTTTCTCTATATGGATAAGATCAAATGAGCTAGAGCTTCTCAACCATGAGCAAGGTCTCACTAGTTAAAAATAGGGAAAAGTGGACCAAGCCTTCAAAGGCACACACTATTGAGGAGGAAAGCATGAGTATATCTAGTATGAAAATTACATTAGGTTGGATTACTAATCAATAAACTATCAAGAAAGAGCTTGTGGAGCATTACAAATTGGTGTTCCAAACATAGGGAATTATAGAGGGTAAGTGAGTACGCAAGTACCTTGACTTAGTCCCTTGTTTGGTCTTGAAGGAGAAAAAGAGAGAATGTGACCTAGCTTTGTCTCTCAATGAGCTCTCAAGAAAAATCCATGAAATGATTGATGGTAAGGCACCTGACCTTGATGGGTTCCTTTGTGAGTTCTCCACGTGGGACTTTATCATCCCATAACTTTTACAAGTTTATAAAGAATCCCTTCAAAACCACTTTTCCAAAGCAATGATTAACTAGGGTTTCATCCAATTCATTGTGAAGGTAGGAAATATATAATTGATTAACATTGAATATCCAACACTTTGCTTAATGTTGTTGGAATTTTGACTTAAAAGCAATTATGTCAGACTTTTAACATGTCACATCATAATAATTGCATGCATAAGGATCACTAAAGAAAGACATTCAATAGTAGACACACAATTTCTCCTTTGGGAAACCCTTAAAGGGAAGAAAACCCAATAAACTTCTTCAATATAGATTCGTCGACAAGTACAATTCCAAGAAACTTCTAATGAAACCCAATAACAAAATATATATGTCTTCCAAGTCTTGTACAACCCAAAACAATCTTCTACTAGTAAGAGTGAACTTCTTTCTTGTTGCTAAATATAACTTGCTTGGTGCTCAAATGAGGAATGTGCCCCCCTTATTTATATTCTTTTATGGCTTAATTTTCACTAACTAGGCCGACTTCACTGGGGAAGTTTTACCCAATGTTGGGCCAGTTTTACCATGTGACAAGGGCAGTTTTACTCAGTGACTTTGGTGGGACCGACTTGAATATTTTCACTTGAATTATTTTAGCATTGTTCTTTTAGTGTTTTTACATGATCAATTACAATATGAATATCTCCATAGGATGTACAATAAGAGTACAATACTTCTGAAGTTACATAATATTTAACACTCCCTCTTAACAAGGAAGGTATTGTTATGACATAATCCTCATCACTGTTGTGCAAATCTATACTCTAACCATTGAATTGTGACATCTCTTGAATCTATACATCACTAGAAGCTTTCTACGAGCAATCCATAATCTCAATCATGCACCAATGACAATCATACATATGGGAGCATCATAATAGCAACACATCAGGAAGCCAAGAGTGCACATTACATCATTACTAGACTTCATCTAGTTCATAAATAATCTATTCACACACATCCAACTAGATACATAACTCTATTGGATACACATGCTTGGTTGGATATGCATGCTCAAATGGACACACATACTCAGTTGGATACACATACTCGTTTGGATACACATACTAAGTATGGTCGCACTCTCTAGTCATTGCAAGTATATTGGTCACTCTCTCTAACCCTTGTGAGTATGGCCATGCTCTCTAGTCATCGCAAGTATGGTTACTCTCTCCAACCCTCATGAGTATGGTCACTCTCTCCAATAATCATTAGATGGTCATGATCTCCATTTCACTGCATACACAACTGAACTGGATACACATACAAAGGATGTCCACACTCTTCAATCATCACGAGTATTGTCACTCTCTCCAGTCATCATGCGTTGGTCACTCTCTCCAGTGCACACACACACATACTATTTCTAATTGGATACACATACTCGATCGGATACACATACAAATTATGGTCACTCTCTCCAATCATCACGAGTATGGTCACTCTTTATAGTCCTCATGAGTTGGTCACTCTCTCTAGTTCTCACAGACACTGGTAATATATGCTCATCAATGACCACCTGTTGTTATCACACCATTAGCCACAACCTCAAAATCGTATATCAGACTCATCCCTCCCTCTTACAAGGGACATCTCTCTGCATCACGCCAAGCTTGTCCCTAAAGTACTCAAAATTCACTCTCAACAGGGGCTTGGTCAACACGCCGACTGTTTGCTCATCCATCACAATATATTGTAGCTTCACTGCTACCTTCTGTACCATATCTTTGATATAATGGTATATTATCTCGACATGCTTGGACTTGTCATGAAACATTGGGTACACAACTCTGGTTGTCACATAAAATACAGGTCGTCTCTAACTCGAGATCAAACAACCCTGCAAGTAACTTTCGAATCCACACTACTTTCCTGCTAGTTGAACATACTGTAATATAGTATGCCTTGGATGTACTCAATGCCACACTAGTATGCTTCCTTCTAAACCAGGAAATCATGCTTGATCCCAAACTGAAGTAGCATCCTGAAGTAATCTTCCTGTCTGTGACACTATCGGCCCAGTTTGAATCAACATAGCCTTGTAGGATAATCTTATGATCTGACTCATATATGATTCCATAATCAAGTGTACCCTTCAAATACCTCATCACATGCTTTGTCACAATCAGGAGGACATCTCTCAGCTCAACCATGTACTAATTCATGGTGTTCACCGTAAAGCATATATTTGACCTAGTGTTTGTCGAGTACAACATTGAACCAATCATTTGTCTATACATGGTGGAATCCATTATCTTTGATGAAGCACCACTTAATAAATTCATGTTCATCATCATCAGTGCATGAATGGATTTATAATCCATCATATTGAATCCCTTGAGGATCTCTACAACATATTTTTCTTGACTGAGGAACATCTCATCTGGTCTTTGCCACACATATAATCCTAAGAATCATGCAAATATTTTTGAACCATGAGATCTACTTCCTTGCAGTGAGGAGAGACATTTGGTATCACTTTGAGCATATCTTTGAGACACTGAGGCAAACAACCCTTGAAATTCATAGAGGCTAAGTGATAATGTCTCTCCATCTTCTTCCAAAATATTTGTTGTATTGACTCCCTCTGAAGTGAAGTGTTATGCTCCTTCTGTAACTGTGCACTATCCTCCTTCTACATCTCAACATCTTGTATTTTTTGCATCAAAACATTTTGCAGTGGAGTGACTGGTAGCCTTATCTGTTGTTGATCTTATATGTATCCATCTATGTCTTCTCCCTTCAAATGGGTATATTGAAATGAAATTCTTGCTCTCAAGGTCACTAGATACCAAGATCCTCCATCTCAAACTTTGTTGCAATTTCCTTATTACACCCCTATATGAGCTTCTTGCACTCTATAAGCAACCATATTCAACCCTGTAGCAAAGGCTGAAATCTACATCACTTTAGGTGATCCTTAGGTTCATCATGTAATTCTATGTCCTAGCATACTATGCCTTCAGTGACCGTACAAATCCTTCTTAAATATTCACACATCTGATTGTCTAAGTGTGTCAAATCTTGGGGGTTTCGTAATATACTCTTCTACTTCAATTACACCATTTATCTAGTTTAATATCCATCACTGAAGATTTCATAGAAGTGTGTCTGGCCACTGGAGAAAATGTTTTGTCATAATTAACTCCCTCTTTATGAGAGAAACCATTAACCTTTCTTTACACTTCTATAGTATGTTTGATTTTGTAAATATATTTGAAGGTCACTACTGAGCAATCATCACTTATTCTTCGAAACAAGTCTCATCATCCTTATCTTGTAGGTGATAGCACATGATCTTTCCTACAAGTCAAATTCAGTCATATGATTAGCAATATTTCACAATCATCAAATTATGTTGACATTTTAATGACAGATTCTTATGCATACTGACTCTAATCCACACAATTATGTAACCATCTTAGCCAATGCTTCAACACAACACTCATCCATATCCCATATATACACAATAACTTTCTAGATGCCTTCCACCTCTACCATAACATAATATTAAGAGCGTGCACTGCTCTCAACATTTTAGCAAAGAGGTTTCATTCTAGATAAGCGACATTGGCTTATGGAATGTTGTGCAACACCATAGGCTAATTACCCATAACATGCACACTAGTAGTATATTGTTCATCAATCCATTCACTATAACATGCATAATGCACTTCCTAATTATAAGAATACCAATATGCATATAACTTTTATGAGAAATATCATTTAAATACTTAGAGATTCCAAAAATAACTCAAATAACAATTCAAATACTTATCTTTGATTGTTTGGTTGACTCCATCTTGAACTCTACCTCCTTGCGGGAATGTGACTGGAGTTTCTAGAAGCGTACTCTACTCCATCGTTTGATTTTGAAGACCTATGTCCATCGACAATTCTTTGCAATCAAATGAGCAATTCTTATATGCAATAGTTCACTCGGTAATGTGTATTGGTGTTGGATATGAGTCTCCCTTATTAATTAACACCAATCATGATTGCATCATTAATGGTCTTTCCTTTTGGCCATATGAGAAATTTTCCATCAACGAAGGAAAGTCTGACTCCCTTCTTATCCAATGCTGAAATATATAGGAGGTTCGAATCAAGTACATATAACACATTCTTCATCTTCATGGAATTTTCAAAATCCAACTTTGTAGGAGGATTATCCTACCCCTTTAATAGGATATTGATAATCATCTCCGAGCTTCACCTTATGAGGTGAATCCACCTAAATCAAACTTGTGAGAGAATCCTTATAACTAGTCATTACAATACATATTCCTCACTTAGATCATCTTCAATTGGTTCATCCTCTTCTGCAACATGAGCATGATGTCTTTTATTCCTTCCTTTTCTGACGTGATCTTTTGCTCGAGGACAATTTTTTGCAATATGTCCCATCTTTTGGAAGATATAACATCTAATGTTTGATTAATCTCTTTGAGTCCTATGATATTTTTGAAACTTTTGAGACTTCTTTGAAGGATGAACTTCATTCTTGCTCTTCTATTTGTTTATATGAGTATCTAATGCTTGATATTCATCATTACCCAACTTCTCTTCTCTTGCTACCAATCTAGCCTCTTCTTGTGTGCGTTCTTCCCACAACCTCCTAAACTTTATTAGTTTTCTTCTGGAACATATTCCTTGAATACATTATTCCCATGAACTTGGGAGATAATTCAAGGTAGTCATCACTATTTCATCTTCTTCAATTGTATCTTCAATGGCTTCAAGTTGTTCTTTAATTTGTGATACTCTTGTGAAGTAGGATTGAATTGTTTATGACTTGTGCATCTTCACACTATTGAGTTTTGCTCACAATGTCATCTTTCAGTTGATATTCTTTCCTTCATATAATTTGGTCAAAGCATTAAACATTTGCTTTGAAGTTTTGGAAGATGGGACAAGGGGGACCAAATGATCCTTGATGTAATTTGCAATAATTCTCTTTGCCTTAACCATATTCTTATTGTGCTTTGCCTTAGCTTCATATCCCTCTTGATCTACAACCTCTTGTTCAACAAATTTCTCCAAGTCATTTTATTATAGGATGAGGAAAATCCTATACTTCCATGCTCTGAAGTTATCATCCCCTTCAATTTTCTCATCAAACTTGGTGTTGTTTGTCATCTTGTCAAATTTGGTTCTAGAAACCCGAGCAGGAGGAGAGTCAAAAAATGAAATTTCTTCAATGGAGAATCTAATCCACAAGAAATAGGCACCCTCCCAAGTCAAGTTGAATGGGTCTTCTTTTCAGTCAGATATGTGGACAAAACAAGCAAAAACTGAAAGCCCTAGTTTTCTCGATCCGGTAATAATTATGTCAAAAATGAAAATCCTCGGATTTTAATTATGCCTCCACAGAAAGATGTGACCTCCTAGGGTGAGTTTAATAATGCTAACATCAACCCACATAGCAGAAAAAATATCTAAAAACATGGATCCCTTATTCTTGACCTCGGTAGTTTTTGGGCCAAAATAAAAACTCCACAAAATTGGAATTTTCCTCGACAGAAAGATGTGCCTTCCTAGGGCGAGTTCACTGATGTAAAGGTCGATCTTGATCTGTGGATGGAAAGACTAGAAACATGGAGCCCCATTATCTGATAGTTGTAGTTGTTACGGATGTCACAATGAAGTCTTTCACCATGACTCTGATACCATGTTGAAGTTTTGACTTAAAAAAATTATGTGATACTTTTAACATGTCACATCATAATAATTGCATGCATAAGGTTCACTGAAAGAAAGACATTCAATAGTAGACACAAAGAAATAAAATTGCCCCTATAGGAAACCCTTCAAAGGAAGAAAAACCAACAAACTTCTTCAGTATAGATTCATCAACAAGTGCAATGTCAAGAAGCTTCTAATAAAACCCAAGAACAAAAGATAGATGTCTTCGAAGTATTCTAACACAAAAAAACTCATATACTGGTAGGAGCGAACTTCCTTCTTGCTGTTGAAGCGAACTTACTTGGTGCTCAAATGAGGAATCCAACCCCCTTATTTATACTCTTTTCTAGCTAACTTTTCACTAACTTGGCCAACTTCACCGTGCCAGTTTTACCCAATGCTAGGGCAATTTTACTTGGTGACTGAGGTAGTTTTAACCAGTGACTTTTGTGGGGCCGATATGACTATTTTCACTAGAATTCTTTTAGAATTATTCTTTTATGGTTTTTACACGATCAATTACAATATGAATATATCTTGAAGGAAGTACAATAAGAATATCTTTCGAAGTTACATAATCTTCAACAAATGCATCATACAAAATGGCCAAGGCACTTGCCTTACACATCAAGAATATTCTTCCAAGATCATCTTCCCTAAGTAGATAAGTTTTATTTGAGAACAATATAGCCACAATAATATTTATTACAATCTTCAATTATGACATGGAATCGGCCTAGCCTCCCAATCTTAATACCTTAGTGATGAAGACTGACTTCTCCTTCTTGAAAATTCTCATGGACCATACTTGTTGGGTTAACACCATGGAATATTTGGACACCTTTTGTGTGGCATCATGGTGGTTAAGACACAATGTTACATATAGATCCAATGACTTATGCATGAGTAGTCAAATTTGTAAAAATGGACTTAGATTAAGCCACAAGATTTTCAATTTCTTAGAAATTCCATTCACTTTTCAAGATTAGTCTAAATACCCTGAAAGTTGTGGTGTAGAGGGTGGAAAAAAATACATAACTATATTACCAAACCCTTATCTCTAGGAACAAAATTCCAAATCTACACTAAAGTGTTGGATGTGACTCATGTGCATTATTCTCCCTACTGGGTCCCCTCTAAGTAACCTATTCAAAGTTGGATAAGGCTCTCATATTGACGAAAGTAACACGTTTCACACAATTAATTGGGAACTTTATTGCACCTTGTGATAATTTGGTTGCTTGGACATCATAAAAAATATCATATAAGTCCAAGCCACATGTGTTAAATGGGCGATTTAAGTTGTTGATGGAAAGATGCCTCGAAGGGTCCTTCTTGGACATCAAATTATATAGGGCTTCTACTTGGGAAGCTTTTTTGGCAGGGAAATTATTTTAAAACTACCTTACTCACTCCATGTCATGTTAAAATTATAGATATGCTTGTTTTGCAAAGCGGGTGGAAGGCCTCAAAAGCTATTAAACCTTACATTTCTTGGAAGGAGCTTTCATTCCAAATTGGTCTTTACTTCAGTGACCTCTATCTCCCGTAGTTATATCTTATGATGTTTGAAGTACCTTTTGTAATAAATCATCAAAACATGGTCTAATGCTTTATTTTATATTTTAAAGTCAACGTGTGAGCATAAAAAAAGTTATTCAATCAAATTTTAACCATATACCACTTCTTCTAACTAAGTGTTGGTAATTGTCAATATGATGGTTGGTATTTAGATATTGATGATCACATTAAGCTCTTTAAAACGAAGTATTGAACACTGCACTCATTAGGCAACGCCATCTCTCAAAATGAAGAGGCATGTGCTATTATTAACCAAAAGCTTAAAAAAATTAAATTAAATTATTTTTGTTCATGGTGGAGCCTCCATCCCATCTTCTTCAGTAAGGCCATATGAATGGCATGGACCAGGTTGAGGCCCATTTATGCCTTCATATAATAGAGCTAACCTAAGGTGATTTGGCTTGGACAACAACACCAATAATGTGCATCACAACATCCAAATTCCACATTTCTTTGTCAAGATGAGGTCATGACATTACATTTCAAATTTTATAAATAATATATTTTCAATTTTGTAAAATTGAATCTTCTTATTTTTTTGATTATAATTAATAATATAAACATGTTTACGATTTCTATGATTGCATCGAGAGCAGCAAGGTGATCTATAACACATTATGGGGGAGATGTTGTCACATAACGCAATGTAACGTAATAATGTTATGTTACATTACAAAAAGCAAAAACTAATTCAAAAAATTCATGTCGAATCATAAAATAAAATAAAAATAGAACCAAATGAAAAGTAATTAAAAAAATCCATTTTAAACTATGATTTACCAAGTACCAAAGGGGTCAAAATTCTCGAGGTATGAATTTTTTTGAACATGTAATAAAATTAAGATAAAAGAAATTTACACCTCAAGAAATTAGATCCCTCTCGGTGCTTTATAGATCCGAGTTTAAGATGGATCTATGTTAGTTATAATTAATAATACAAATATGTTTATGATTACATCTTAAAATTCTTTTTATATATGCTTTTATGAAGATATTATTCCTAGTTTTTTATTTTCTTCTACAAGTATCCTTGTTCCTATAAACATAACCTCATGAAATAGACCATCGTGTGCATATAAGGTATTTATTGGTGGTGTTCCTTTCACCAAATGACATGGTTTCACTTTATTTTATCATGCGAAAGGTATTCGCCCACACACCAAATAGGTTTAAAAGAAAGATGGATTAAACACTTGCATTGCCATTTTACTTGTTATTTCATTAATATTTTCAAAATTAAACTATCTACAAGTGAGGACATGTACCATTTCCCACAAATTCTTTAGGAGTCCAAACAACTTGAGTTTATTATATCATAGTTATTTCAAGAATCTCTTATGTCATATCCATAAATGTTATATTTTACTCTTTTTATCCTCAATTTTTTTTCTTCTGATTTATGAGTATATTGTGTTTGTTAACCTTTAATGACAAACAAAATCAAAAGTAAACTGCTTCAAAATTTGGGTTTCCTTTGTCCAGTGATTGATATCTCTATATCAAAGTATACCTTGTAGAATTACATACCATGCAAGGATTCCAACACAAATAAGAAACAAAGGTTGATAACTTACAAAAATAGGCCTCCAACAATCAAATGATGAAATTTGACCTTGTCCTCATGTACTAGCTAAGTAATCATTCAAGCAACTCGAGGTTAAGGAATGATTTGAATCAAAGAAGAGGCATAGCATACAAACTCTATAGATTCACTAATTCTTTTGAAGGTAGAACAAATATTCTTAACAATAACTCCATTTCCATTACTAGTAACCAAAAATGTATTAATCATCAAGACATACATGGAATTTCAATGCATTTACAAGCAGCACCACTTTATCATCAAATAAGTATATAAATTCCCATAACAAAGATAAAAAACTTATCAATAAGTTGATCCAAGCAATTGACTGAGTGTGAGCAATTTTCTACCCAACCGTAGGCGGTCCTAAATGCCACTTCCTCACGCCCAAGCTATGAGACCACCAAGGTGAAGGGAAACAATTTCATGAATTTCAAGCCAATCATTCCATCCTTAATGCTTCCATGGTCAACCAAGAAACTCACTGTATAGTTTTGTTATTAATATTCCAGCCGGCCCAACTATGGTACTCTGTTTCTTTCCATATACAACACAAGAATATGCTCCCTCCTTTGCTCCATAGTACCTCATGAATCCTCTTATTATCAATGATCTTCAATATGTTCAACAAGGCCCAATAACTATATACTTTTAGATTCAATCATAACAAAATCCAGTTCTTGGATATTAATGATCACCAATCTTCAGGGATGATGTAGATGATTCTCTCTTAGCCTGGTCTATGTTATTATACCACAATCTCCTCCTAGGTAAGTGTGATTTTTATCTTCTCTATACCATTCTTCACAAGGTTTTTTTGGAAGTTTTTTTGCTTGGTCTCCATGGAGAACAATATTCTATTCTAGAGAGAGTGCATACATATAAGAAGATCATCTCTTTATTATAGTAACCTTGCCTTCCTTTGCATGATTCATGAGAAAAAGGGAGTGTCGTATTCAAATTCACATGAAAGTAGGGGGGTGATTAGATTTACTAAATAGATGGAGTCTTCCCACTCCTCACCCTTGCTCCACTCTCATGTTTCCATTCAAATAAAACTAGGCCTTCTCACAAACCATCATTAGCATTAAAAGAGCAGAGGGTTGAGTTAAGAAACATAGTAAATAAGAAAGGCAAAACTAGGAGACACATGTATTTAGGATTAATAATCATCCCCTTGGACCCCCTCACCTCTTCCCCTCTAATGGATTCATTTCTTAGTCAAACTTGAATCTTTTATTGATCTTCAAAGCAATAATTATAAGCCTTCAAAATTACCATGGCAACTTTACCTCATGGTATGTATGAAGCATATTAATGAAAGTACCTATGCACCTCATTTACAATGTGCGCATAATCATGTGTAAAACTTCCAAAGGGTCAAAATTAAGATATTAAAACAAACCTTTATACAAGAGCTCTTTGTTCTTGACCTTAAGGTTTTTTATTGAATGATGCGGTGCAAACCTATCGAGGAATTGATTCTCATGATTTGAGGTCAAGTGAAATTTTGGGCCAATATGGAGAAAATTATGGAAGAACACAATCAAGGTCACATACCAAATGAGCTCATGCTTAAGCTTGGCCTCCTAAAGCCTCGATTTTGGTGGCACCTCTAGAAGTGGATAAAATCCATGACCTTTTCAAAATTCAAACCTACTACGATATACATATGTTATGCTCCATGCCATTCCTTAAAGGTTGATTGAACAAATTATGGCGCTTGAAGTTTATAGAAAATCCCTAGGTGTTATGGCTTCGTAGTGTTTGGAAACTAGTTTAGAACCCAAGGAAACAATATTTGCATGGTGTTTAACAATGGGAGGTTTCCTAGTGGATAAGAGAATGCAATATGTAGATGTGTAGAACTTACACTGTCGACAGTGTGGGCAAGTTGAAATCCTTAAGCATCTTTTCTAGTTCTGCCATCTAGCCAAGTTTTACTAGGCTTGGTACGAGATGTTGTGTCAAGAATACCTTCCGCCCTCCATCCCTTTTAGAGATACCTTGTTATGTTACCACAGACCTTGGGGAATAGAGCTTCACTATACTTGGATTTATTAGAGTTAAGGTCCATTTTTTGGATTTAAAAGAAATATAACGATGTTACTTTCTAATGAGTGCTATCTTGTTCTTGCAGATATCAGTGTAGATGAGGAAGGTATGGGCGGAGATAGACCATATCCAATAACTTATGGACCACTAAGATGACCCCCATATTATAAACAAGGACTGACATTACCCTTCTCACACTGCTTTCTCGCCTTGCTTCCATATGTTCTCATAGAGGTGACATTAGGTCCCGCCACCAGTCTCATAGATGTGTATGTGAGAGGTATAAGCATGTGATGAGTTTGCCCCTAATTGATCTGGATTTATGTTATAACAAAGTCAAAAAATAAATATAGAACCATAAACACATATATATATTGCAAGGAACACGGAGATACAATAAACACATATTTTATTAAATAACAGAAATATAATAGACTGTAAAATCAAGCAGCTAGAATGGTAGTAGCTATCTCTAAGAAGAGATGTGGCCACTACTCTCATCCGTGCCAAGATGAATACAAAATGAGGCTGAAAAGGCCTATTTATAATAAGCATGAGGCCGAGAACCCTAAACATCAAAAACATAACTCTAGAAGATGAACCATCATAAATTTTGCAGCCCTAAGGTGGTTAGTTGAACAATCAACTTCCCGAAGTCATAACTTTTGCATACGATCTCCTATTTGGGATCTCAATAGCCCATTGGAAATGTCTATCTAAGCTTTACATCTTTCAAACAAGGCCAAATGCATGACGTTGGAAAGTGTTTGGCCCCCTGAATCACCAAATATCGTTTAGGGCCTCAAAATGGCCTCGAAAGTTTAGGACCTAAAAAACCGTAGAAACTTTTGTAGGAAACTACCAAAATGGACAATTGTTTTGAGACATTGGAATAGGTGGGTGGCCACCAACATCCATATATATCATTAATTTAGAACTAAGCTAACAAACATGTGCATGAGAGATGTGAGCATAAGAGGAGTTGGCCCCAATGTCGCCCCGTAATGATAAACATTTTCCAACCCTAACCATGGCCACTTCTAAAGGGATTAAGTTGCAAAAGACTCCACACATAGGTGGAAACTTGTGCAATCAATTGATATTAATCCCCTAGTTTTTCGACAGGGTCCTCCCTTACATGACCATGCTAACAATAGGAGATTAGGATGACCATGACCAATAACAAAGGAAGTTGGTATAACCATGTCCAACCTCGTTCGTTATGGTAATGATCACTTATTAGTATTATATGATTGAGCTTTTTCCCTTTTCCCTTTGATGTTTTGCTTCTTTGTTTTCTAGAAAATTTCTTAGGGAGCAAGTTAATTATGTAGCAAGTAAACCCTTTTTTTCAGATACAATTTTGATAAGAATCCAATATGAATTTTATAAAAGATTAGAGTTTCACTATGAGCAAAATACAGTGCATGATGAATGTTAGTTCCCAAAGGTGGACTAGGTGTAAAATAGACCACACCCAGGCATGATAGGGCTCAAATTTTAACGATATTATAGTTGTATCGGTATGAGAAATGAAGTTTGACTCATATTGTGAATGTTGTGAATATTTAATAGGTTTGTGAACAAATTTACAAATGTAAAGGTGAATGATAGAAGAAGTTTATGAAATATGACAGAACAATAGGAAAATAGAGATGTGAGAAATGATGAAAACAAATCTTTAAGTATAGGAAGTGTCGACGGGCGAATTTCCTAAAGAAAGATCAATTTCTAACGTACAAAGTTATAAGGTACATAATTCAATAATTCCTACATGCTAAAAGGTTTAACATGAAGTATTTTTTATTCTTTGAACAACAAAACATTAATGTCTACAATACAGACAGAAAATGTCCATACATATAACAATCACACAAATGCATTAAAGATTAAGACATAATCAAATGACCTTTGAACTCCTGGATAACATTTAACATTCAATCCTAAACAGAGTATCACTTATGCTCAATTTAGATAAAATGTGTTACACAATGCTTTATTATTATCCTCATGAATCCTTTCATACAATGATAATAGAACAAAAGGTAAACATAGAGAAATAATTTTTGCAAGACTCCATATCATTAATCTCTTACAAGGTTTTACATGGAAAATATGTACACCCGACTCAACATATTTAGAAAGAAAAATTCTAGTTCTAAAAATGCCAGCCCTTGAGTTCTCAGGTCGAGTTACATTATATAGACCCTTGGGTGTAACTGAATTCAGTTTACCCTTGATTTGACTCATAACTGAAAAGTAATAGTCATTTGGCTATTTACTTTTTACATTGGCTTATTACATTTACTTTTTAAAACAAAATTAGGCCTCAGTTTCTCTTTCTAGGACTACCCTTTTTCTCTCCTTGCTCGGGTATTTGTTGTCCACGCATGTGCTGCTGAGTTGTCAATGGGGAGTAACTGGGAGGTATGTCGTATTGGCTCATCTTCTGCAACATCTCTGAATAATCTTTCCTCCAACTGGTACCTATCTATCCTCCACATGGCATCAAAGACAATGGAGTTGTTTGTCTAGCAAACTGTTGTGGCATATGAGATGTTTGTTGACCACTGGGTTGTTGAGATGTTCAACCAGATGCTTGGCTTGTAGACTGTTACTAAGGGGGTAGAGCTATCTTATGATATCTTGTAACCAACTTCTAGTCTTTCCAAATTAGAAACCTATGAGCTCTCAGGTTTTGCAGTGCTAACTCAACTTCATAATGTTTCTTATATGTCAGAGGTTCCAATTCTTTGAAGATAGATCTGAGGCTTATCAAAATTTGGAAAGTAGGTCTCAGTCTATCAATATATCGATTTCCACTTATCACTCCCTCTAATATTTCATGTTGTGGATATTTATTTCTTTTTTGCCTAAAAAACTACTGATATTCCTCTCTTGAGTAGAATTCTGCATTTCCATCCCATAATGATGATAGTCCCATCTTTATTACTCCATTAAATATACTTTTGAAACAATAAATATCATATGCTAAGATACCGGTATTGTTTTGTATTACTATGTATAAAGTTTGCTTTAAGATCATATGTCTAGCTATCTTAATCACCTGAGTTTTGTTTGTTAGTTGCAGCTCTTCCAATTGTTTATTACTCT
Source organism: Pseudotsuga menziesii (assembly GCA_001517045.1). Taxonomy (NCBI): domain Eukaryota; kingdom Viridiplantae; phylum Streptophyta; class Pinopsida; order Pinales; family Pinaceae; genus Pseudotsuga; species Pseudotsuga menziesii. The sequence goes on from LPNX010649425.1 coordinate 210,500, forward strand.
CGTTGTTCAAGTAGTCAATTGTTTCTCTGGATTCTCTTAGTTTGTCTTCTAATGTAATTTCTACTTTGTCTCCATTTTAGCACTCATTAATTCACAAAACTCCCACTTGGTTATGAACAAATGTGCTACTCTATCCCATAATTCTTGAGTGATTCTTCTTATTAACTCTTGTCTCTTTGCATTCATTTGTAAGGATGTCATATAGATTTTTAAATCATCCACTTTTCTCTTCATATCAGAGATGTCATCATCCTTTTTATTGACATCACCCTTCATCTCTACTATTCTATCATTTTTTTGGTTGATGTCATCTTCAAGACTCTTTATCTTACTGTCTTTGTCTTCACCTATCCTTATTAGTTCCAGGGTGGTGTCATATTTTTCCATTGCATAAACGTCCACTATTTCTGTAACAGGTGGTTGACTTGTAGGCTATTGGACCCTTTGTTCTGACATTTCTGGTGCTAGTGTTTGTAATTGTACAGTCTATGAGTTGGTAGCACTTTTTTAATCTTAGGGTTGTCATCTGTGCTAATAGGTCACTGATATTGTTCTGTGTTTTCTTCTGCTAAGCCTTTGTACTTTACTACAATTGCTAGCAGTTCTTCTTTTTCCTATTCAACCCTCTTTATCTCAACTATCTGAACTGGATGCACATTTGGGATCTTTAGTTGTTTCTTGAGATTTTCAATCTCATTGTCTTTAGTTGATATTCAAGATTTGATTTGTGACCCATCATCAGGATTAATACTCATGGCAACTATCTTTTCTTCCAGCTCCTTTAGTGTGACTTTTTTTGACCTTGTTGTCCATTTTTCATCTTTTAACAGGTCTCCAACCTTATTAAGGGATTCCTTGAATCTTCTTTCAGTATTTGTTGCCTTGACTTCTTTTTCACATATAATATCAGTGGCTTGTTTGAAAAATCAAATTTATCCAAGTTGCCAAATTGACTCCAATCTATAATATGTTATTTTGCTTTGTAGTCACTCAATCTAGTAGGTACAGTTACCCTGCGATCGACCACTGAATATATAAAGCTATTATTTATGTGGTATGCTACTTACATCAACCTTTTTCGAGGAGGAATAATTTGCTACCTATCCTCATTTATAGATTGGACACTCTTTTTTTTCTTTTTTGATATCCTTATAGATTGTCTGCAAATATATTTGAGCTAGGATTTGATCTATTTGAGTAAGAGCCTATGCCTTTTGGGGTATTTTGAACTCCAAGGAAGGATATGGCATGAATCTAGTTGGAAAATTTCCTAGAGTTGTTGATTGGTTTCTTAATTTAATAATCTATTTGGGCACTTCTGCCTCTATTTATTTCTCCACTAGGGCTTGGAAGGCTCCCTATGGCTCTATTCTTGCTTTCTTTGGCTGAGGAGCCTTCTATTCTTGATAAATATCTATGCCTGGAGTCAACTCTTCAACTCCTCTCTTCTTTCATGATATATGTTTTGATCCACTATGCTATGTTAAGGTCTTCTAGAGCCCTTCAACTTCCTCCCAACTCTCTTTGTTGGCCACTTTCTCCAATTCTGGTATGGAGAGCCAGTCACACGATGACTTTTTATTTGCTAACCTCTGATTTGAGGTGAATTTGTGTGGGTCATAAGCTATTGCCTCTTATTTTTCTATATTTAGTCATTCTATAAAAGCTTCCATGTATTGTAGGGTACTTAAGGACTTAACTTGAAAGGGGCTCACATATTTAGGAAAATAAAAAGTTATGTGTTGTCTGAAACTCCTGAAATGTAGCTCATAAGATAACAATATTTGTCTAACATATGCTATATCTAGAATTATGATTGTCAGGAATGCATGTAGTTTGTAATGTTGTCCTTCAAAATCATATATCCTTATTATTGTGTGATCCTTAAATAGGAACCAATTCCCCGCTCTCGTGTCTAGAGTAAATTGCAACCACTCTTTATCTTCTTGTGGAATTCTAGGTAGGCCTATTCTATGGAATATTGTGTGTGCCACCTTCATTACCTTATTTATGAAATTTGAGTAGTTGATATTGTTTACGCATCTCAAGAATAAAGGATTCCATTCATAAACTGAGAGCTCTCTTCCATGTTCGTCAATCATCTTTAAAACTAGGGATTTAAAGTGATTGAAATTATGAAATAAGAACAGGAAGAAGAGTCAGGAAGGGTATCTAAAAGCTTATAGGGAAGGAAATTTTGTCAGTTGTTCATTGATTTCTTGGGCTAAGAATACACAAATATCCCATTGAGGCCACTCTTTGGATGCAGGGTTCAAATGTTCTAGGAAACATAGTAGGGTTTCATCAACTTCTTTGTCATTTTTATAACCTAGGATAGTGCAGAGGAGAGAGAGGGCCTTTATAGAGGTTGGTTTAAAAACACAGTCTTGAAAGGGGGTTTGGAGTGTTGGGTTATCATCCCAAGTTCCATGTGTTGGGTTAATAATAGGGTTTTGTCTGCAGGAGTCAGGGTCTAATAGAGGAGGGCCATTTTCTTCTCTTCTATAGGTTGGAGTCCCTCCTCCTCTGGAATGTACAACATTTTTCTGACACTGTCAGGCTCTATGTGACAGACAATCCCAATATGATCTGAAGACAAGATTAAATTTTGGCTTGGGGAAAATAACGATGAGCACCAACAAGTAAATTCTAGAAAATAAACCACTTAGGGACATACACACCGCGCCAATCTTGAATCTGACAATGTTCAGGGGTCTTGATCTTCACAATATAGGATTCATGTCTCACTGCTGGTTGAATTCAAATTTGAATGGGTTACCTTAGTGTCATGAATGTCAACTTGATGATCATATACGACTTCATTTCTCGAGGTTTGGGCTTAGGGTCAGGTTGATCAATGGACTGAGACATTTTGCTGGTGAAATTCATTGGTTCGAGGAAAAATGTTACATTGGTAGGTTAGGGTAAATTTTAGGTTTTACAGTAGTAAAATGGTAAAGATGGGTGAATCGACAAATTAACTTGGATATATGACATAGAAGCCAACTAGATATCGGATCTGTGATTAGATGAGTTGAGGTGGATGTGTGTAGGGTGACTAATCGGCTGAAGTTTTGGATGATGGGACGACAATGGCTCAAGATTAGCGGGTGAATGGATTTTTTAAACGGTCTAAAAATATGAATTGTACAAAAGTTGGGATGTGATTTGATTAGGGGGATAATGTTAATTTTGACACCCGGGGACCACTTGACAGTTGGATGTGACGAGATGGGATGATGTGGACATTGACACCCGATACCACTTACTTTTCCTAAGCGAAAACCACCCTGGTTTCCCAGGGAGGTAATGCTTATTCACCTGGGGGATTTCAAAAAAGGCCCAAAGGAGGCACAACCAATAATATTTGGCCATGCATACCAAGTGGTTTATGGTGCAACACGCACTCATGCCACACATTTTTCCTTGTAAGTTATCAATGTACAATGGACAATCGTCATCCGATCATATCGTACTTTTCCAAATTGATCGCCACTTTATTCCGCTAAAGGTCTGTTATGGAGAGAAGCTTCCTATGGCTTGGGGTGGGCCACAACAGACATGATGACACTAGAAATTAACTCTAATCCCAAGTATGCCATATAAATGTAAATGCTAACATCAAAAGAAAATATCTTTACCTCAACCAAAAGTTCAAAGAAGTTTGTCGTTGAGATTTCAATCCAATGCTTGAACCCTGCAACTTGTCTTCAATAAGAAATACATCCAGTCATATAATATATTCATTTAAGGTTAGCACTTATGTTGGCCCTAGGACAAGTTAGGAAGAATTCAGCTATAATTATGCTTGAGAATATGAATATTCCGGTCACATGACAGAGGAAGCTTCGACGGAAGAGCATCCAGTGATGGAAGAGTATCCAGTGACGGAAGAGAAACCATGATTGAAGGAACAAGGAAAAAAGAAGAATCAAGCGGTCGAAAGGGGCAGTTCGAGTGATAGTGGGTAAGAAGTTAGTTAGAATAAAGCATGCTTGGGTAATAAAGCATATTTTGTATTTTTGGGCCAATAGTGCCTATTGTCAGTTGTAACTGAATGTATGAGAATAAGATTGTCAGCTTGTCAACTAACAGATTAGAGTCGGTTTATTATGACATGTAAGAGATTATAAAAGGGAGAACTCAAGCCGTGTTCAAGTTGATGTCCCCATAGCTCCTGTCCTAGTTGTTGAAAAAGTATTTTCATTTGAAAATTTCATGAACAAACTATGTAATAGAGAAATTTTATGTAGATGTGCACATTAATTCTCATTTTATTTGTAAAAAAAAAAGAAATTAAAAGATGAGAGAATCCACCTCATGAGATAGTTTCCTAAACCTAAGGGGTGTTGAGATCTTCATGGAGGAAGATGAGGCCTTTTCCTCCACATACTCCCTTAAGGTGTCTCCTGATCCTACTTTAGGGGATCATGGGAGAGATTTGCTCCTTAACATGGGTGATGACTAAACATCCACGAGAAAGCTATAAAAGCCTCTCATATGGAGAAGGAGGGGAAGAGCTTTGTTGGAGAGTATTCTTTGAACTTTTTCCTTTGCACTGAGAAGTTAAGTGAGGAGGTCTTGCTTACGTTCAAGTGAGAGCCTTAAGAGAAGGCTACCCAAAATGGGAGAATGCCACATGATTGTGATGTAAATTGCATGAAGAAAAATTAATGAGAACGGTTCGGTACTTGTCAAATCCGGATAGGTAGCTAGGGAGTCTCTTGAACTCCGTCATCATTCTGGTTTGCATATCCTTTACATGTGCTTGTCTGTTAATCATTATTTTGTTTAGATAAAAAATGATTCCGACCCTAATTTCTTTATTTCCATTGAGAATTTGAGGATACGATTAAGAGTTTGTTACTGAAAGGAAAATGAGTTGATCCATTTTCAGATCAAGTTTGGTATGAGAGTAGTTTTGATCTGGTTTTGGATTTTTATTGCTTCATTGGTTGCATTTAGCATCTTGAATTGTGGATCAAGTATGAAAATTCCACAAAACAACTATCTTTCTACTTTAGTATTTGTTAATCTTTGCAGAGACACAAATTTCCTAGAACAATTCTCACTTATGGAAAAAAAAACAAGCAACTTATGTAATGAAGAAAATGAAAGTGTAAGCTAAAAAGACAATTGAAAAACTCAACAAAAAAGAAGCAGGAGCTTCAAGAAAGACTTGAAGAAATGCACCATGAGATGCAAATCAAGGAGGAATTGTTAGCTAAATATAAATAAGCCGAGAATCCAAGAAGTCATTTTACAATAGAAGGTGACATGGGTGTCTCATCTTCTACACCTTCAATCAAACCTGAGGTAAGTAATAACCATGTTCATTCAATTGCTTCTCATTCAAACATTTGTTTGGCTTCTTTCGAAAATCATACACGTGGGATTGGCATGAAACTCCTTACTAAGATGGGGTTCAATGGAGGAGGCCTTGGTACTAGTGGCCAAGGTATCATACAACCAATTGAAGTGGAGGAACGTCCTCGATATCAGGGATTGAGATATCAAGAGACGATGTCTAGTGAAAGCTCTTGGGAGAGTTGTTCCTATTGTTGCAAGCCGAGACATGCCGCATATCAGTATTGGGATTTGCATCCTGAATTGAGAACGAAATGGTTTCAAATCCAAAAAGGTAAAAGAAAAGTGTAAGCTAACAGTGATTCTGAAGCGTCAAGCAAGTCACTAAGAAACGATGCAGTTAACAAACACCCCTTTCCATAATAATTTTCATGACATGAAAAATGAGATCTGTTCTTTTCGTGGAAAAAAGGAATCATCATGTTACATAATGCTGGAAAGTTCGAAGGAAGGGTGCAATTAAAAGTAAGCCACCGAAAGAAAATCTTTCTCTTTGGCTAAAAAAGAAGAATGGCGCTGGTAGACGACAACAAGAAAAAAGCTGATTCATGAGAGGAGGTTTCGTCATAGATAACGAGCAACCTTCGTTTGAATGGTTGATTCAGAATTGGTTTTCTTTTCTGCGAAACTAAATTTTTTATGCTTTATGCCATTCTTATTTACGAAGGCATGAATAATCTGCACACAGATTGCAAATCTGGTTAAATTTGGCAAAAAAATAAAAACATGAATGATCTCACATGCATGAGAAAGCAGGAAGGTAATTTACCATTTGCAGGTTTGGGTTATGGACAAGAAGTGCTGGAAATTACACCCCGAAATCCGTCACAAATCAAGCAGCAGGCAAATTGTGAAAGAGCCCGTGAAGAAGGAGGCTCCCTCAACCACTTTAAAGGCACGGTTAGAAGAAGAAGGCGCTTGGTGCGGGTGGGCTAAGCAGTTGATGATGGTTCTGCAAGTTCTATTTCTACTATGTTGCAAACTTTTGAGTTATATGGCAGCAGGTTTCCTCCCTAATGAAGAAAATGGTCGAAAATTTTCTGTTTGGAATTCTGGAACGAACTATGCCAGATCAAGGCAACTCTTTCAAGAAAACGGGAATGGAGATCCATCATTTTATAATCGTTTTTTTTATTACTTCGGCAAGGAGAACATGGAAGTATACAAAGACCGGTGTGAGCAGGCCGCGGAAATAGAGAGAGCATGGACGTTTGGATGGAATGCAAAGAGGATCCTGATCAGGTCACGTTCTGGTGAAGGAGGTCGTAAAGAACAAATATATCATGTTGGTAGTAAGCCGCCATCCTGATTGGTCGTGGGCGCTCAGAGAAGGGAGATCACCAAGTGAAGGCCCTGTCTCTGACTGATGCATGAGCCCGCGCTGTTGGAGTAGCGCCCAATGTAACTACGACTGTGAAGAGATGTCAGATCTTGGAACAGTAGACATCAGATCGGCCCAGTATCGGAGGTTACTAAGATACGATCGGCCCAGTATCGGAGGTTACTAAGATACGATCGGCCCAGTTTTTTAGAACAGATGTGTGCTTCTCCCCACAAATTGAGCTAGCATATGAAGGATCGTTGAAAGAATGCCATTAAAAGATGAAATAACAGAGATCAAGCTCCGCATGCCCACCGGGTCAAAGGTTCTCTTGAAAGGAGATCGCAGATAAAATCTAAGTGTGGAAACTGATTCTGTCAATCTACGCGTAAGTCATAAGTTTGAACGGTGGCAATTTGGGTAAGTCAGTCCAACTGTCAAAATGTTTATTTCTGTGGTGATTCGTGTCGCCATTTTTGTGGATTGTTTGGTTGCAACCATTGTGGAGTATGCAATGGAGGCAGTGAAGCAGGGCAGTGCAACCGTTGGGCTTACATCCAAAACCCATGCTGTGTTGTTGAGTTTGGGGAAGATCTCCTATCAGAAGGAGATCTTCAAAGTAGATGATCACAAAGGGGTGGCCATTACAGGCCTCACTGCAGGTGTTCGCGTGCTGTCTCTTCACATGAGTAGACATGGCATGTCTTGGTACATATTGCAGAACTGGCATTTGCTTGTGTTTGCCATGATAACTCAGTTTTTTTCTGGGGGTCCTGAAATCCTGTTTGTATTGTGGTCACTGAGAGGATGGAACTCACGTTCTTCTGCATCTTTAGACGAGACATGGAACCGCATCAGGCATGTGGTGCAGTTCTCTCCAACTGTGGAGTACATAAATGGCTCAGATGTCATCTTGCAGATCCCCATGGTTGCGATGGGAGAGCCCATGGTTGGTCGTCTACCATGTGATCGCTCTGGCCGTTTCAAGTTCTATGCATAGTGTAAGCGATTTGGAGCTACGCCGGGTTGTCGAGTAGACAAGTGCAGGAGAAGTTTTCATTATCCTTGTGCAAACAGGATTTCTAGCCAGCTGAGATGCAGGTGGGAGGTTCAAACTTTCTGTGTATTTATTTTGAGATTTGGGGTGGAGTAGGGTTTATGTTTTTTCATCTATAGAATATACAAAATAACGGGCTAATAAGTCATAGCTTGGCAGATAAGTAGAAGAAAAAGAAAAAGAAAATAAAAAATAGTTGATAATTGATAAATAGATAATGAAGAATGTCCATAATAACATGTAATTAAGCATGATAGAAACCAGTTTAACTAAAAGAATAATAACATGTAATTAGGTATGGATAGCTCAGAAACACGTTTAATTAAAAGAATATGACTAATAAAAAATTATTTCAAAACTGTTTTTCATTCCATAACTATCTTTCAACCATTTAATTTCTATCGACTTGTTCCAGGCACAAACTATGTGGGTGTGCTAGTTATAACCACAATAACTGCTAAAAATCAGATGTCACACATTAACATTAAGTGCAAATCACTGAGACAGGTTTCACTGAAATTGGTATTGGCGCAACATATTATGGGCTACGACTAATTGTGGAGTTTTTTACCTTCAATTTTGACATGCAGCATATTGATGAAATAATAAATTCTACAACCAAGACACATTATATGACTGCAAGTCAAATTTCTGTCCCCATTGTTTTCAGAGGACCAAATTAGAGCTGGCGCTGGTGTTGGTGCTCAGCATTCACAGTGTTATGCTGCATCGTATGGTTCATGTCCAGGGCTGAGAGCGCATATGAAGGCCGAGAGCAACAAACAAATTTTCAGTTCGAGAGTCCAAGTATATGGCTTTTGGGTAAAATTCATTTGGTTGAAAGGTTAAAAAAAATTTGTTTGCCATGGCAACAAAAGGGCATTTTTGTAAATTATCTATGTAATCTTGGACATTTGACATATGTGCACATTTGTAGTACGGATTTGAAAACCATAAACCACTTTTATGTGAGTATAGTGAGAGACATTAGTTAATTGCCATGTAGTCACTCTTCGAGGAGGTCGAAAGACTTAAAAGCATTTTTGTGCTTAAAGTTTTTTTACACATTGAAAATTCATTACAAACTTTTAAATAATGCAAGTAAAGTCTTGGCTATTGTAATTTTGGGTGTATGATCGGTGGAGCCGGACACCCTAAAAACTGATCATAAATACAAGTATACCAGTCCAGTCCAAGTGAAGCCAAGAACAACCATGGACAAGCATTGAATAAAATGAAGATCCTTCTACATTTTTTGAATCAAAACTTTTTGGAGGTCCAAAAAGTCCTTTCAGTGGGGAGATTTGATCTAGGAGGATCATCTCAATCGAATAATGAAGAGGGTATTCGTTTCTTTGCAGTTAAACAACCATCGAAGAGCTCTTAGAAAGTTTTCAAATGCAACTTGAATGAGGTCAAATGGACTTCGTATACAAAAGTAAATCCAAGTTGAAGTTACAGCAAAAAGAAGGATTTCTGCGAAAAAATGTTCATAAAAAAATATTTTCATTTGAAAATTTCATGAACAAGCTATGTAATATAGAATTTTATGTAGATGTGCACATTAATTCTCATTTTATTTGTAAAAAAAGAAGAAATTAAAAGATGAGAGAATCCACCTCCTAAGATAGTTTCTTGAACCTAAGGGGTGTTGAGATCTTCATGGAGTAAGATGAGGTCTTTTCCTCCACAAACCCCCTTAAGGTGTCTCTTGATCCTACTTTAGGGGATCATGGGATATATTTTCTACTGAACATGGGTGATGACTAAACATCAATGAGAAAGCTATAAAAGCCTCTCATATGGTGACGGAGGGGGAGAGCTTGGTTGGAGAGTATTTTTTGAAGTTTTTCCTTTGCATTGAGAGGTTAAGTGAGGAGGTCTTGTTTAAGTTCATGTGAGAGCCTTAGGAGAAGGCTTCCTAAGATGGGAGAATGCCACATGATTATGATGTAAATTGCATGAAGAAAGATTAATAAGAACGGTTAGGTACTTGTCAAACCCGGAGACGTAGCCAAGGGGTCTGGTGAACTCCGTTATCATTTTGGTTTGCATATCCTTTACATGTGCTTGTCTGTTAATCATTAATTTGTTTAGATAAAAAATGATTCCTACACTAATTTATTTATTTCCATTGAGAAATTGAGAATATGATTAAGAGTTTGTTAATGAAAGGAAAGTGAGTTCATCCATTTTCAGATCATTGGATCTCTAGAGGATCCAAAGTTCACCAATATCAGAGATTATTGGGATGAAGAAACTGTTAGGAAGATTACGGACTTATTGCTTGAGTTTCATGATCTCTCTTCCCTACAAAATTTTCAGAGATGAAAGGAATTGTTGGAGACCTTGGAGAGATGAAGATATCGTTAAAGCCTAACTCAAGTCTTGTGAAGCAACGACCATAGCATCTGAATCCGCGATATAAAGAAAAGGTCAAGACAAAATTAGATCGAATGTTGGATGCAGGTATCATAGAACCAGTTGAAGAATCAGAATGGATCAACCCGATAGTAGTGTAGGATAAGAAGACTACCGATGAAGTATGCATCTGGGTCGACCTAATAAAGTTGAACGATGCCTGCCTACATGACCCATTTTCAACTCCATTTACGGATGAGGTATTAGAAAGTGTTGGGGGTCAAGAAGTTTATTCTTTTACTGATGGGTTCTCTGGCTACCATCATATCATAATCGCAAAGGAAGATCAGCAAAAGACAACCTTTGTGGCAGAGTGGGGATGTTTTCAATACATAGCCATGCCCTTTGGACTCAAGAATGTTCCTACTATCTTTTCCAGGATAGTAGTGGATGCGTTCAAGGATTTTATTCATAAGTTTCTTGAGGTCAAATTCGATGATTGAACGATGTTTGGGCTCATAAAGGATCACATTGAGAGCCTCAGAATGATGTTGGAATGGTGTCAACAGTATCAAATTTCGTTGAATTCAAAGAAATGTATATTTTGTGCCCCGTTTGGAATTCTCTTGGGCCATGTAGTTTGTCGCGATTGAATCTTGGTTTATCTTGCTAAAATTGGGATCATCATCGACCTACCACCCCCTGTGACACTGAAGCAGCTAAGAACGACATTGGGACATAAAGGATACTATAGAAAATTTATCAAAGGATATGCAGAGGTAACTGCTCTGATGGAAAAAATTGTTAAAAAAGGATATTAAGTTCAAGTGGACAAAAAATTGCCAAGAAAGTATAGATCTCCTAAAGAACAAAATGGTCACAACACCCATACTAGTTTTTCCATACTGGAATAAACAATTTCATGTACATGTCGATGCGTCATCTGTTGCACTCGACGTTGTACTTGCGCAGCCTCGCGAAGGATCCATTGATCATCATATTGTATTCGCTAGCAAGAAATTGTTAACAACAGAGAATAATTACACTATGACTCAAAGCGAAGGCTTAACTATGGTGTATGCATTACATAAATTTCGACATTATTTGTTAGGTGGGCATTTCAAAATGTACATAGACCATTCAACGTTGAAATACCTGGTCAATAATCCAGCGTTGGGGGGGGAATATTTGTTAGTGGCTCCTCCTTTTTCAGGAATTTGATTTTGAAGTCATTGTTTAGCTAGGTCGACTAAATTCAAGACGAGACCATCTGTCGAGGCTTGAAAGTGGATAAATACCTGTGAACCTCGACGATAGTCTTCCTAATGCACAATGATTTGTGATCACAATGTTTGATGACCATTACAAAGATATCATACAATTTTTTAGTATAAGATATGCACCCGAATGATTTACTACTGCCCAAAAGAAACAATTATTTGTGCAAGCTGCATACTTCTAGTTGATCACTGGATAGTTATTTAAAATGGGTCATGGTGGGATTCTTCGTCATTGTGTATCAGAACACGAGAAACCAATGATATTAAATGAAGCGCATGGTGGTGTCGGAGGAGGCCATTATGTTGGAAAACCTACAGTGAGAAAGATATTGCAAGCGAGATTGTGGTGGCCCACCATGCATGTGGATGCTCGAGAATACTGTCGCAATTGTGATGTCTATCAGAGAACTAGAAAGCCATCGCGACGAAATGAAATGTCGCTAGTACCTCAAATAACTTTGCAGGCATTTGAAAAATGGAATTTTGATTTTGTCAGACCTATCAACCCATTAGGAAGGGGAACAAGTGCAAGATAAATTATTACTGCGACGGATTATTTGGCTAGATGGGTCGAAGCAACGCTAGTAAAAGATTGTACTATTGCGACTGGAACCAAATTTATGTTTGACAATATCGTGACTAGATTCGGATGCCCTAAGATTTTGATAAGTGGTTAGGTACGTATTTTTTCAATCAGCTGATTGAAGAATTAACTGAAGAATTCGAGATCCAGCATAGGAAGACAACGCCATATCACCCTCAAGCGAATGGTATTGTCGAAGAATTCAATAAGATCCTGGAAAACACACTGGCAAATATTTGCAATGTTCAAAGAGATGAATGGGACCAAAAAATTTATGCGGTCTTGTGGGCATATAACATGACCTGTAATGTCATGTCCTATAATGTCATGTTATTTACACTACTTTTTTGACATAGCTGGATATTTGCAGAAACTATAGCTGTTTTTGTTTTATAAGCAGCATAATTATGTATATTTTGAACTCTGTCGAAAGGATGTTAGACATCGTATTGGGCATCTGTGTATGTTCCTGTTGGAATAGTTTTTGACTGAAGGATTTTATAGTCTCATGACATATTTTTGGTTTTGTTTATGAAATTCACGATAAGTGAATCTACAGAATGTAATTTTGATCTCGAAAGATGAACGAAATTACGCTTTTTTTCCTGGGAAAAAAAAAACATGACCTGTAATAAGTTGAGCCAAACTCCATTTCGACTGGTGTGTGGACAAGAAGTTGTTATGCAGGTAGAATATATTGTGCCTAGTCTAAGGATTGCTTCAATTACAGAGATGACATATGTTGGTGTTGTCGAGGAAAGACTATCGCGACTTATGCAGTTGGAGGAAGAACGTTTTGTTGCAAGTTATCATCAAAAAGTTGAGAAGGAACGACATAAATTGTGGCATGATCGACACATCAAAAATAAGCAATTTCGAGTTGGAGCACTTGTCCTTCTGTATGATAACAAATTTCAAAGCATCGGGGAAAGATGAAAACACATTGGATAGGACCATATATTGTAATTCATATCACTAATGGAGGTGCGGTGCAACTGCAGAAGTTAGATGGAACACCTTTCATATGATTGGTGAATGGAAGTCAGCTAAAGCCTTACCAAGATAGCTACGACTTGGTCAACCTAAAGTTGTGATAAAAAAAAGATAAAATATTATGAGTATTTTTATTAACGTTTGGTCACAGTCTATCAGTCTGTCATCGAGGAAGAAAAATGCATCGCAGACTATCTGTCTGTCATGGATGAAAAATGGTAGCAAAGACCCTCGGTCTGTCTCAAGGAAATAAATTTTTCGAAGGCTAAAGAGTTGTCAAAGGAAGAGCATATATGTTGCACGATGAATATGAGTTGCAGAAATGACAGCTACCATATTTAATTTAAAGACACAAGAGATTTCGAAGGCGTACTTTTCGGTCATTTCTGTCATTATGGCACAATGAATACCACTGATGTGACAGGAGAGTGATGGCTTGCATGGTAGTTTTCGTATAATGATTCGGACGATTGTCCCATGTGACGGAAATCATTGCCACCTTTCCATTGATTGTCTGCTTGTGTGAAGGACTAACTGATTGAGATGGTAGACGTCATCAGCTTCGCACCAAAGTTTCGTTTCATTTCGCTACATCCGAGTGAGAGTGTTCCATTGTTATCTGCAACTGTAAGAGCTAAGGTGATTTTTCTACATACTATGGTTATTTTTATTTCTAATACAAGAACAGTTGCAAAATCCATTGTTGAGACATCGTAGCCCACGACCATTATGGAAGACATTACAAGATATGTTTCACCGCAAAATGCGGTTGCAAAAGAAGCTGAATATATACCATTCATCCTTGAAGTGAGGTTACGACTAGAGCCACCTGGAACGATGAAGAGGAAACGATCTAGTAGTAGTAAGAAAACAATGACACCACTGCTGGAAGATGAAGAAGCAGTGATTGAAATTAGGCTACCAGACGATATTCCACCCAAACCACCTGATGTACCGAGGAGAATGCAAAGTATCTATTAGTAAAATCAACCATTATGAAAAAGGAGTTCGGACAACGGTGAACAACGACGAGAGCCTAGGACATCATCTTCAACTTTACAAGAAGCTCAAGATATATTTGGTGATGTCGATGAACTTTTCTCTCATTAGTCCTAATGTTCCAAAGAAGTAACCTTTCAAGTCGTAAGAAGAAAAACAACCACAAATGCTACGAAAAGAATAAAAGAGGAAGAGGCACTCGTGCCAAAGCAATCGAGCAAGTTTCTTAGATGTGGGAAGCTTTGATTCATGATGAGAAGTTAGAGAAAATCATAGAGCAGCTGTGCACTGCGGAGACAGCGGTGAACCAGATGAATAATTAAATGGAGAAGCTGCCATTAGCAGAGAAAATGGCCAAGGTTACTGAGATGAAGAAACTACAACAGTAGGTCGCAACATTTCCAACACGGTAGCAAAAGAGGACTAATAGGGTTGCATGATTACAGGCAGAGGAAGAGAAAGTTACAGGTATCATTCAACTTGTACATGAGAAAGTTCGACAAGTGTTGGGATTCAAAAGACTTACTACTTCAAAACACATCAGTTTTGAAGTCGTGGAATTTTTATGGAAGACAAAAGTAGAAGTGCAACAAGAGACGGAGCAAGTAGTGAAAATATTCCAAGAATTTCAAGGCAAGGTCACAATTACGGAAGTTTTAGACTAGTGTGGCTTGGGAAGAGCCACAGGTGAGTGTTGGGGGCCTATTGGCCCTAGGACAAGCTAGGAAGAATTCAACCACAATTCTACTCAGGAAGCTGAATATTCTAGTCGCACGACAGAGGAAGCTACAATGAAAGAGCAGTTAGTTGTGGAAGAGCATCCATGACTGAAGGAACAAGGACAAAAGAAGAATCAAGTGATTAAAAGGGACACTTTGAGTGATCGTGGGTAAGAAGTCAGTTAGAATAAATCATGCTTGGGTAATAAATCATGTTTTGTATTTTTGGGCTGATAGTGCCTACTGTCAATTGTAAGTGAATATATGAGAATAGTAATAACAGCCTATAGACTAACATATTAGAGTCAGTTGATTACGACATGTAAGAGCTTATAAATTAGAGAACCCAAGTTGTGTGAGGGTTGATCTCCCTCTGGATCCTGTCCTAGTTGCTTAATAAGTAGGGTGGTTTATTCTTAGAGTTGTAGAGTCGTAGAGAAGAGAGTTGATCCAGAATGTGTGCATATCGACGGTAGAGTGAAGGAGAGGAAAAATTCAGAGATCCAAGCCTAGATAGCATGAGAGAAGAGATGTCTATATAGATTGTAAAGAAGATCTAGAGCATAGTCCGCAAGTTGAGTGCACGGACAAAAGGTGCTACATATTTCTCATGCCATATAAAGAGCGTCGTTGTGGTTTTTCCCATATGGGTTTCCACGTTAAATGTTGTCTCTATGTGTATTTGAAGAGTATGATTATGTTGAATGTATGCATATGTGAATAAGTAGATATGAATGTGTCACATACCTTATGTTTATGAATAATCTCATGTATGTATATGTCACACTGCTTATTGAATGAATCTGTAAAAAGGCTGCTATGTTGATTATGATGATATGTGTCGACCAGTAATTAGAATGGTATCTTGAATGAAAGAACAAGGGATAAGAAGTATAATCCCTAGCTTCCGTCGAGCACTGTAATAAGGTGCAGCAAGAGTAGAAATCGCTACCTAACTGCAGAAACTTGTTTCTGGCAGTTACCCATAAAGATATCTCGAGTGAGACGACATCTGCGGTGCAAGTGCTTCCAGTTGATCCCTGCACTATCAGGAAAATATGTGGGTCTTTGTTGACGACTAAGGACCTGAACCTGGGTCGACTAGAGGACAAAGGAAACAACCTATGCTAGCATAATCCATTTAAACATGTATCAAGTACGCATACCCATGGAAATATATATAACACTTGCACATGAAATTGGACAAGAAAAGAGTATTTCTATTAATTAAAACAAAATTACAAAGTGACAATCTCTGTACGTAACTCGTCGAAACCAAGAAACCAAGAAACCAAGTTCCTCCACCTGGGACTCCACACTTCAACCCTCCATAACAAGGCAAGCTCACAAAGGTAATGGAGAGCTTGGGAGATGAACATAAAGAGTTCTATAAACAAGGATCTAGGGATGCATACTCAAGCATATGGCAATGGGGCAAGTTTGCTATAGTTTCCTTAGTCTCAAAGTTTCTCGTCCTCCAATTCTTCACAATCGCTTAATATATATCCCTCAAATGGGAAATGGAGGGTCAAGTCGAAGCTTTTCTGAGCATATGGAAGGCCAAGTATCAATCTAGTCGTTACTTGATGAGGAAAACTCCAAATACTTTTTGTTTTGAGCACAAAACCCGATGTACGCAAATTGTATAATTGTTCACCTACCTGTGTATGTGGGATGTATAATTGTTCACTTGCATATGTACGCGATTTGTATAACTGTTCACCCACGTGTACCTTCAAAAGTGTGTTTTTAGGGTTTTTATTGAGCATCAGGGATAATGTATAGTGAGTCTGCAGAGGGACATGGTAGGCCATCAAGAAATGATCCATAAGGTGTGGCAAAACATGCTATAACAGATGCCCCCTAATGTGTGAGGTTAGAGGGGTATACGATGGACAAAATACATTATAATAATCTTAGAATTGTAGTAGTGAAGACCTGGCCGAAAGAACTAGCCACTTGTCAACATAATTCAATATGACTCTAAATACATGACTATAGTTTTGAATACACAAAGTAGTCCCGGTTACATATAGGTACAATGGCCATAAATAGGAAAATGGACATATGTCATAAGTGGTCATAGCCGCGTACAATACATAGTGGAGTCTAGTCTCCATAGTGAATGAAGAGATCTGGTACATGATGAATTACACTACTATGTTATGAGAATTGAAATCCCATAGGTACTATTGCAATCAAGGTAGTAGCATATATGGAATGCCACCATAATTTGAGGTATTCCAAACAAACCGTCTATGATACATGTCCCGTCATGTGAATAAAGGTGTTGAGTTCGAGCATGATGAAACATCGTCTGATTATCGGTCATTGATGTATACCGTTAACAGACGCAAGACAACCCAACTATGATGAAAATGAGTGTTAATGTACTGAGTGCATTCAACAAGTGTGAATAGAGGTGTTGAGGTTGAACACTTGAATAATCCATCGATCAAGGGACATCGATGTATTCTCAATTTGTCGATGGTGAGAGATCTTGCCACTGATGACTGCAAGTCTCAAGGCACTCAACTAGCTCTATATCCCAATTCTAGAATAAATGATCTGAAGTTGATGGAATGAAATCCACTGGAAGGAGGGAATTAGGGAATCCCCATTCAACCAACACGAGGTACAAAACAAGGCTGAATGATTTGGAATAATTTGGATGAACATGATGTGCACGAACCAATAACCATGTGTGTCTCTCGTGCATACTAGATGCAAGTAGCATGTAAAAGAGACCCTATGGATAACAAACAACGATGAAGACTACTAGCAAAGGTGAGTAAACCACCAATAGGGTCTAATGGAATCCAAGACACTACATGAATCTCAATGTGTGAATAGATGTCTTACCATCGAACACAAGGGAATCTACTCAGTCAACGACCAATGATGAGATGTCATCTGCTAAGTTCAAGGTCGCCTACAAATAATGAAAGTAGGTCCAAGGTGCTAAATAGGACAACAACTGTATAATGTACCAGGAATGGCCAACATACATAGTCAATATATCTGAGGAATGGTTGACTCAGTATAAATACTTTCTTTGAACAAGAGCATGAGGAAGATGGAGATACTTAGGTAGCATAGACTCAAATGTGCAAACTAGGACAACTCTGTGACACAAGAGGCATCATTAGAGGCTCCATAGGGATTTGAATCTTAACCAATAAGTGGAGAAAGATCTGAATAATGAGTGCAACTCCTAAGGTCATACAAGAAACCCAACCAATTATGGATGGACTCATAAATTGTGCTCTATTCGAAGGCGACACAACAACTGCCAACATAGGATAATATCATTTCATGTCTGACTTTTTATGTTTTTTTGTGTTTTTCATATTATAAAGATTGAAAAAAACAAAATGTGTTTATAGTACAATGGAGAGGAAACGAGTGTTGTGAGCAAGTAAACTAGTTCCAAGTTGTGGAACATACCTATGCTCAATGTAAGGAAACTCGTATAGGATGAGGATACTTGGGGGATGTTTCCTCGCGAGCGAGGCATGATCAAGCTACAAAGGATAAATAATAGGCTCTGCTTGGATAGAATTGAGATGAGCTCAGTGAATTTGGCTTATAATGCTGAAGAGAGGAGTCGACATTAGGATCAATAAGGCAAGCAGACGAACGCAATGCATTTACAACTTGATATAAAGTTGGAGTCCCTAAGGGAGATAACTAGCATAAGAGATAAGAAGGACATGAGGTTTCCACTCAAAGTCATGGCGGGACTACAAGGGATTCCTAGACCTAAGAAGGAAATTTAGCATTAGCACTGAGAAACAAAACGAGTTCTAACTAGGGTACCAATATTTGGGAAAGCTATACCACTTAAATAATGATACTTCTAGAAGTAGCTAGAAGGTTTCATGTTATTAAAAAGCGGGTTCGTACCCGAGGTTTATGAATCATGGTCACAAGATAATGCAATAATGCAAGCGAAGTGAAATCCTATCCTATATGCCAGTGACAAGATATACTGCCAGAGGAACGAGCATACTAGGCACAATCCCATACCACATGAAGAAACTGTTCCATAAAAAATCCTCACACTGTAACATTAGTCCATAAAGTTTAAAAAACTATATAGAGATGGATAAATGACTAGAGTGAAGATATGAAATTCTAGTAGGTAAAACCAAAATATATACACTAATTAACAAAATGCTAGCCGCGACTAGGAGCTCAAACATAGGTCATTGAGTGTGAGGCAGACAGCTGACTCGTATTGCCTTAACATTTAAATGGTTGACTAAGATTTCTACCATCGAAACAATAAATATCAATAGGTTCTTGCCTCTTTCAAACATAAGTCGAAAGTGGTATGGATAATATATTCCCTTACAAGAGTGCAAAACGGGGTTGTCCAAATAAGTCTCAACTTCAACAAGAGGAGGCTCCCAGGGATTCATCGGGATGGTAGGAAAATCATCTTTTGTGTTCCCTTCAGCATATAGATTATACTCATCCAAAGGGAGCATAGGGTGATCGACTTTGTCACCTAAAACCGACCAAGACTCACCTAGGGAAGAAGGTCTATAATGCAGGTCCTCCCAAGGCCTTACAGGACAAATCATTTTCATGACAATCGCTTCATCCGGGGGAAAATTATCATTGAGACAATCATGTGAGCAAGTTGAGTGTACCGGCAAAGTGGGCGGGAGCGAAGGATCTCCCTCCTCTATCCTAAAAGAGGAAAGATCAGGGTCTACAATAGTTTCATATGAAGCTTGACAAATGACCTTTGCTGCAGACAATGGCATATCCATTCCGATGGATGAACTTCCTTCACTCGATTTAACTAGAGAAGGAATAATCCGGGTCACTAAAATACGAAGTATAAAATGGGACCGAACTCAATGATGGTAAAATGCCATTGAGAGTGGACTAAATTGACAAAATTGGCATTGAAAAGTTAAAGGTTCCCATAAGCAACGGATACATCCCAACACTAACGTTCTTAGTTATCGACTAAGAATTGGGACCATATGTCCCAACGATGTAGAGGAACTAGAATTAGTGAAGGATAATTGATCGATTGTCACGATTCTACCTTCGTGAGGAAAGGATACAGCACAGAACACAGATGATATGATCACCTTCATGGCAAAAATCTAGTTCTGACCCAATAAAAGGTTGTAGTAAAGGGGTGCATCAACAGCCTCAGCCTCGACTGACATAGTCTTCTCTCCCAAATGGACCCAAAGAGAAGGAATAATGCCATGCAGTATAAACAAGTGTCCATTGAATGCTTTCAACATAGTCATATTCGTACAACGTGAGTGAGCCTAATGGTTAACAGCATGTGTTTCCTATTAGGAGGTCATAGGTTCAAATCCAGAGGGGGGTAGTGTATGTACACCTCTGAAGACTTTAGCAATTAAATCACTGCACATAGGGGGTCCCTTGTCTCACAAATAAGGGGGTCTCATACACCAAAGTGGTGTCTCGCTTGGTGGTGACCTTAAAAATAAATAATAATTATTATTATTAGATTGAGACAACTAGGGTGAGCTATGACCCTTTCAACAAGACAAAGACATGACTGATGTCGAAGTGCCTTCATTAATAACATGTGTTTAATGGTGTTGTTTAGACACTCCACATGGACTTTAAAATCCACATAGTAAGGAAAGCGAGGCTAGACATTAGCCGTCTCAAACTTTATCGTACTTGAGCTACTTAAATCGCGATCTCCCAAAGCATCCAAAAAGGCGTTCCTCTCTGCAAGACATGTCTGGAGCACCTTCAAAGCCGACATCACACACAGTGTTTACCCAATATCCTCCACAATAGAATAGTTTTGGGTTGCTCGAGCATTAGGATTATGCGTTGAGCGCTTAAGAACTCCTTTCAGCACGCATGGTATAGACTCAAGTTTATCAATCAACAATGGGGTCTCAGGAGGATGGGGCTCTTTTTCCAAAGTTAGTTGCGAAGGACCATAATCACGTGAACATGTAGCAACATGAATATCCAACAACATATTAATGCAACTTTGACCACCATCATGGGTTGGATGGTTTTGAGTCCCGCCATACCCACTTTCAGCAACCGAAGCACTCAAAGTCATGTTTTGATTATGCGGAATGGGGTCCGTCAGCACAACTAGGCTCAATGAAATGAACTTCAAGGCCTCATCGATCCTAGGGCACAACTGCCACAAATTTTACATGGGAATTTGACCTTACGTTTAGGCTCCTTTCCCCCATCAACATTGTGGTTTTTCTTTTCATTAATAGCATTTTCTCTATCATTATTCCCACCCCTACGATTATTTCTTCTCTTTTTATTCCCTTCGGGTTGTTGCTTACCCCTTGGGTTCATTGAATTCATAGAATGTACATTTGAAGATTGGGTGGAATAGGTTGCAGACTAGTTAATAGACAATTTTTGCAATTGGATTGTCACCTGGTCTACAGATTTCATACTTGCAGAGCCAACAATGCTTCGACATGCGCCTCGGGTTTGAACTTGGGGCCATGATTCGACCTCTGTGAGTTAGGAATAATCTCATAAAGGAGACTAAACTGAGCATAAATCAAGTCTAATTATTGAGCTCGAAAAATGGCTAGTTCCTCGGTAGCCACTTCGGATGTCAAAACATGCTTTACGATATAAGGCAATAATGACTTAAGAAACTACATAAATAAAAATTCGGGTGGAATGTTGGCCTGAATCATTGCTTATGTCTACGCCACCCTTGAATATGGTCGAAAATGTGAGTAACTTTGTCTTGCCAAAAATTTGACAAGAGTTTTGTTTCGACATCGTACCGAACCGGTAACTAAAAGTGATTAAGGAAGACCATGGCCAAATCATTAAAAGTCCAATATGTGCCCCCAAGTAGCTCTATATACCATTTTGCGACTGGACCTGTGAGGGTGCGTTGAAATAGTCTCAATCAAATGGAATCATGGTTCAAGGAATTCAAAGAGAACCATAGGTGGAAAGTGATGACGTGATCACCAAGATCCTCGCCCTTCTTACCTTCAAACTTCGAAATGTCTGAAGGAAGTTTAGCGAGAGTGGGGTCATGACACACCGGGTCATTCGTGAGTCTAGACAAGTCAAGAAAATTCAATGTGGCTAAAAAGGGGAGCCTAGGTTATGACATTTGATTCCATTCCCCCTGGAAATATTGGATTTGAGGTGCAACGCCTCCAAGCGCTATATTCGAGATAGCGGGTGGTGGAGGATTCTAGTAAAGACCATGAATCTAAGCTGTCAGATAATATCCCCCTCCAAATTGGTTCATGTACCGAAGGATAAGGATCTACATCACAGGTACCCCTTGGGAGTTTAAAACAAGATTCGACAGGTTTCCAAATGGTAGAAACATGTTGCCCTTGTATAAAGGTGGAGACGTATAACCCCCAAACATAACTACCGTAGAGGAGACAAATCCAGATAAGGGAGAATTCATACCAACAGAGACATTCCCCCCTAAAGGGACACTTGAACTCGAACTTGAAGCATGACTTGCCAATATAAAAGCGTTGTTAGGAATCAGTATACACCTGCAGGACAAATAGATGGGATATAAGTAGTGTGACCACCACTCGCATGTACACCCCCACTCACAAAAGGATTACTATTGGAACTAGGTATCGCTGAAGGGAAACTAAACCCACCAACAAAAGGAGTAGAAGGAGGTATGACCTCCCCTAAATTGATACGCTGTAAAGGGGGTCCTGATGCCCCCAAACCCTACACCAGTAGTACCACTAGAGAAGTGAGTTGAGGATGACATAATCGATGACATATTTGACATTGTAAACGTGGAGGAGTTGGTGGCAAAGGGAATAGACCGAATCTTAGTATCTAGCACCTGAGGAAAAGTTATGGATTTTCTTGGAGGACCACAGAGCCTCAAAGGGATTCATCTCATAAGGGATTTCAGCTTGAGTGTCAGGGAACACTGGAGTCGCAGGGACCCATGTGGTCATAGTGAAGAGGTGTCCATGGACTCCCCCTTCAAATGTGGAAGACGGGGTTAGAGGAGACTCTGAGATCGCTAAGGTAATATTAGTGGAGAAAATATTATGGAGACCTCGATGGGAAAGATGACATCTGTAATGTCTATCCCTCTTATAAATAGGTTGTGAAGGGTCAAGAGTAGTAGGCCTGCTAAACGAAGAGAACGACAAAGTGTTGGAGCTCGATCCACGATGACTCCAAATACAGAGACTAAAAAACAATGATCCCTAAGGCCAACTAACGTACACCGAGCACACCCATAAATAAGCTAATATAGATGCACACAAGAAAAGAATGAGGATATATGAGATCCCAAATGCAACAGTTATGTCTCACTTAGGAGAGGCTTGAGACTCCCATACACTACAAGTGGAGGTGTGTGACCAATTATAGTGACCCTTAAGTTTAACGCATAAATAGATTGTGTCATCCAAACCTTACCTGGTTGGGACACCCATTGAATAACCTCTGTAAGTACCCCCTGCAGTACCTAGGAAAAACAACTAAGGTCACCTCAATATAACCAATGCTCAGGTAGATAGTCGTAGGTGGGATCTACCGTATGGGAGGGGTAACTAAGCCTAAAGCTCGAAAGCACCAAAGGTACCTCAAAATCCCCCATAAACGAATAAGATCCTGGAAATATCTATGGTGCTCACTGAAGGTAGTGGATGTCTATCCTCGCCACTAATGTGCGCGTTGCCTCGTGATTGACTCCTATGTAGAGGAGATTCCTAAGAACACCAATTATATCAAACATTTATCCTCTCCATGGTTAGACACCTAATTGTTTCTGTTTTATAGTCTTGGAGAATTTTATTCACACAATCCTATTCCAAGACTCTAAAACCTAAGCTTGTTGATGCACCCATTAAAATAAAATCGTCCTATTCAATTTTGAATTAAGCATTAATTTTAATGAGTTGTGATTACTCAAGAGATATGGCCGTGAAACTAATGATGTTATGACTCGACAAGAAAAGTAAATATGTACACGTAAGAAAACATGCCAAATACTTGTTTTCGAAATGAAAATATGGTATGCCACTAAATGAAGTGCATAAAAATAATTTCCTTTCTCTTCAAATACAAATACAATCTTTCCTATATGAAGCCTAGAATAGTTCCATTCCAATCAAACCAATGCAAGTGCTTCTTTTAATGCAAATGAAAAATGCACATGGACATGCAATGCAAATATTTTATATTTTCAAAATAGATGAATGAAAATGCAATATGGAACCACTATACTCCTAGCCCCTGCAGTGGGTATATATACAAAAGACCACCAAGACACCAAGACTCAATGATTCATGCACTAAAAGCAAAACAAAAAGTGGAAAAAAAATGATATGAACAACTTCTCCTAAAGCTAATAAGAAAAAGGAGTTTCCAGTCACAATAAAAGAAGTCAAGATACAACATAGGGACCCTAGAAGACTCAACAACACTCACAACCCGCCCAACAATCACTCCAATAAAGATCTCAAGCCAAAATTGAAGTGTACACGACTGTTCAAATAACAACAACGTATGTATAGGACCTGCTAAAGGACAACATGTATACACGTGACTGTCAACACTGTCACTCACGTATACAAAGAAAAGGGGGTAAAAATCAAGCTTAAGGTTGAATCACTCCACAGAACTGTGAATATATGCCTATACCCATAAATGCGACACATGAACGTTGAAAACAAAGGGCAATTTAAGAAAAAATGCACCCAAAAACCCCAACAAAAAGGACAACTCCACAATAGAGTCGCCAATTCTGTTACGGAGAGAATATTCCTATGGTTGAGGGTGGACCACAACAGATAACTAGAAATCAACTCTAATACCAAATATGTCATATAAATGTAAATGCTAACAACGGAAGCAAATATTCATACCTCAATTGAAAGTTCAAAGAAGTCTGCCATTGAGCTTTCAATCCAATGCTTGAACCCTACAACTTGTCCTCAACAACAAATACATCAAAGCATATAATATATTCATGAAAGGTTAGCACCTATGCTAGCATAACCCATTTAACCATTTGCTAAGTAAACACACCCATGGAAATATATAAACATTTGCACATGAAATTGGACAAGAAAATAGTATTTATATTCATTCAAACAAAAGTACAAAGTGACAACCTCTGTCGGCAATTCATCTGAACCAATAAACCAAGTTCCTCCATCTAGGTCTCCACCACTTCACTCCTCTTTAACAAGGCAAGCTTACAAAGACGATGGAGAGCTTGGGAGATGAACATAAAGAGTTCTATCAACAAAGATCAAGGGATGCAAACTCAAGCATATGGCAATGGGGAAAAATTTCGTTATAGTTTCCTCACTTTCAAAGTTTCTCCTCCTCCAATGCTTCACAATGGATCAATATATAGCCCTCAAATGGGAAATAGAGAGTCAAATTGAAGTGTTTCCAAGCATATGGAAGGGCGAGGATCAAGTTGTTCGTTACTTGATAAGGAAAACTCTATTTATTTTTTGTTTTGAGCACAAAACCCGATGTACGAGGGTTGTTTAATTGTTCACCTATGTGTGTACGTGGGTTGTATGACTGTTCACCCGCGTGTATTTTCAAGAGTGTGTTTTTAGGCTTTCCATTGAGCATCATGGATAATGTACAGTGAGTTTGCAGAGGGACATGGTAGGTCATTAATGCATGATGCATAAGGTGTGGCAAAACATGCTATAACAAGGTCATGTCTATTCAAGCACGTGCTTTTTATCTCAATCGTTGATTTGATTACTCGTCCCCACGGATCTACTCGACCTTGAATTTTATGTCTCACTTGTACCTTTTCGATGTGCTATTTATCTTAGTCGTCAGATCCATCTAAGATCTATTACTATCCACTACATCTCATTTGGCGCATGGAGTCTCCTTCATGATCACCTTCCATGGCCTATTTGATTAAGCCCTTCATTGTTCAACTCTTTTGTTCTAATCAGCCTCAAATCTAATAGTATAAATTTTGATGGCTTGGGAGCCTCGAAAATCTTTGTACTAACAATTCCATTTGGGGTTTCACCCAAGTCTAAATCAACCTAAATCATTGGAAATGAGATGTTCAAGATTGATTCAAACTCGAATCAAACTGCAGAGTCGAATTTTTGTAGGTAAGGTAAGTTTGTTACATGTTTAAATGACTTTATTTGTTAATGATGACATCACTATGGGTGTCTTCCCCTATGCAAAACCACATATTTTTGTTTTTTGCATCAAGCTTCTAAACGTTACATGAAGAACCCACCTTTTGTATTATATCTAGTAGATATTGTTTATATTTATTTTTTGTTTGTTAAGAAATGCTCGTCACTCGGGGCCAATGCATTTCCACCATTGGCTGAGAGACAGCAACCCAGGGGCATTTCAGCCGTCAAAATCACTCGGGGATTGCACCCATCCTGGGCCACACCAACCCTTAACATGGCTGGATTTTTTGGTGTCTCCTCCCAACTAGCTCACCCCTAAGGGGTTTGAACCTGGGTCGCCTTGCTAACGATACCCACTCCTTAACCGAATGAGCTAGCGAGATTTGACCGTAGATATTGTTTATATTAATAGCTAGAGGAAGGTTTAATTAAAAAAGAAATTCTAACTTGTCCTTTTTACCTACCCATTGTTGTGGCTTCTCTTTTGTGTTTATCCAATGTTTTTGAAAATAATTTAAAAACTTGGAAAAATGTGAAAAGCAACACATTTATTTGGGGGAAATAATGAGAAAATTACTGTGCAACTTCAGTGGGCCTAATAGTTAAGAAGACATGTTTCCTCCTTAGAGATCATTGCTTTGAATTTGGAGGGGGTAGGGTATGTACACCTCCACAAACTAAACATTCAAATCACTATGCATAGAGGGTTCCCTATTCCACAAAAAATGGGATCTAGGGTCCTTTGTTCGCAAACAAAGAGATCTCATACATCAATTTGGTGTCTGACTAGGCCTATAAAATTACTGATTACACAATTTGCTTCACAATGATCCCTTACCCTGCAAACAAAGAGCTGTGAGCCCCTTGTTTGTTGAACAACGAAATGTTGTACACCAATTTGGTGTCTAGGAAGGCACGTACAAATTGTGAATTACACAATTTGCTTTACAATAAAATTTGCTTTACAATAAATCTCAACTAAATCAAAATCAAAGAAAGAAGTCAATGATCCATGATACCTAAACAAAGAATCTTATACAACATTTTTTATAGATAAATTTAGTATCTAACCAAACCTAAAAAAAAAGTTGTGGACAATATAATTTGTAGATAAAATAAAAAAATGGAGTGGGATAATCTCTCGGTGATTTGCACCTGGGGCCCACTGAGTGTCGTTAAGAGATGCCTCATGGCGTTTACATATCACCCATCTTCCGCTCCGTCTCCGGCAATTTCCTCCAACGTTTGCTCCGTCTCCGGACGAGACCGCTACCTCGCTCGCGGGTCCCCCTCCATCAAATCGCTGAAAAAATCCAGATTCGCAGATACGAACATCGATCGAATGCCCAGCCCATCTAGCTCATCCTGTCGATCCCCTCCGTCTTCCCCTGTGAACTGCCTCATCTTTTTCTCACGTCGCTATGCACTCAGTTTGAGACAAAGAAGTTCTCACATTGCTTCCCCGCAACCTTGCTTGGGTTACTGTTGTCACCTGTTTTCATTAATAATGGCCAAACATTTCAAAATGGGTATATTTGATAACATTTTGTGTGAAACACTTGATGTTGTCAAGATTTTAATTTTTTATAAATTTATATGATGCATAAGAATTTTATATTCATGTATTTCAATTTAAAAAAATTTATAGAAATTTTTATATTAATGAAACATACTTAATAAAATTATTTGTCAATTTTCTGCTTAGTAGCATCCACACAACTTTGTTGGAAAACAGATTACGAAAATCACAAGGCAAGCAACTTTGTTGGGATAGGAATATCATAATCACAAACCCATAAAACCAGGAGTCATAAAATCATAATTCAAAGCTTAAAAGAATAGAATGGTAAATTTAGACCTTATCCCAAGGCAGATTTGTGTACAGTAGAAACCCTAGGGTCCATATGTTATTAGAGAAATCATGATCTAGTTTGTTTGTATGGAAGATAATGAAGTATCACCTAATGAAAGTTGGGATCCACATGCATAGGTTAAGGTTGAGCTTTGGATTTGAATTTGCGAGTAAAGGTGGAAGTTTGTACTCTTTCTTTTGTTGTATACAAAGAAAATATTTCAAATAAACTAGTTGAGTTGTGAGTTGATTGCATACCAATACAAATTTTACCACAATTAGCATGAAGAAAAATTGACTGCACCCTAGCAAAAAAAATGGAGAGTTCTTCTTTTTATCGACTCCACCCTGAGAGTTCAGAGGAAAGTCCAGAGTAAAAGAAGAAAATAGAGTTCAGAAAAAAGTCCAAAGTAAAATAAGAGAATAGAAATGGTGGCATATCACACCTCCCCTCTGGTGGGTCATTGTGCTCATAATATTTGCTTGCAAACCATGAGATGGAAGTTTGGTATAGTGACAACACATGGATGGCAGGGCCTGCAAGCGTAACCTTGTTTGAAATCCTTCTCCGTTATGGATAATTATCATCATCCTCTGTGGAGACTGGCCTCATCCTTTGAAGAGACTGACCTCATTCCGTCCTCAAAGCACCATTCTTCATTTATATAAATGGAGCCAATCAAAACTTGGTAGTAGCTTGAATTATGCAAGTTATTCATTTCACAACACATGGCATCTTGGAAACACAATACATACCATATCGCCTTAATAAAATCCATTTTCAATGAGGAAGTTCTTCATTTCATATCAGAGGATATGTTGGAAACACAATACATAACTGACAACCTTATAAGAAATCCATTTTTAGTGAAAAACATGTAAGTTGTGTTTGGGATTTTGTAAGTGGATAAGTCATGATGATCAAAACTGATTTCAAGAAAGGTAAACTCGGTTATGGATTGACAAGATTCATATACATATGAAGAAAAGTGAAAATTTGATGCTTGGTGAACATAAAGTTGTATGTTTGAGTTTGATTCTTGAATTAGAAATACCAAATTCATAAACAGTCTGTGTAATATGGGGAAGACTGAAAAATTATAAGTCAATTGAAACCATTGTTTAATAAAATGTAGTGAATATATAAGCAATTTTTATTTATTTTATAAATTTATATTTGTGACTTTTGGTTCTATGGCTTTGGGTTCAATTCTTGATGTGATAGCATTTTCTTTCATCCACCAAACGACATAAGTCATGTTTTGTGGAACTTGTTGCTACATTTCCGTTTAGGCTAGTTGAACTCTAAATACCTGGTAGTTTTATTTGACTGAACAATGAGTTTGATAAAACTTGATATATCAATATGTAGATTGAAGTGTGGCTTTATATATTATTGTATAGCTTTTAATGTTTTAAATGTAATCAAATGTTGTTTTTCCTCAAGGGAGGTGTCTAGATGTCATCTGTGTCTATAATTTATGTTGCAAACTTGTGAATTGTACTTGTTGAAATTTTTTGGTAGTAGTGATTCTTGCATAGGGATCATGAGATGATGGCCACAGGATCAGAGTAATCAAACCTTTATGGAAAAATTTATTATTGGTCATGCATTTGTGTGTTGTCAAGAGATATCAACCCACTTGTATTGAAATAATGCTATGAAGATTGTTTTAGTTTTTTTTAAATGGTAGAAATTTATAATACTTCTTATATTTACAAAGACACGTAAATATTGCTTTAATTAGCTTGCAAATAGATCATAAGCAAGGGTTTGACATTGTTCAGTGATACGGTCTTTATAAAAAATAACATATATAATTGGTTCTGTATTGTATGCTTTGTTAGGATGCAACTTTAGAATCCTCTAGACTTTGTTATTCACTTTTGGACTAATTGAGGATTGCAGTGTCTACAACATAATTCTAAAAAAGAAAAGACTAATCAATAAAATGGCTTTGGATTGCACATTCAAAAAGGCATCTATCAAGTTCGAAAATACCTTCTCAAGCCTCTTCACAAAGAAGCAAGAATCAACGCCACTCAATTTCAGTCCTTTAACATAAATTACCATGCAGAGATCTAGAAGATGTCCAATGATATTGGGTTTGGAGCAGTTTCAAAACTAGGTGCATATGCCAGAGATGACTTGTTATCAATGTCACCTCCAACAAAACTTGTTATCATAAATCAATATAGATTTCCATTTTGTAAATGTTTTCTTAATGATCCCTGTGGTGTTTCTAATGTGATGGTTGTTTCATTGAAACCCATACTTTTATTATGTTGTATAATGTCAACAGTGAAACATAAATAACTTTTTTGCCACTTGGGTGGTGAAGAATGTAATTTTTTATCATAATGAATGGATGTAGATTTTGGTGCAAGTCTTGGTTTTTTTTGTACAGTTGGCTTTGTAATTGGATTTTTCAATTGGTGGAGATTGAGACAATCAAATTATATGTTTTTTTTGTTATGTCAATTATATGCATGAAATATCCTTGGATGGTCAATTTACTAATCTTGTTCTTGGTAATATACAATTTTGTTTGTCAACTATTTTGGATTGCTTTTTGAAATCTAAGCAATTTTCTTATTCCATTTATGGGTTATATGAAGAAATACTTGGAGAGGAGCATGATCCAAAAGTTCGCTTGGGACATCTAAATAGATTCCATTTCAAAAATCTTGAAGTTGCCACTGATAATTTTGGTAGCAAGAATGTTCTAGGTTTAGGAGGTTTTGGGAATGTGTAAAGGGGGTTTTGGGAATGTGTACAAGGAATACCTACAAGATGCCACTCTTGTAACTGTAAAGAGATTGAAATATGCTAATGTTGTAGGGGTAGAAGTCCAAACAGAAGTAGATACTATTAGCTTGGTTGTGCATAGGAGTTTGTTGATATTATATGGAATTTGTTGATATTATGTTGAACATGACCAACTACCTATTGAAATATAAACACCCCATTTTCCTCGCTCTACTTATCTTAGGCTATTGCTTTAGGGATCAAACCTCTATTATGGGCACATCATATCTCTTCCTTTATCATCTCTCCAAGTCTGAACCATACCATGATCATTGCACAAAATAATCCATCACGACTCATCTATAACATGGATTTTTTTCTTTACTCGATTATGGTGAATATGGAATTTTCCAAACCATTTTACATAGAGGATATACTGCTACCTAAACTCTTGTATTGGATGAGTCTTGAGGTAACAAATTGGTTGCGCAGATTAACAACCAATAACGTGTATGTATATCTTTAGCTTTGCCATCATCAAAACAAAAACACATGGTAGAAGTTTATATTTATGTGGCACATGGGAAACAAAGTCATACTTGTTAGCATAACTAACATATTGTGTGCATGTCATGCATTATGGGATATGTGCTCATGGATTCAACCCAAAACCCATGAGTACTCTATCAACAAGTGGAAGTGAAGGAACAATTCTTTGAGTGTGAAGTGTATTTTTTCCATTTTCGTTATGAGTTGTTATTGAGCTAACTCCAACTAGCATGTTGTGTAGCACATATCATGTGATGCCTATTATAAAGATGGAGAACAAGCCCTTATTCCTAACCTTTTATATCCTCGTGGGTGCACACCAAGTGTATTGAAATTATTCACTTACATGCTACTATTTGCCAATAGTTGTTAATACACTATGCCTTCCTTTCTCTTTAGAGTCCCATAACTAGTTGATAAGAGGATTGTATGTTTATAATTATGTATGACAATTAATGTTACCAATAAGGGTGGTAGGCGTGGGGTGTTTTTAAGTTTTGTACCCTTTCTTTTGTTGTATACATAGAAAATATTTCAAATAAACTAGTTGAGTTGTGAGTTGATTGCATACCAATACAAGTTTTACTACAATTAGCATGAAGAGAATTGACTGCACCCTGGCAAAAAAAATGGAGAGTTCTCCTTTTTATCGACTCCACCCTGAGAGTTCAGAGGAAAGTCCAGAGTAAAAGAAGAAAATAGAGTTTAGAAAAAGTCCAAAGTAAAAGAAGAGAATAGAAATGGTGGCGTATCACACCTCCCCTCTGGTGGGGCATTGTGCTCATAATTTTTGATTGCAAACCATGAGATGGAAGTTTGGTATAGTGACAACACATGGATGGCAGGGCCTGCAAGCGTAACCTTGTTTGAAATCCTTCTCCATTATGGATACTTATCATCATCCTTTGTGGAGACTGGCCTTGTCCTTTGAAGAGATTGATCTCATTCCGTCCTCAAAGCGCCATTCTTCATTTATATAAATGGAGCCAATCAAAACTTGGTAGTAGCTTGAATTATGCAAGTTATTCATTTCACAACACATTGCATCTTGGAAACACAATACATACCATATTGCCTTAATAAAATCCATTTTCAATGAGGAAGTTCTTCATTTCATATCAGAGGACATGTTGGAAACATAATACATAACTGACAACCTTACAAGAAATCCATTTTTAGTGAAAAACATGTAAGTTGTGTTTGGGATTTTGTAAGTGGATAAGTCATGATGATCAAAACTGATTTCAAGAAAGGTAAACGCGGTTCTGGATTGACAAGATTCATATACATATGAAGAAAAGTGAAAATTTGATGCTTGGTGAACATAAAGTTTTATGTTTGAGTTTGATTCTTGAATTAGGAATACCAAATTCATAAACAGTCTGTGTAATATGGGGAAGACTGAAAAATTATAAGTCAATTGAAACCATTGTTTAATAAAATGTAGTGAATATATAAGCAATTTTTATTTATTTTATAAATTTATATTTGTGACTTTTTGTTCTATGGCTTTGGGTTCAATTCTTGATGTGATAGCATTTTCTTTCATCCACCAAACGACATAAGTCATGTTTTGTGGAACTTGTTGCTACATTTCCGTTTAGGCTAGTTGAACTCTAAATACCTGGTAGTTTTATTTGACTGAACAATGAGTTTGATAGAACTTGATATATCAATATGTAGATTGAAGTGTGGCTTTATATATTATTGTATAGCTTTTAATGTTTTAAATGTAATCAAATGTTGTTTTTCCTCAAGGGAGGTGTCTAGATGTCATCTGTGTCTATAATTTATGTTGCAAACTTGTGAATTGTACTTGTTGAAATTTCTTGGTAGTAGTGATTCTTGCATAGGGATCATGAGATGATGGCCATAGGATCAGAGTAATCAAACCTTTATGGAAAAATTTATTATTGGTCATGCATTTGTGTGTTGTCAAGAGATATCAACCCACTTGTATTGAAATAATGCTATGAAGATTGTTTTAGTTTTTTTTTAAATGGTAGAAATTTATAATACTTCTTATATTTACAAAGACGCGTAAATATTGCTTTAATTAGCTCGCAAATAGAACATAAGCAAGGGTTTGACATTGTTCAGTGATACGGTCTTTATAAAAAATAACATATATAACTGGTTTTGCATTGTATGCTTTGTTAGGATGCAACTTTAGAATCCTCTAGACTTTGTTATTCACTTTTGGACTAATTGAGGATTGCAGTGTCTACAACATAATTCTAAAAAAGAAAAGACTAATCAATAAAATGGCTTTGGATTGCACATTCAGAAAGGCATCTATCAAGTTCGAAAATACCTTCTCAAGCCTCTTCACAAAGAAGCAAGAATCAACACCACTCAATTTCAGTCCTTTAACATAAATTACCATGCAGAGATCTAGAAGATGTCCAATTATATTGGGTTTGGAGTAGTTTCAAAACTAGGTGCATATGCCAGAGATGACTTGTTATCAATGTCACCTCCAACAAAACTTGTTGTCATAAATCAATATAGATTTCCATTTTGTAAATGTTTTTTTAATGATCCTTGTCGTGTTTCTAATGTGATGGTTGTTTCATTGAAACCCATACTTTTATTATGTTGTATAATGTCAACAGTGAAACATAAATAACTTTTTTTGCCACTTGGGTGGTGAAGAATGTATTTTTTTATCATAATGAATGGATGTAGATTTTGGTGCAAGTCTTGGTTTTTTTTGTACGGTTGGCTTTGTAATTGGATTTTTCAATTGGTGGAGATTGAGACAATCAAATTATATGCTTTTTTTGTTATGTGAATTATATGCATGAAATATCCTTGGATGGTCAATTTACTAATCTTGTTCTTGGTAATATACAATTTTGTTTGTCAACTATTTTGGATTGCTTTTTGAAATCTGAGCAATTTTCTTATTCCATTTATGGGTTATATGAAGAAATACTTGGAGAGGAGCATGATCCAAAAGTTCGCTTGGGACATCTAAATAGATTCCACTTCAAAAATCTTGAAGTTGCCACTGATAATTTTGGTAGCAAGAATGTTATAGGTTTAGGAGGTTTTGGGAATGTGTAAAGGGTTTTTGGGAATGTGTACAAGGAATACGTACAAGATGGCACTCTTGTAACTGTAAAGAGATTGAAATATGCTAATGTTGTAGGGGTAGAAGTCCAAACAGAAGTAGATACTATTAGCTTGGTTGTGCATAGGAGTTTGTTGATATTATATGGAATTTGTTGATATTATGTTGAACATGACCAAGTACCTATTGAAATATAAACACCCCATTTTCCTCGCTCTACTTATCTTAGGCTATTGCTTTAGGGATCAAACCTCTATTATGGGCACATCATGTCTCTTCCTTGATCATCTCTCCAAGTCTGAACCATACCATGACCATTGCACAAAATAATCCATCACGACTCATCTATAACATGGATTTTTTTCTTTACTCAATTATGGTCAATATGGAATTTTCCAAACCATTTTGCATAGAGGATATAATGCTACCTAAACTCTTGTATTGGATGAGTCTTGAGGTAACAAATTGGTTGCGCAGATTAACAACCAATAACGTGTATGTATATCTTTAGCTTTGCCTTCATCAAAACAAAAACACATGGTAGAAGTTTATATTTATGTGGCACATGGGAAACAAAGTCATACTTGTTAGCATAACTAACATATTGTGTGCATGTCATGCATTATGGGTATATGTGCTCATGGATTCAACCCAAAACCCATGAGTACTCTATCAACAAGTGGAAGTGAAGGAACAATTCTTTGAGTGTGAAGTGTATTTTCTCCATTTTCGTTATGAGTTGTTATTGAGCTAACTCCAACTAGCATGTTGTGTAGCACATATCATGTGATGCCTATTATAAAGATGGAGAACAAACCCTTATTCCTAACCTTTGATATCCTCGTGGGTTCACACCAAGTGTATTGAAATTATTCACTTACATGCTACTATTTGCCAATAGTTGTTAGTACACTATGCCTTCCTTTCTCTTTAGAGTCCCATAACTAGTTGATAAGAGGATTGTATGTTTATAATTATGTATGACAATTAATGTTACCAACAAGGGTGGTAGGCATGGGGGTGTTTTTAAGTTTTAAAGGAAAACAAAAAATGGCATATGCTTGGTGATTGGTAGTGAAAATAAATAATCAGGCAAAGATACATGCTTTAATATGCTAGATATTTGATGTATGCTATGATATTGGGGATTCATCTTTGGTCATTGGGTAAGTTAGAAAGAGTGGAGTTAGATGTAGATCGAAATTGTCACAAATGATCTGAATTCAAATTTCAAGAAATTTGATTCCAATGATATGAATTCCAAATGAATCTATATTAACTTGTGCAATGTGTTATATTCTCTACTCATTATGTTTCATTACCTTAACAATCATAATGACTTCTTCTACCTTAACAACCATAATTACTTCTACTATTGCAGAGAGAAGATGAAGCTAAGAGCATAGAGGACCTCCAAGAAAGCAAAGGACCTGAAGATACAAGGAGCACAAATGGAAGTTAAGAATGGCATGTGAAGTGAAAGTCTACATTCACTACAATTTTTTATTGATTGCAGGGCATCCCATCATTGATGTAGTCATTTTCAAGAGCAGAGGTTATGTGTTCTCCGGCTGTATTTTAATTGCAGAGTTGCAGCAATGGAAGCCATTCACTTCTTTATAATTTCCTTCATATTGGTTTTCTATAAATGTACATTCAAATATGTCATTTGTTTATGCCACCACACCTTCAATAGCAAAGACAAAATACAGTTGCAGGATGCAACCAAGGGGCTGGAATACAAACTAACGAGAAATTGGTTTTGGTTGATTGTATGTTGTCGAGCTTCCATAATGGTGCATTATGGTGTGTGCAAGACACTTAAATGTACAATGTGCCAAAGCGTGGATGCACCCTGTGTTCAGGTGCATGCAAGCTCAAAAACTTAAAAACCTAAAATATTGATAGCTATTTTCAATGTAAAAATAAGAATTAACTGTCATTATTTTAAAGTGAAATACTTGAAATATTAAAGTGAAATATTTGAAATACTGCAAAGTCTGGATCTTAATAATGTCCAAGTGAAAAACTTGGTGCTTCTATGTTGTTGTTGCGGATTATTGAAGTCATAACATTGTATGTGGTATTTTCAATATCAACCAATCAATTGTTGAGGACCAATTGCTTAGAGAAAAGGTATGCCTCTTGTCCAAACAACAGGATTCTTTGCAAACATGCACACATCAAATCCATACCATAGACAAGATGCATGGATCTCCCAATGGGTATGTGAAGCTGCTATTTATCTTAGATGACTGGGATAGATGTCAAAGTGAAATTCATCATGTGTTGGGTAGCCTTCAAAATGTTCCCAACCAATGCATTGTTTTTTCCCGTATGCTTTCAACTATTCTTACACCAATATTAGCATCAGATCCTTCTTTCTCAATATTTTCAAATGTGAATTGGCAAGACTCTAATTCTTCTAAATTTATTGTTTAAAGCAAGTGAATGGGAAGTACACTACAAAATCTAGTTATTTTTTAAATATTTAATAGATAATTTATTCTAACCTCATTTATGCTTCCTTGTTTAAAGAGTTCGATCTAACATAATGCCTAACCACATTCAAACTCTAAAAGTACAAAATTTAATAGTGTCTGTGATCATCAACAATATTTTCTTTTCCATCATGAAATTGAATGCCTTAAAAATATGTCAAATACACATTCAAGTTTTGAAAT
This sequence comes from Pseudotsuga menziesii, assembly GCA_001517045.1. NCBI lineage: Eukaryota > Viridiplantae > Streptophyta > Pinopsida > Pinales > Pinaceae > Pseudotsuga > Pseudotsuga menziesii. The sequence continues at coordinate 247,246 of LPNX010649425.1, forward strand.
GTCAACGAAGCATAATTTAGAGTACATAAATTCTTAAAAAGCGCACATATATAAATACTTGCAATTTCCAAAGCTTATTACCCACATCATAGCTCGCTAGGCAATAATCTTATTACAGTGTGCATACAATCAGATAAGCCAAGAAAAGGGCAGATGCTCATATTTGGTGCTTGGCTACATTTTGAAATAAGAAAATATGAAGCAAGCGTTTACAACTTCAAAAAATTCCAGTAAATTACAATTACAAGTGTTGTTAGTTTTATCCACTAATATGTACGGGATTGGATGATGCTTGGTATCAACCTGGGATGTTTGCATAGAAGTTGAATAACTCTGGTCTTTGAAAACTGGTTGGCCTTCAAAATGTGAAATCAAGCAAGCTTGATTGTATGCTTTGTAGCCGAAATATACCTCCTAAGTCCAACCATTATAACCCAAGAGCTGCAAGAAGTTTTATCTTCAACCATCAATAATAAAGGTGCATTGAATATTGTCTTCAAAATTTGGGCATGTAACCCCTTGTAGAAACCAAAATCACCCTCGTTTTTCCAAATGATTCTTAAAGTGTCTGCCATGTGTCTAGGTGGCTTATCTCGATTCTCGCCATTCATTATAAAGTTGTCGTCTTCATATAGTTCAACAACTTGAGTCATAACTTTACATTTGCATAATGAAATTGGTTAGATTGATCCATAGAGTTTGTCATAAAATATGAACCTTATATTGATTTAATGGTAAACACATCAAACTGACTCAAACATCATACTCTAGAAAAAGGATATCATGTTGAGCTTCATATATGAGATCTTTCAATAGCAAATAAGTTAATCAATACATCTCTATGCTAATCACTGAAAATCCACTCCATAGACCTAGAGAGCTTATACTATGTTCTCTCATATATGAGAGCACCCATAAAGAAAGCAACAAATGTTGAGATGACAATTAGAGAAGACTTTGTTGTAACTGAGTCATTTCTATTTCGCTATTGTCCCAAAAAAATAGCAGAGCTGGACAATCTAGAAAGCCTAGAGAGAACCATTTGCTATGACATGATAGTCTTGGATTCCTTCAAAGTAATAGATTTTTTAGATCATCTATCTACTGGCGAAAAATATGATTGAAAGGCCAGAGTCTTCTATGTTTATGGGGTTTGCATTAAAGTGAAATTATAGATAATAAAAAAATATAACAACCCTTTTTTTTTGCTAATGATGAAAATGAATATTGCTATAAGTTGTAGGGGGCTTTCATTATTTATGACACATGAATAATTATGAAGTAGGATGCCCGATTATTCTCGCAATACTCATAGTTAACCATATTTTTTATTTTATTTATATTAATTCATCTAAATTAACTTTACATTTTTTTCACAAGCTCATATTAGTTTCATCAAAGTAAGTTTATGATATTTTTGTCCATGATCTTGCATTAGTTACCAAAGTAATGTCTCATGCCAAAAGAAAATCTATTGTAAATAATTGTCATCAAGTTAAAGTTTCTTTGTGGCAAAAATATAATGTATTAGTGCAGTCAAATAGATGCAGAACTATTACCAATAAACCAAAGACTGTTGTTTCACACATAATAGAATTGACTTTGAAAGTACCAAAGGCGGATGAATTGTTAACCCCGACATGGAAAGTTACACTACAGAATTTGCTTCTTGAGCAACAAAGATTTAGCCCCAAGACGGATTTACCAAGGAGAGTTGAACCTCAGTCTTCTCCCAATCCACTAATTTCAATGAAATAGCAAAAATATAGCTAAGTGAATTTTGCTAAAAAAAAACAAGGGATCACAGTCCCATAGCGATCCATGGTCTAAAAGAAAATTTGGTTAACCATAAGACATTGACTTTTAATGTTATCTACGTCAAACAAATCTTCATAGGTTTTATGTACCAAACTCAAATTATGAAACATGATTCATCTTCTTAATAAATTGTGCAAAAGGGTTTTAATCTGCGATTTCATTTGCGAGACTCAATCAATTTATAATCGCCTATAATCTTCAGGATTCAAGCATTTATATGTATGTAGGAAATCCAACAATTATAAATGTGTAATCTACAGTACTCCAACTTTTATATCTGCATGCCATCTACAAGAAATCAAACAAATATACCTGCATTTCATCTATAGACTACAAGTCAACAAATCTGCACTTCATCTATAGAAAATGGATCCCACATCTCCACATTTATTTACATGAATTAAACTAAATGGTTCTACTGAATTAGATATTCCATTGTTTTGATCTGCTTCAACGTTCCAGTTTGCATATAAGGGAATGAGAACTTGATTAACAGTCCTTGAAACCAGACTACAAATATGAATCCTCGAATTCTTTTTTCTCTAACAATGCACCAATTGGGCAGGGGCGAACATATAAATGTGGTTGTGGGTATTGAAAGACTATAAAATAGAAGTAGAATCAGAGCAGTCCACTCTTGAACATTTTGATGATTAATTTAAGTAGAATTCTTAAAAATGACAATGGCTTAGTAATGTCATTGAGTTTGGCTTAGGAGCATCTTCGCGGGCTTTCAACCCCTAAGGGGTTGGATTATCAAGTTCCTTTTCAAATGTTGTATCCTCTAATAGTCTTCATGAAGCATTTAATGCTAGACACTGAGAGGGGGGGGGTGAATCAGTGTAAAGCCAATTTTAGAACTTTTCTTAACTTGTCACAATTAGCTACCAATTCATCACTCCACTATTCTACCATTTGCATAATCATTTCATTAACATCTTTCACTTCATCATTCACATATCATAAGCATTTGAATCATCAAGAACCATAACACAAAAGAACACAACACCATATAATTTTGTAATCTTTTTGTATTAGTTTTGGTCCGGCTACAACCGTAAGGTAAAATCAGCACCTACTGATATGAAGAGCACCTACTCTGCATCCAGGACCTTGCCTGGTTTTCTTAGACCCTGCTGAGAAGGGTTTGAGGTATCCTAACCTCAAAAGCAAGACAAGCTTGCTTTTACAATTAAAGCTCACTGTCACATCAACATCATCTGTTTCTTCAATCTGTTCTGTTGTTGGTCAGTACTGCTGATCATCTGATCATCACTCTCAACAACACTGTTGCAACACACTTTTCAATCTTCTCTGTTCATCAACACCTGCTCTTCAATACTGCTAAGTCATCAAGTCACATTGTCATCATGTCGTTTGCTAACGGTATCACTGTCACACATATCATACTCATCATATCAATCTGCTCTGCTGCTGGTCAACTGCTCATGTTGTATCAACATCATCAACAATTATATCAGGCTGTATGCATCAAGTATGCATCATCATCATCAAGGTCTGATCACCAACAAGGTCTTTAACATCATCATAGGACATGCTTCATCAAAGTGCACAAGGCATCTCATCATCAAGGTCTGTATACATCTGTAAGCTTCTTGTACTAACTTTAATGCAGACGTCCTGTAGCTTCTCAAACTTCATCCATCACAGAATTCAGAGCACATTTCAAAATTGAAAAGCTTGATTGCATACCTTTCCAGTGGCTACCTTAGTGCTGATGTATACCATGAATTTTCGAGCTTGTAAACTTCAACGCTTTACTCAATTTACAAACTGTGGCTGTCAAAACATCAGACTGTGTTAGAAGCAGTCTTCTTCCTTAGTTCGGATCAAGCCTGTGTGTCAAGTCAAGCTGCCATCAATCTATGCTAAGAGTTTTGCCGTGAATGTTTTAACAAGGATCTCCAACATCATAAGTATGCACTCAAGTGTCATCATGATTGCAATTTTTGTAGTATTCAGACAACTTCATACGTCTTCATCTGAGATTGATCTTTGCATGCCAATCTTTATGTTAATCTCTGAACCTGTGGATCTGCTGCTCCAATGGACTGATTTGGGCTCAGATTTCAGTCACCAGCAATACAATAATGAAGGAGCATCAACGATTTGAGAGACTAATTAAAATATGTAATTTGCAAGCTCTGATTTTCATACTTTTGTAATTCAAAAACCCCAACGATCTCTACAATTGACTGTCACGAACTTGAATGCCCAACAATTTCTATCCAATCATGAAGAAACATTTGTGTTTTATCCCAGAAATCAATTTCTTCTCTGTATTCATCAGCGTTCACCATTGAGGAAGGAAAACGTGTCCTCAATCTACATAATGAAGACTTGCATTTTAAGAAAACACATCTCCAAGAGTTATATTAGCGATTTCATTCCCAGAAAACAATATCTTCATGTTGCTTCAACATCATGTCACAATCAATCAGCCAACTCAAAAAATCAGAAATAAAAATAGTTGTTCCTGATGTTGATTCTAATCCTCTGCTACAGCCACCGAATTTCCTCAGACCATCTTGTCAGACACCAAACTCAGTTCATATGCACTTAAGGTTAAAACTTTCTTACCCTCTTCAAGCCTCGATTTGTCATAGGACTGTCATTAAAATTTGGACAAATTTCACACTATGTCAACCTTCCTCAAGGACTGTCATCATCTTCAAGAACTGCCATCCCTTTATTAACCTTAAGAAGAGTTCAGACTGTCTTGGGACTGTCATCAAGACGTCATGCTCAGGAAAAATTTAGGACTATCATCTTCATCATCAACCTCTTCGGAATGTCATCTCTCCATCAACCTCTCAGATTGTTGTCGAGTTTCTTCAGTCTACTTCACGAGAGCATAGTCCATCATCTTGAAATTCAAGACTGTTCAAACTTCATGAAACTCAGAATGCCATCCTCAAGAATTTGGATGTCTTCTACCAAGCCTGGATTGTCACAAAAACTCGAGACTGGTCATCTAGAGCAGCAACAAAAATTATAAAAATTAAACCCCCAAAAAAAGGTCTTCTCCTATGAAGTTCGGCACTGAGGCTGCCTCTGTAACCTTCGACCTCAGTCCAAACATCACCTCAGTTTGAGCTCAAACTTCCTTCAGTCTTCATTCATATCTTTTTAGTGTGTAAGGACTTGTGTTTAAATACATGTCCTAAACGTTGCATGAGGGATTAAAGTAGGGCCGACTTCAAGGGAAAGCAACAAGTTAATAAAAATGTTTTATTAATTTTATTTTGGTTTTGTCACACAAGTCTTCTTCAATGGTCATTGGTATGCTCTGCCTTATTATGGTCAATCTTATCATTAAAAATTGCATGTAATTCTTTGCCACATCATAGGGGGGTGTTTCCAAAGTCAACCCTTTATGGTCATCATGTCCTTTATCAAGCCATAAAAGAAACACACCATCTTCAAGGGTTTTAGTACCTCATCACCACACAAATGACCTACATTACCTTCACCATTCCTTAAAGGTTCCAAAGGCTTCAACATGTCAACCAAGACTTCTCCAAGGGTTTCACGATCATCACCAACACAAAAGGGCCCCATCATGCATTCCTTTAGGTGACAGGGGTACAAGGACATTGTGATCAAGACAAGAGGGCTTCAAAGGACATTCCATGTGCAAGAGCATGCATGACCAAGGTCCCCATCATCCACAAGCAACTAAGTGTCCAAGTGTCATCATACCATCATATAAGTGGGTTCAAGATCTTCCTTATGCCCTAGGACCATCTCCAAGGGTTCCAAGACTCCATATGACCACTTCATTTTCATCAAGAGTACAAGGACCTTTAAACCATCAATTGTGGGTCTAAGGACCTCTTCAAGGTTTCTTCATCAAGTAATAAGCTTCATAGGCTTCTTCAACCACCTGAACCTCACAAGAGGACCGCCAAGGGTCAAGATATCTTCTGTGGGGATGCTAGGTCTTCTTCTGGGGTACCGTGACATCATCATAGCATGAATGACCACATAATGGGTCATTAATGCTTCTCCAACCCATCTAGGGTTTCTCCATCGTCCATTAAGGCTTGAAGACCATCTCCAGGGTCTTCAACACCATCAGTAGGGTGGTGGATTCAAGATCCAAGCTTGTGGGTATATGGACCCTGTCAACTAGGTACAAAGTGCTTCAGGACACAAACCCACTCTGTTTGGGATCTAAGGCATTGCAAGGTGCAAACCCACTCTGTGAGGGGTCTAGGCACTACAGGTGGGACTTGGTGGCATCAATGACATCCTGTGGGGCCACTGCAAGTCCATGTTGGCATCAATGACAATTTCATCAACATTTAAAAACAACACATGAAGAGTTTGAAAACAACGAAATTTAAACAATAGATGAAGAGTTTGGTGCTTACCCACGTACGGAGGGAATGGTTGTAAAAATCAACCTTGAAGCACGCCCAAAACCTATGTCCAATAAATGGATCGATGGAAGGTAAGATTGGGTGGAGCAGGGGAGGGCGTGATCAAATTTGAAGGGTGGGTCCTAATTTCAATTGGAAGGTCATTTATTCTTGCAGCCCTTCAAAGATGAAGGGTAATATAAAATTTTTACTTCAATCGAGTTATAAATTAACTAAACCCTTTTCCCTAAAAAAAAAAAATGCAAAAAACAAATATGCTCTTCTAAATTTTTACAATCTTAGACAATTGAGCACACTCTAATATCTATATGAAAAAATGATAAAATTTTTACTTCAATCGACAAGTATAAATTAACTAAACCCTTTTCCCTCAAAAAAATGCAAAAAACAAATATGCTCTTCTAATATCTATATGAAAAAATGATATTTTTTCAATAAAACCTATATTAATTTGAACAGATTAATTTGACATATATGTAACATTAATTTTACAGTTCAGTAACATAACAACTATTCTATTGCATTTTTCGAGTTGGAGCACATTTTATTATACAGAAATACTAGTCAAACTATGCAATAACCATATTGCAGCATCCGTGTGATCTTATGCATAGTGCAAGACATTGTAACTAGATATTGTCTTAAAAAAAACTAGAACCTTGAGAGAATTACTTATTGTTAACTATGCACAAAAGGAAGCCACTAAGCAAAACGAGGCTATAATAAACCTACAACCAAAAAATACATATAAAACCAAGCAAAAACTTAATTCAAACCCGAGAGAAGCCATCCAAGCTCAAGAGATGTAAGAATGATTGGCACTGGGCGCCTAAAAAAACAATACAACGCATAAAACATTAAAAAAAATCCTACGTACCAAGCAAGTTAGCAATGCTAGCATCATCGAGGTCGAGGCATCAAATTTTGTTGTTCAACACTTTTCACGACGACATACAGGGATGGGATGGAGGGGCAATGAAATCAAGCCTAAGTCAATTGGAGCCTTGCAACTCACTACATTTCCGAGTGTTGATAATCTACCTTTTAAATTGAACTAGAACACCAAACGAAGTTTGTTAATGGCTGGATTTGAGAAAGTTATAGGTGTGAGTAATTAAGAGCTTGGGGTTCTAAAATTTGTTGTGTTTTGTACCAATCCACGATTCGACAAATTAGTAATTAATTGTGTTTTGTACCAATCCACGATTCGACGAATCAGTAATCACAGGTAGGAAATTCAAGTTATTTAATGAAAACAATTAATGTATCTACCTCTATGTTGAAACTGTTTTCCATGTCGATGTGGGCCACTACCCTCCTTATTGTCTTACCAAAAGGCACGAGAACGAGGAAGAAGACCTAAAATTATGGACTTCACCTTCAAAGAATGCCTTGCAATCACATTAGTAAGGAATGATTAACAACAGTCCAATGTGTCAAATCTCAGTTGATAGTGTCAATTAAAGAATTATATGTTAAATTTAATATAAGACTTACTTATAGTTGTCTCTTACTCTTTGCATCTTGACACATTTGATATTTGATGGTTGTCTCTACGCCTTGACCCAATTGATATTATAAGGTGAGGATGTGCATGTCGAATAATCCATAGTTATGACCATGAGGCGAGGATGCACATGCATAATAATCCTTAGTTATGACTATGAGGTGAGGATTTTAAAACAAGAGGATGTAAAGACATGTAATTTTTATATGTATTTTGGTGGTGAGTGGTGATGACAAATGTTGTGAGAAACAACAAATGTTTTGAAGGATGGAGGGAGATTACATCATGATCACGCCACCCATCAAATTGAAGACTATTCTTGAGCCAATTTTATTTTTTTGTTAATAACCATTGTGGTGCTTTGGTCCAAATGTTTTTTTCTAATGCATTGTTTCTCCGTATCGTGTGCCCAATGACACTTCTCTATATAAATACATAAATCAACCTCTCCATACTTTGTGATCCTAGTTGCATGCCATTATATGTAGTTGTGCGACATTGAGTGTTGTTTATATAGTTGTTGTGAGTCCATGATATCCGTGCAAGAAATGAAGTCTTCTAGAGGAGGACTCATCAGACCAACAATTCAAATTTTATTTTGATGAAAAATGATGGACATTGGTAGCCAGGTTCACATAGGGAGTAGGCACAAAGTTTTGGGCTCGTTTCGGGCCTAGTAGTAGATTAGCAGTTGTTCTCTGTTGTTACAACTGTAGTCGCCGACACATTGTCACACCTTAGATTGTAGCCCCAAGTGACTCAGAAGTTAGAGTCACATCCCAATGGCTAGTGCCTCGTAGTCATCAGTGATCACTCATCATCTTGCACAACTAAACATTGAGTGCATGACATGACTAAGTGAGTGATGATAATTTATGATATTTCCAACATTTTGAATGACGAGTCAAACTTTATAGCATATGAATTTCAACATCTTGAGAAATTATATGGATGGATAATTTCTAATGCTACCCTTCTTTGAAATGTTGATATAAATTATGCCCTTCTTAATTATAAGGGTAAAATTTAGATTTTGAATTTTTTTTAAAGACAATTTTAACTTTACACTTCTAGGAAGGGCTAGAACCCTTTGGAAGGGCTGGGAAAGGTTCAAATTTGAACACTGGAGTAGGGGATCGACAAGGTGAGTGTTGATTAAGTTGTCATTGAAGCCAACGATGTCTGGTGGAAGCCGTGGTTGTATTAGTCTTGGTGCCCCTATGGAGCCCCTGAGAGTCAAGGGTTTGTGTTTGTTATTTGTATAGTTGTCAGAGTCAAATGAGTCCTTTTGTGGTTGTCCAAGCCCAAGCTTGAAGCCCTTGGAGGCCTTGTGACAGTGGAAAAAGCCTTGGTTACCCATTGACTTGGTAAAGTATCCCTAAGATGTATCTTGATCCCATTTGAGTCTATTAATGTATCGCTTGCTTCTAGTTATAGTTTGGTTGATGTTCTTTGTGCTCGCTTGTACTTATTGTGGTCTCTTGATTGGTTGTTGTTGTGGTAGTTTGGTCCTTGGAGCCCATACATCATTGATTCATGACCTTACACTCTTGCACATGATAAATCTTAGTCCATATCATTGATGATAATGTCTCTGGGTCATGGAACCCACACACATTGAGTGCTCTTGCTTGAACTTGATGAATGCCTTGCTCATAAGCTCATAACCTTGTTGAAGTAGCTTTGAAGCACTTGTATCGTTTGGAGACCTTACTCTTGCTTGCCACGATGAAACCCTTGATGCAAAGGTGAAGTCATTATACTTGCATAGGATATGTTGTTCTCATGATGTACTTGTACCTTGGAAATGTCATTAAAGATTAAAGAAGCTCTTGTTAATGACGATGATGAAGCACTTGCATTACATTGAAGATGATCTTGTAGCTTTTGGTGCCACAAAATTACTTGAAGAGGCCATCAAAAAAATTTCACATCAATTTTCGATGTCCTGCACATTTTGAAGAAAATAAAAGTGAAGGACCTTGTTAATGCAAGGAAGCCCATCATAGGGAGATAGTCCTCGTCCAATCCTTTCCGGTGATATGTGGAGTGTCTCCTAACTCCTTATGGTTGATGAGTTTTGATTTTTTTAAAGTTAATGTATTAATTTGCCCATTTACAAGTAGGTCGACTTGCTAAAAGAATTCAATTAATATTGAATTAAGACTACTATAAGTCGATGAGACATGTGAATAAATATTCCACGACCTACATAAATAGAAAATCAAACATTTCATTTGTTCATCAATAAAGTCTCTCTTTGATATTTCACAACTCTTGGAAAAAAGTGCGAAAATTTGTGGAGGATAAATTTTTGGGCATCTTTGAGGATTGAAGAAATTCACTAAATTTGGCATAATTTTCTCATACAGAATGAGGATTACAAAATTGTTTGCTCGTTGGAAAGCTTGTTGCGAGGGCTATACAATGACACGATCTAGAGTTTCTTTTGGTTTGTCTATTGTTTCTTCATATTATATTCGAAAATGTATGGTTCATGCTTATGGGTTTTTCTTGTGATGACACATGTCTCTCATGGATAGAGTTCATCTCTGATCTTAGTATGTGAGCCTATATATTGGTATATCTCTCTGAAGTAATTGAATATGTAATGAATGCTATGGTGATGGTTATATTGGTATATATCTTGATTATTATATTGGATATTGTTGGCATAGAACTTAGTGTTTATCTTGACTGTGATTGAGGTTGGTTGTGGTGTCATTGAGTTGAGTGTGATTGGACAAAGTTTAGTTGACCGTATGTGAAGTCTCTTGGTTGCTCGAATGTGTCTCTTACTTGACGAACTAGGCCAAGTAAGAAGGGTTGGTTGACTGTTAGAGCACTTGATTAGATTAACACAAGTATATGATTGATTTGGCACAGGTACACAAGCAACTTGGTACAGGTTGGTTAAGTTGAGTAGGATTGGCACATGTTGCCTTATGTGCAGTTGGTCTGAATCACACTTGATGAGTTGTATGAGCAGTTGGTTTGACTCAGGTGGACTGAGATTGGTGTGCAATTGGTTAGCCTTAGATTGACTGAGTCGGATGATGTGAGCAACAAATTGATTAGATATATTGTTTTGCATAGGTTGCTGGTACAGGTTATTGGTACAAGTGTGGTGCAATGGTCAGTCGATGAGAAGTGGTTAGATGATGAGTAGTGACAATTGACGAGCGGTGGTAGTTGTTGTGCAATGTGGTGCAGTATAGTACATGTGTTGACTAGCAGGTCCTCAGGATCAATGCGGTCGTGGTTCAATAGTTTCTATCTTCATATCAGGTTTGCAGGACAGGGCAAGGAAATATAGGGAGCTAGGGCTTCCTTCAGGTTGTAGCCTGTAAATCAGGGGGTTGTAGCCTCCTTCTAGTTGTAGCTGGAGAATTGAAGTCATTGTATCAAGGGGGTTGTTGCTGGAAAACTATTATTATAAGACTTTCGTGGTTTTTCTCCCATGACTTGGGGGTTTCCACGTAAAAAATTGTGTACTGTGTTTTGCTATGCTTTTTATGTGATGATGATATGATGATATGTGATGATGATCTATAATTGTTGATATAATGATAACAAGATAGTCTGCATAGTATTGAATAAGCTATTGATGATTGTTATTGTTGAAAAAGTGAAAAAACTATACACACTATTCATCCCCCTCTCAATGTGCTCGGTGTGTCCAACAGTGAGCTAGGCGAGCTAGGAGTCCGATCGATGTTCAAAACACTGCATTAACTGCATTGATGTTTGTATATGTGAATCTGGATTTTGTCAAGGATTCCACGACGAGAGACCCATGAGTGAGGTAGCAGTGTTGCCGAAGGCAAAGCAAACACCAAAGGAAATTGTCAAAGACAAAGCAAAAGCTAGTTGATGGGCCAACACCGTTAGGCATCTGTTGACGACCCTCGATGGGGGCGGAAGCTCGATGATGGGGCAAACGCCGTGAGGCATCTCTCAACGACACCCAGTGGCCCTGGGTGCAAATTGTCGAGAGATTAGCCCACTCCAAAAAAAACATTGCAATTTAACCTAAAACAAAATCTCCAAAGCAAATGGGACAACTTAGATGGATGCCCCCACTTGCAACTTCTTTAGTAACGATTCCAATTTAAATATGAACACAATATTGCACACTATTAAATTAACTATAATTCATAATACCAACTGCATTAAAAAGAGCAAACTGGCCGCATCCAGAAAATGGAAACCATAAAATTATATGTATATAATAGATTTATACGGAGAATCAACGAACACTGTACGCACTGTACACATACAGTGCATGCAGTCCATTAATGGTGAAGGCATTTGACGTCCACTCTAACATGCTTAAAAAAGTATAGAAGAAATGTCGTTCATCCGAGTTCCAACCAGATAATGTCGCGGCCGTGCTGGACTGACTTTTGATCATTGTCCACACAGACAGCTAAACGTTAATCCTCGTATCAACTCATTTCAATTCCGACATGGTAAGATTCTTTTCAAGATGCGATCCGTAGACCTGCGCTCCACCTTTCCGTCTTTTACTGTCTCGCATGTGGAATGAGCGCCTCACAAATATTCAACGTCCCTGTTCTTTTTCTGCGTGGCGGAAACCGACAGACTACACCAAAACAAACGCTTACGATGGAGGAAAAAAAGTTGGAAAAAACAATAGAAACCCTGAAAACCATGGTTGGGTCCCAACGCCAAACAGTAATATGATTATATTTTCTCAGCCAGGGTCGTTCCAAAACATACGTCGGTGTCCCGTGGCGTCTGTCTAGGTGTACCGGTGCAGTTTTGAAGGCCGGTTTCTCGTTTGGAGTATTCAGAGTCCTGTCTCACCGCCTTTCATGGAATGGGTTTTAGCCATCATCCTCCTCGCTCTAAAGCATGTCAGGCGGGCGGGAACGGCAGCGAGGACAGGGAATTGGCCGAGAAGTTCGCAATTCATTCGCTGTTTTACTTTAAAGAACGGTTCTCGAGATGGAAGGGCAGTGGGCTTTCTCGAGCAGAGCGTTTTCTTGGAGGTCTCGGGATCGAAACCCGAAGGTACAAGGTTCTGTTTAGAAATTACTTTCGTTATTATAATTTTTCTTTAACTTTATGGAGTTTCCGTGTTCTGGAAGCCTTTGCTTTCATATCGTTATTATAATTTTTCTTTAACTTTATGGAGTTTCCGTGTTCTGGAAGCCTTTGCTTTCATATCGAGGCTGTTCTTTATAGGCTTTCTTTATTCTTATTATCTTTAGAGCTTTATTCCTCGTGTACAGGATAAGATGTAGAAATAAATCTTTTTATTCCGTCCAGCCCCAGGTAAGGTTGGGTCGGTCTCTCAGATTTTGTTGGACAGGTTTTAACTTCTAAGTTTATGAGAATGTGAAAGGGGATGTAATTTAAATTTTTTCGATGAGGTGTCTGAGATTCAAAGTTTAGGTCAAAAGGAAGTGAAAGAAGAAAAATATGAGATTCAAAGTTTAGGTCAAAAGGAAGTGAAAGAAGAAAAAGAAGAATGTGGAGTTGTTGCAGGTTTCGAACCGGGAAGTCGTAGGCTGTTAATTTGGAAATTGTATTGTTATTTGAGGTCATTTCTTCAAATCGTGCTCGGGAACATACACGTTTAGAAAGAGTTAGAGCAGAGCAGAAAGAAGAGGGGACGAATAAATGAAGTGGAAAGGGGTGAAAAGAGACTTTAGATCAAATGAGATTTAGAGTTGCAGTGTTCGAGCGGGGTTATTGTAGGCTGTGAAAAATGTGTTACTGAGTTGGCAAATTGGGATTCTTCTTTAAGTCTAGATCATCCTTGTACTGCTTCTTCAAGTCTAGATCATTCCTGGCAGGGATATTGTATTAGGTGCCAAGGAAGAATCATGTTTTTAATAAGAAGAGCAACTAGAAAATCAATGCCCAGTGTAAAAAAGTTGTAATTTAGACCAAATACAAGTTTAGTTATTCCTACTTTGTACCGGCTTTCTTGCATATTTGAAATATTCAAGTTGTGTTATTGCTGGATCAAATCGAGTTCTTACTGGTTGGGACAGCTTGTAACTTCTAAAACTGCTATGCCAAGAAAGAGCTGCCGTTTAGATGAAGAAGAATTTGAATTCAGAATAACTTTTAGTGTTCCACTGTTGGGATTGGATCAGATTGTTGCATGCTTCTCACGTGCAAATTTTATTACTGCTGCCTCATATCCAGGTTGTATTAGAGGCTGGGAAAGAGTCATACTTATGCATAAAATAGAAGGGGAAAATGAGCAGAAGCTTATATGAAATAGACGGGATAAAAAAGTTGCAATTTAAATAAGATGACCTGTCTGTGCTCAGTACTGCTCAGTTTGGTCCAGGTTTGTTGCAGGCTCTAAGTATGCAAAGTGTGTTATTGCTTCATCAAATCGAGATTATTCCTTGCTTGGGACAGAGCATCTGTTGTGAACTTTAAATGCCAAGGAAGACTCATCGCGATTCGCTACGGTCAAGGGGAACACGAAGAAGAGCAGACACATCAAAACTGAAGAAGTGTTTGGATTCAGATCAAGTAACATTTAGAGTTGCAGTGTTGGAACATGGTGTTGGATCGGGATTCAAGTTATTTTTTCGCTTTTCAAAGCCAAGATTGTTTCTGGCCGGGGAAAGATTGTGTCTTGTAGGCTTATACCAAGAAAAAGTTCTATCTTGGTTAACGCAGGGAAGAGGAAATAGCTACTGCCCAGATAGAATAAGGAAGTAATAAATGCCGCAATTTACACTAAAATTCAAATAGAAGGTGAAAAATAACTGAAGTATAAATAAAAATAGATAACCGTGAATTAGCATAATCATAATATATTTAGTTTAGTGTTTGAGACAGGCCATTGTGGACAGTTAAGTACACAACGTCCAATAATTTTGCCAAACTCTTATTGATCAATTTACGGTACCGGCCAAATACAGGAGGAAGAATATAGGATTATAACGAATGGGGGCTCATTTGGATCGTATGCATGTGCAGGAGAAGGAAAACAAGCAAATGCATGGGAGCTTTAGAAAAAGTTTTGGGAAATCCTGGCGTTTCAAGCGATCGAGTGACAACACTGCTTCTTCCTTAGACTCATCTGATTGTCCCAAGTCTGATTCTCAGAGACTATCATTCTCAGCTTCCAAGCCACCATGCCAAGCCTTTGGAAGTACTCAATCACAGGTTTACCCCCAGGATAATGTCTCATCATTGAATAAGCCTGGTCTGCTTTCTTCTTCAGCTCAGGGGCATGGCGAAAGGAGAAGAGTGGCAGGTGAAAGAAGAAGATTGTCAGATGTAGGAGCTTGGACAGAAAAAAATGATAAGTTTGGTGAGGTTCCCAGTGGTATGTATAAAAGATTGCACATGCTTTCTCGTTCAGCTAGGCATCCAGAAATGGATTATACATTTTCAAATAACAATTTTCGTAAAGCATCCAAAGACTCCATTAAGAGTGACTTACAGATGCACGATATTTGCTTTCTTGAAGAACCGACAAAGGTTGATTGCACTGAATTGCAGCAACATGACACCAATGCTATAAAGGTAACTAAAGATTCTGGCAATACCGAAGCTTCTCACAATCTCAATCTTCCTAGCAAACCCCACGATCAAAATTCTTTTGTATCTCATCCAGAGGCATTCAGTCAAGCTGTTTCTAAAGATGGGAAGTGCATTGCATGTAATTCATCTGAAAAATCAGGTAATATAAAGTCCAGCCAAAAATTTGTAAAATCCAGTAAACATGTCTTACTGCCACATAGTGCTGATGAAGCTAGATCTCGGGCTGTAGCTTTGCACCGATGGTTTAAGCACATCATTAAGAGAAAGGGGTCGCAAAATCTGAAGAGTGGAGAGAAGGAACAACATCACTCAGATGACCTGGATCAGTCAATGTGCATGAATGCCAAATTAGAGAATGATATTCTACAACAGAGAATCCTAGAAGGAGGCCACAACTCATCAGGACTCCATTTGATGGCAGCTTCTTTGGTCAGAAAAAATCAAACAAATAAAACTTATTTTGATGTCCCAGATTCATTGTCACAGCTACTACGTAGCAGTTCTCTCCCTCACTCTGAATCCTACTATGTGTGTCGGAATAATCATGCAGACATTCCTCGGCGAAGTGAGGCCGGTGCAGGGAACTTCAGAAGATTTTCCATCATAGGATCTGATGAACTTGATGCTCTTGAGTCGGAGGAGGTTCTCTTTCGGCAAAGGAGACATCGAGAATCTATACACAAGAAGTCGGTGTTTCCTGACAACCCTGCAACTGTACCAGTTCATGAGATGGCAAAAAGTGTGGTAAATAAGTTTGATTCAGGAGCAAATGATATAGACTATCTCAATAACTTTCTGAAGAGACAAAGAACAAAGCTTAGCAATGTACCTCCACGAGATGATTCGGCACGTGTCAAGATCATTCTCTCAGGATCTGATCTGTGTAAGCTATATGCATAGTCGTGTTTTTCGATCTTTGAATAAATATTTGATCATATATGTTTGGGCTCTTTCTTTCCTTATCATTTAGTTCTCTGTGGTTGCATTGCAGCTTTAAGCTCTATGATGGCAGCAATAGGCTATGCATGGTTGTTGGAGCACTCAGCAACCCAACAAGTGTGGAACCCAGTGCCTGTCATTAATACTACTCGGCAAAAGATGTGGGAGCATAAGGAAGCGGCATGGCTCTTCTACCACGCTGGCTTAGATGCTCAAACTCTCTTATTCTGTGATGAGGTAAACAGTAAACCCTCACATTTCTTATAAGGTAGGAGACAGGATTGCCAGAGCTCAGTCGATGATTCTATACTGCATTGGAAACACTTATATTTACTTCTTTTATTAAAACTTGTAGGCATAAATAACTCCATATTAGGAACGTGGAAACACAACCAAGTAGTTTTATTTTGCATATGGGGACAATCCAAACCAGAGTTAGAATATCGAAAATCACCTTAAATTTCCAGAACAAAATTGCCATTAATTGTATTATTTTAACATCTGATTCAATTTATGTTTATCTTGAATGCTGCCCACTGGGTCCTTATGGTTTCAAGATTGTCCTTTTGGAAGAAAAAACTTCCCATTATCTCTCTTGAATACTCATTCACAAATTTCTTCCCTTGCCATCATGCTTGACTTTGCCTGTATAGATTTTGAGTCACATGTTGCAGTCATTGCTATGATAGTCCCTTAATAGTAGCTATGATACTTCTGTACATAACTTCTGCATTATAATTGACGTCAGTTGTGAATAAAGAAAACTTAGTACTTGTCCCAAAATGTAGAGAATGAGAGTATAATGAATCTCTGTCACTAGGATAACTCAATCTATTTGAAAGTTATGGGTAGAACTGCTCAAGTAATGAGTGGTGTTCAATTAGTTCCCTATGAAATTGCCTCTCTGTTAAAGATATCGTGTGCACATTTTAATTCTTGCATTATTCACCTCGTTTATTGCCCTGAAACTGTCATGCCTTTTTTTTTGCGTGGAAAAAGAATTTCATAATTTCTTTATAATATAGACAAATTACAATCAGTAGATGCTCGTAAAGCATTCTCAAAATATTTGTTGAGGGTTTACAAGCCTCTCTCACAGAACAAGAAATTTATCCAATATATTGTCTCTGACATACAAAACCTCACCTAAGATTCTCCTTATAAAACTCTAAAAGGGATATCCAGATTCCTTTTCTTGGACGTTTTCAGCATTTCAAATAGCAGAAATTTCCAGCTTCTCACACAGTCCTGAGCTAAGAAACATGGCACGTTCAAGTGGGGGGTGTGTTGGCATCCGACGTATTGGACATGGACATGCTAGGACATGAGTTTGGTACGTGTTCTTTCCCTTCAGTTAAAGTGAGATAATAGAATGGAAAAACATTTCTTAGAGTTGGACCAACTCTAAAAGATGTTCTGACTCTAAAAAATATTTTTTCATTGTATTTTCTCACTTTCAATTGCAGGGAAGGAGCTGTTATGGTTTCCCATTGTGCAGGTGAAGTGTAAAATCGATATTTTAAGGGATTTCAAGTGTCTTATAAATGTTCCAGTTTCTAAAATTTTTGGATCTTTATGTCTATATTTCATTTTTGTATTTATAATTTGTAATATATGTGTGTGTGTGTGTCTGATACTCGTATTTCCATGTCCTCTGTGTCTCGTGTTCTAATGTCATGTGACTTAGGTCCTGAGGTATACTGCTCATTACATAAGAAATCATATATGAACTCTTGAAGGGTTTGAAACTTTTCTCCAAAATATAAAAAGTGAGACATAAATATAAACAAACAGTCTCAGCTAAAAAATTATCGGAAGTATTAAATAATGAATTTGACCATCATGTTCCTCCCATATCTGCCATGGACCTGCATTCAACATTAAACCTTCTTTAGATAGTCCATCAGCCTGTGTGTTCCTTTCTCTCTCTATATATATGCTGAAAAGAGATGGCATGAAAAAACTTTCATGCCTATGTGGCACACTTCTAAAATATGTTGAACATTATCTTGATTTACTTATTCCAAGCCAGGACTACTGTTGAAGTACTTCTCCGATAGATAACTTGCATAGGGGTAAGTTGCTCATCCACATAAAAAATGTTTCTTTCCAGGATGCTTCCATAAAGTGTTAAAATTCCTCAACTATATGCTGATTTTTAACCTACATACTTAGGAAAACAGAAAACTGAACTTTCTATCAAATCTGCAATCTGATTTTCACCACTAGGAACTGAAACACAACAAGTTGAAGAAAGTAACAGCAAGCACACAGTTCTGAAACTCAAATCACATCACTGTTTATTGATCTTGAAAACAGGAATTACGCTGAAAGCTTCAGACTCTACCCTTCACCCACTGCTTCCTACTTTGAAAACTGAATTAATAAATTATAAACCTATACCTATGCCTTCTCTTTTATAGATTGAGAAGAAGATTAGGTACAATGAATCAGGACACATGCACAACAGCGCCTCATCTGAAGATAATCCAAGGGATGCTAGCATGCATCCTCCTCGAGATCCGTGCTTTAACTACTAGGCTGCATGTACTTCACTAAATTGAGCTAGGATACATGCACCTTATCTAACTGATGCATGCAAATTCTAACTAAAGCAAAACCAGGAAGAGAACTGAAGTTTGAACTGCTAAATATAAAAGGCATCCAAACTGGAACTGAACTGAGGATGGCGCATGCATGCTTTTGGCATGCATGTACCCTTTCTCTCTACCCCCATAAATTCTCCTGTGTCCTCATTCTTGTTGTATGGAATTGCTGAAGGGGGGGGGGGTCACCTTGCTGCAGTACAGACCTGCACATCTTTCACACATGCCTTTCTGTGTGCATTCAGGTCTTCTCTGCTTGCAGTGGACATTAATTGAACTCTGCAAACACTTGCTGACAATGGACTAGAAAGCTAATTGACATATCATGCTTTGTTGTAGACAATTTCACTGGCAAAGAAACCATACCATTACCATCTTAATTGAAATCCTTCTTCCTGTACTTGAAGATGTATTAAAACATTATTCTATATTATGTTTCAAATGTGTTAAGTTAAAATGCCAATATTTTTTTAATTATGAAATGATACTTATACAAAATAAAATCCCATGCAACTGATTTTAAAGAATCCGATATTAAAGAAGGTTGCAAGATTTTAAAGAATCCGATATTCTGAAGTGACTTGGCATGGTTGTTTCTCGTACTCTACCTAGTTGTTTACCTTGTTAGTGGATTCATGGATCTATTCAAGTCCATTTAAGGAGGGTTCAAGATTTAGTGGTGAATGATTAGTTCTTTTCTTTCTTTAATTCACTTGTGATTGCTTCCCCTCAAATATGTTTTATCCTCATGGTTTATCCATCAGGAAATGATGATGTACAGAAGTTTTTGATTGCAATATCAGTGAAGGAAGGCAATTAATTGAACATCTCTATGTCCTTTAATGACATTTTATGTTCCACCAACTGGCAAGGAAGAAAGGACAGGGTTTGGGGATGACTGGAAGATACTTTCATTTTTATAGGGAATGAGGGGAAAGGGAAGCCAAAAACATCATGAAAAATAAAAAATTAAAATATAAGAAATAATTTTTTGAAGATCTATAAATATAAAAAATATTTTTAAAGATACAGATTTTAAAACAATTATATTAAATTACATGATCATCAAAATAGATTATTAAAAGATTAGAAATGGAGTCTATACATGAAATCACATCATTTAAGTGGTAGTGAAACTGAAAGTATGGTGAAACATTGGATTCATCCATGTACAAAATCATGAACCTTTTGTTTGATGACTTCTCCCAAGCTGAAACGGATGACAACTCCTCTCCCAAGCTCCCCAAGATGAAAAACACTCCTGCCAAGCTGTAGGGAAAAATCAACGCACCCAAGTTGTTATCTTTCCATTTTGATAATTTATGGTGAGTGTTTCTTTTATTTTGTAAGTTAAAGGGTTAAAAGGTAATTTTTTCTTGGTTAGTGGTATAGGTTAGTCAAACTAGGGCTTTACTTAATGTTTTGTGATTTCTCCCACTTTTAGTTAGAAGACCCATCCATGGGATGTTGATACCCCTCAGTACGGTGGGGATTTCTCAACAGTATTGGGTAGGCCAGATGGCATATCTGGTGTGGGGTGACATCCCTGGTGCTCGATGGGAATGTTCCTGGGTGTCCCCAGGTGCCCAGGATGCATGGGAACACAGGTTTCCCTCCTCAACTCATGGGCATGCATCCATGCCTAATATAACTGACATGCCATTAGGATGATTAAACTTGGAGTGCAAGCTCCATCAATAATAAATTAATTTATTATATAGGTTAGGGAACCCATTGTACCTAATTAGGTGAGGTTATAGCATAGAAGGTCTTCTCCATAAAGCTGTATTCTATATTACAATAAGAATGGATGGATAGAAGTTGAGTGGTAGTAAAATCTGAAGGGCTTTGCACATAAAAGTCCAGCCAGCAAAGGGACTAAATCATCATAATATTCAGCAAGTGGTATGGTCAATGGATGAATGCCAGAATGCCTAGAATTAAGCGGTTTAGTATGTTGTTGGAAAAATTAGTAGAGATGCTTAATTAGTACAACAGGAGCATCATGTAAAATTGAATGCTTCGAGAAGGACACAGACTGATTTTAAAGTTTAAACTAATAGATGGGTTGTTATAGATACCAGAAAAGTGACTTTTTGAGGATAGGTTTCACTGTGGAATATGTCAGTGGTGATATTAGTCAACTCTTGGCCAGCAGTTTTGATATGGCATGAAAATGCTATGATCGATAGTAAGATAACAAATATGTGCAAAGTGCTAATACATTATTTAGTGGCTAAAGTTACCCTTGGAAAATTACTTGGAGCAATGATCTGGTTTACATGAAGAACAAATGCTCTAATATTAATCCGTAATCGATCAGCCTACGGCCAACTCAATTGACCAACACGGACCTCAAATTAATTTATTGTTCCTTCTTGTTTATTGTCTACTGTGAAGTTAGTTAGTGACTGTAAATTCAAAATGCAAGTACTAATTGCTTAGTGCAAGTAGAAAAATCACACACAGTAGAACACGAAGATTACCCTGGAGAAACCCAATTGAAAACTCTAGCTTGACATGTCAGATTCTTTATTATGTAATTCGATGGAAGTTACAAATCAGAGCCACACACTCTTGTGGATATTTTGTGCGTTCTTACCTCCTCTGCTCCAAAATTACATGAATCTTTCTTGGCCCTGAGACACAATCTCTTGTTAAGACTTTGGGTGCATCGTCTAGGCTCTGAGATAGTTGTTCCATTGTGGACAGGGCTGACGGCACTGGTTTGTTTACAAATCTTGAAAATCGAGCTTACTGAAACTAGCAAGCCTTAATTTTTCTCTTAAACAGTTTTCCGAACTGTTTAGCCTCCTTTCTGCACTTTAGAGGAACTCAGAAATCGGATTATTAACTTTTCCAATTTTTGACCTTTTACAACTCTGCACTTTTGTTCCTGAACTTCGCTTTCCGCATGCACCTTTCTGTCTTTCTGTTCGGAAAGCGGAACTTCAACTTTTCACTCCTTCGAGCCAAGGGTTCCGCCCTTCTGCACTTCCCCTTTCCGGTTTGGAAAACAGAACTCGGCTCATCAACGTTTTGAACTGGGTTTTCTTACTTTCCCGGCTTCCGGCTTCCGCACAACACTTCTTCCTGAATTCTGATTTTCCGGTTTGAAAGTCGGCTTGTCAACTTTCGAAGCAAAGCTTATGCACTTTCGCACCTTTCTGGTTTCCGCACTCTGCTCTTTCGCACCGTCGATTCTAGCGGACTCACCTTCGATCATTGATCTATCCTGGGTGTGGATTTTGATCTAGACTATGCGGATCTTCATCTTTTTGCTGCGGAAATCAGCTGTGATTGCAGATTTGACCAAGTTCTATCTTGCAATGCACAGACACCATCGATTTACTGTGTGTAAATCATTTCTCGTCCTCTGCGCGAATTACACCAACTATGAAATCTTTGTGCATATAAAGAATTATAACTTTGTAAACAAAAATACAGGATTCGATTCATATTCACAAAGAAACCTCTTATACTTGATTAAAAGAGAGATCAATACAAATAGAGATCATCAAACTCTGTGTATGTTCCAGGATTCCAAATTCGAGTTAACCCCTTTGATCTAACTGCGAGCCTCTTAATTACAGTCAAGCTTCTGTGAGCTTTTCCAAAAGTTCCTCGAGCTACCCAAGCTCCCGTGAGCTACCTAAGCTCCCAATCTACCCAAACTCTTCGAGCTTATCAAGCTATCTACCAAGTATGCTAACTGTGTTTAAATACAAATATATTTCTGTTTCTCAGATCTATGAAGATAGGATCGAGACTTATGACTCTGCTAATGACTCACTAACTGCTAGAAATACTCAACAAACTCCAACTCAACCCTATCTATTACACATGGAAAGGATCGAGTATTTATCCAGATTTATTCATCTTTTTATAAAATAAAGCAATTTACATAAATGTGAGACTCTAGGTCTGCTTAGGGTTCAACTAACTTTGGTGAAGTCATGGATAACTTCATCTTCATGAGCCTATGCTCTTGCATCAGACTCCCCAACTTGAAATTCTTCATGGGCTCCTGTCCATGAGCTCCCTCCTTGTTGTTTTTCTGTAGGTTTTCAGCAGATACCCAAAGTGTAAATTTGGGCAGTGTTCTCATTTTGAACAGTCCCTTCAGCCATGTCTTCCAACTCCGTGTTTGCAACTGGTCCTTTGGTTCTTCCAGTATATGTTCAGAGTCCAGACTTCTTTGAATATTCAAGTTTCTCTTTCCTTTGACCTGCAAACAAGTTGTCAACTGGTTCTCCTTCATCTGCACATGGATTAATCAAATTTCCTGTCACATAAGCAAACAAAAAATATATTAACATAAATACATCTTTCATCCAAGAATTCTGTGCATGAATTTCTTGGCTCTCCTCTCCTTTGCCTGTTTCTGTCACATCACCATCCTTAGTAATTTCATTAGTCATATACCTCTCACCACCCTTTATGACTTCACATGGTGCTTCCTCCATTAATGCCATGCTTGCATTTGACAATCCCCGTTGGTCTGTTCTTTCCTTTAGCCAATCAGTGCACACCTTGTTAGCCATTTTAATTTCAAAATCATTTACTTGTGAAATTACTTTTACCTCATCTTTAGCTTTCCAATCATTCACAATCCTCTTGTCAGTCATCATCAGCAATTGACTACTAACTTCCTCTTGCTTACCTCTAATTGGATGAAGACTATGTTTTTTTCCATTCATTTCAAAGGAATAGACATTCATCATGCCCTCATGCACTGCTTCTTTGTCAAACTGCCAAGGCCTACCTAATAAAACGTGACAAGCATCCATTTCTATGATGTCACATTTTACCTCATCCTGATAGCTTCCAATCTGACACTTTACTTGGCATTGTTCACTCATAAGAACTTGATGATCATTCTGCAGCCATGCAACTCTGTATGGTTTTGGATGTATTGACCTCTTCAAAATTTAGCTTGTCCACCATTTATGTAGACACAAAATTATCAGTATTACCACTATCAATAATTAACTTTGCAGCACTTACCTTCAGCTTTGCAAACTATCTTCAACGGGCTCCTCCTTTGAACTGACTCATCAATTACCTTTTTTAACAACAAGGCTTCACCTTGTTCAGGGTAATTCACAACCATCTCTAATTCCTTTGGAGTTTCAGGTTCAGCTTGCACTATTTGTGCTCCTCTCTGTCTTGCAACATTCTTAGGACAATCCCAAGACATATGGCCAAGCTGCCCACATGTGTAACATCTTACTTGTCCACCTCTTCCTCTGCCTCTTCCTATTGAAGTATTTCTTCCTCCTCTATTCTCATTATTTATGTCAGGTTGTACATGCTGGTTTGAACTGCTAGGTTCACCTGTCTGCTGCTGTTCCCTTCCTCTAGAGCCTCTCATCTTTGCTTTCTGATTTTGTTTTCTCATCAACTTCTCCTTAGCCTTCAAAGCAACCTAATATGCTTCCTCAACAGATCTTAATGACAACAAACTCAATTCATCTTGTATATCAAATCTTAGACCATTAATATACCTAGCTACCTTCTTAGGTGTATCTTCCATATGTCCAGATCTGATATTTACCTTGTAAAATTCCTCAGTATACTCCCTAATTGTCATTGACTTTTGCTTAAGATTTTGCATTTGCTTAAACAAAATCAACTTATAATCCTTAGGAAGAAATTTACCTTTCAATTTAGCTGTCATTCTGTTCCAGCTATTGATTCTGGCTTTGTTTTTCAAGATCCTTTCCTCTTACACACCATCCCACCACAAGGATGCATGCCCTCTTAATCTTGGGACAACTAATCTAACTTGCTTGTCCTCCTTCATTTCAGCATAATCGAAGTGTTTGTTCATAGCATTGATCCAATCAATTAACTCTTATGGATCCAAGCTCCCACTGTAGAATGGTACATCAACTCTTGAACTAGAACCTGCACCAAAAATAGACCTAAACATTCTTATCTCAGGAATTTCAGTAGTTGTTTCCTCCTCCTCTTCAGGTATCTCTTCATCACTTGTATCTCTAGTGTGCTCATGATATATGCCATTTTCTAAGTCTTCCAGCCTAGCTCTCAGAGTTTTTATCTCCTCTCTCAATTCTGCATTGGCAACAAGTCTTCCTTGCCTGCCCCGACCTCTTCCAACTCTGACCTCCATATTTTGACACAACAATTCACTACTAGATACAATTTTCCTATTACTAATGTCTTGCTCTGGATCTGTTAGTAATATAGGAGTAATATTAACCTTGCCTTTCATACATAAAACTACTCCAACCTCATAAACTAACAATTCACAATCTTTCAGAGACAAAGACTAATGTGATCATATCTTCATACCTTCACATAGAATCCCTTTTCTGCTTTGATACCACTCTGACGGCACTGGTTTTCTTACAAATCTCGAAAACCGAGCTTACTGAAACTAACAGGCCTTAATTTTTCTCTTAAACAGTGTTCCGAACTGTTTAACCTCCTTTTTGCACTTAAGCGGAACTCGAAAATCGGATTATTAACTTTTCCAATTTTCGACCTTTTACAACTTCGCACTTCTGTCCCCGAACTTCGTTTTTCGCCTGCACCTTTCTGTCTTTCTGTTTGGAAAGTGGAACTTCAACTTTTCACTCCTTCGAGCCAAGGGTTTCCACACTTCCCCTTTTCGGTTCGGAAAGCGAAACTCGGCTCATCAACGTTTTGAACTGGGTTTTCTTACTTTCCTGGCTTTTGCACAACACTTCTACCCGAATTTCGATTTTTCGGTTCAGAAGTTGGCTTGTCAACTTTCGAA
Source organism: Pseudotsuga menziesii (assembly GCA_001517045.1). Classification (NCBI taxonomy): domain Eukaryota; kingdom Viridiplantae; phylum Streptophyta; class Pinopsida; order Pinales; family Pinaceae; genus Pseudotsuga; species Pseudotsuga menziesii. Next base: position 272,833 of record LPNX010649425.1, read on the forward strand.
GCAAAGCTTCCGCACTTTCACACCTTTCCGGTTTCCGCACTCCGCTCTTCTGCGCCGTTGATTCTAGTGGACTCACCTTCGATCATTGATCTATCCCGGGTGTGGATTTTGATCTAGACTATGCGGATCTTCGTCCTTTTGTTGCAGAAATCAACTGTGACTGCGGATCTGACCAAGTTCTATCTTGCAATGCACAGACACCGTTGATTTACTGTGTGTAAATCATTTCTCGTCCTCTGCGCAAATTACACCAACTATGAAATCTTTGTGCATATAAAGAATTATAACTCTGTAAACAAAAATATAGGATTTGATTCATATTCACAAAGAAACCTCTTATACTTGATTAAAAGAGAGATCGATACAAACAGAGATCATCAAACTCTGTGTATGCTCCAGGATTCCAAATCCGAGCTAACCCCTTTGATCTAACCTCAAACCTCTTAATTACAGTCAAGCTTTTGTGAGCTTTTCCAAAAGTTCCTCGAGCTACCCAAGCTCTCTTGAGCTACCTAAGCTCCCAATCTACCCAAACTCTTCGAGCTTATCAAGCTATCTACCAAGTATGCTAACTGTGTTTAAATACAAATATATTTCTATTTCTTAGATCCATGAAGATAGGATCGAGACTTTTGACTCTGCTAATCACTCACTAACTGCTAGAAATACTCAACAAACTCCAACTCAACCCTATCTGTTACACATGGAAAGGATCGAGCATCCTTATCTAGATTTATTTAGCTTTTTTATAAAATAAAGCAATTTACATAAATGTGAGACTCTAGGTTTCCTTAGGGTTCAACTAACTTTGGTGAAGTCATGGATAACTTCATCTTCATGAGCCTATGCTCCTGCATCAAGGGCTCAATGCTCTTATAGCCTATTTCTCATTGCAGTCTCTAGTGTTGTTTCTCTGAACTGAAATTCAACCCCCAAAACACATTCTTTGTTGAGAATTTGTGCCATTTTTTAAGGTGATAGGATAGTTGTTTCCACAGGATGACCTTGTCTTCTTTGCGGCCTTGTGTGCCTCACTTCTTGGAACAATCCTTTGCAACTGATGCATTGTGTTCTGGAGCCTTTCTAGCCCTTCAAATATAGGGACAGTTTCCAATGCCCTACATCACTCTTTCTTGGAGATTGCTGTGTGCACAGTTCAGCTCAAGGATGGTTTTCGTGTCATCAAGGATAGTTTTTGGTTTCTCTCTCCCTTGTTAATTTTAATTACCCAGATTTGATTGCATACCCAACTTAATTTATCTCTGAATAAAAAATTACAATACACTGAATAATTATGCACAATGGAATTTAAAATAGGAAATAATCACACCATTTGACACATTGATTTACCCCTGGAAACCCCAATGGTGAAAACCAACAAACAGTTTGTCTTTATTGCAAATTTGTTAAACATCACTTACAACACCAGGCTTTCGGATATGACACAACGAATCTCAATCAACTCCTAACTCTCCCTTGCTGCTAACTGAATCCAAATTTTCAGCAATATCAACAAACCCTAGCTTGAGTGAATCCCTCTCTCCAACATCTTTGAGAGTCTCTCTCTCAGATCTAATCACTCATTAATCTCAGCTTGACAGACCCCCTCTCTTAAATCTAATCACTCATTGATCCCTGAACGACACAAGAGATATGTCTCATTCCTGCAACTGTGGTTACTATACAACTCTCCATAGATTCTTTTATAACCCTCAACCTCATGCAAAACCATGGGACATCCTATCAATACCACGAGCCCTCCAATACCATGGGCTCTCCAATGCCGACCCAATCCCTTAAATCTAATGATTGTAATCCAATGGCTGGGACTTAATCTCTTGTTGAGATCACTTAAGTCATAGATCAACGGCTACGACTTAATCTCTCATTGAGACCACGTAAGTTACCCTTTTACATTTACATAAGGTGTTATAAACGTCACCTTTTACAAAGTCTGTCTAGAGATTCTCTTTTACGGACAACTTCTACATGCTAGACACTCCCATGTAGAAGTACCTGTCTGAGCTACAAAATCTAACATCCCTTTTGTCCTATTGCTCTTGGAATAGTCCTATGTTGTTGGAAACCCTCTGTTGGAAGCTCTCTCATCCAATATCCAAGGGAAACCCCTCAACAAACCTAGAATATGTAATCCCCTTCTCTTTGTCCACTGTTGTATTTGTAATCCTTCTTTTGGAAGGTCAATCGAAAAACCAAGATTTAGTCATGTTGAGAGTAACTCCTTTCCTTGTGGAGCTCATCCAGCGGTACTTTTCCTTGCCCTCCATTGATTCCATTTCCACAGGAAGTTGAAGATATGCCAAGAATCAGTTACACGAGGCTATAATTGCTCTTCCTTCTTGGAGTTCACATAGATGTGGGGGGAGGGGGGATTCTTAGCTATTGACCTCTAAACTCCTAATGCAACAACCTTTTGACCTCTATCTTCCCAGGCCATGTGGCAACTAGGGATTGGATTGCCTCTCAAATTATCTGAGTGGTCAAGTCCTGGCGACTTGGTTGTTGAGGTACTTATAGTCGAGGGGTTCGTTGACATGGGTTGGGAGGCCACACATCCTCTTGGAATTTGTGCTTCCACCTTGGAGTAAGTCCTTGTTGATCCATGAACCTATGTGGTAGACCATGACATTGTTAGTTTTGCACAAAATTCTCCCATGACTCGGCTCCCAATTCTTGATGACGCGTGTCATATTCTTATTGGTGTGCGGTTGGAAGGGGCACGAGATCTTGACAAGGGCTTCATGACGACATGTGGATGTGAGTGGTTTGATCTTTCTAGACTGGATGGTCTAGTCACTTCTATGGTCTAACAACACCTAAACAAAATGATAATGCATACATCGTTGATGAAATCTAATCTAACAGTGTGCATGAGACAATTTGACACCTCCTGTGCACCCACCCTCTGCCATCTAGTCTCTTCCATTCCAATTCCCTCTTCCACATCCAATGGCAAGCCTCTAGTTGTCCTCATGGGTGTAGTCACAACTACTGGTTTGTTTGAGCCATGAATTCCACATAAATCCACCTCATGACTAGCTAGCCTACTAATGCTTGTCACACATCCTCTGTGACTAGTTTTTGCAGTTATAGTCCATAAGCTTATTGGCACTTTGGTTAGGACTCCTTGTTGTTGACACATATTCTTAGGACTTGTTAATAGTCCTCATCATTGACACAACTCACTACCTGCCTTCGACATTGCATTCATTGGCACTTAAGTTGCTCTGAAACAGATACAGGAACGAATATAGATACGGGGAGGGAAACAAATACGATAAATTTTGAAAAATGTTGGATACGATACAACAAGGAAACAACAACAGACTTATATATATATATATATATATATATATATATATATATATATANAAGGTAGTCATGTCATTTATAACAATTAAAATTAGCAAACTCAAATATTGTCTTAAACAATATTCTTCTATCTCAAGCGCATAGATAAGTCACCCACTAGCAAGCATTTAAACAAGAACATGTCAACTAATTTTAAACATCGATTTCAAACCCTAAAATTACTTGATGGATGTATTCGAATGTTATCATCTAACAAATATTACGTTAATTGCACCTCTAGAAAATTGTTGAAATTTGTGATAAGCACAATTTTTGATGTAAGCCAGAGACTCAACTATGTTGTATTTGGGTTGGTCCACTCACCGACCAGACAATCAACTAGGCAAGTGAGTGTCGTTTAACCATCCGACTGGTTAAAAAAGTGACTAGCCGACTGGCTCATAGAGGGCCTCAATTCACAGGATTGTCTATGATTTGGAACTGACTTGTATATTCAAATTTGACATAATCAACCATGTTTTAAGGGGATTAATTAAGCACTCAAGTATAAATAAGTGAGCTCACGTTTTAGTGCAACTTAGGTGTGACTATGATGACATGCATTATTGAACTCTATGCCATACTACTATCTCTAAACACCAATGAGTTCCCTTGGATATGTTGTTTACGTTTTATGGTTTATACTAATAAAAATGCTTGAAATAAGATTAAAATATCACATGCATATCATATGGAGAACTGACTAAATGACACACCATCATAATTCCCTCCACGACATAAGGATAGGGATATGAGTGTACTAGCAATGGAGTAAATAAGGCCATACATCAAGGGTTCATACTAATTCAAAAAGGAAAAGAAGAAAACTAAAGCTTGTTGGAATATTATTGGAAATATGTGTTGGTTTATGCAACCCTTCATAAATGTAGTATGCTATTTTGTATGGCTAAAGCTGCCATTATAAATTTTGATATGCAAGTTGTTTTATCACATTTGCAAGTCATTGGGGTTTATTTGAAACGAAGTGGTGAGGAATTGGCAAAAATATTTAAAAAAATAGTCATTGTACTTCTACACTAGGCTGTGAAACTAACACTATAGTAGACAAGACATTTGATACAATGAAATGTCCACAGATCAATGATTTTTTGAACCAACGGTAAGCCTCTATCAATTTTGGAAAATTACAATGAAACAAAATCCATGAGACATAAAATGTCAGATTACCATTCACCAATTTAGGATTAAGGTTTTGCTCTTGATTATAAGCTTTGAGGCTTTATATCTAAGTTTTGAGGTTCAATTTAGGGTTAGGGTTTTATAGTTTGCCTTTGGGGTTTTATTTATTTGTTTATTTTCATGTAAAAAAATCACTATTTCTAGTCAAAAACTTGCTCTGTAGCATCAGAAATATTTCAGAAAACCAGGAAATGGTTGGAAACTCTAGAAATGTTTCAGGAAACGACTAGAAACTCTAGAAATGTTTCAGGAAACGGCTGAAAACGGCCGGCCTGGAAACGTTTCTGATTTTTGGATACGGCTTGGAAACGTTTTCGTGCCTTTTCCAAGCTGTATTCTCCCTGTTTCAGTTTTCAAAACGGGGAACGACGTTTCCCCTCCCCTTCCTAGACATTTCTGGTAACTTAGATTGGCACGTTTCCTAACTTTACCTTTGCTTTATTAAGGATTGGCTTCATGCCACTAATATAAGTTGCAATATTGGGAAACAAGGCCTTGAGCTTGTCTTGGATTTACTATTTTGCCTCAATGGATTTGACATCCACCTCATGGATCCATTTTGGATCTAAGTATTGTTATTGACCACGAAGATCATATCAAGCACTATTATAGAGATTTATCTAAACGTTAGCGGCCTAAAAGACTCCAAATCACACTTTGTTATTAATGCTTTGATGAATTGCCTTTGGTTTTCTTGTTCTTCCACATTGGCAAGAACTTCTACAATGATATCCCTATTGTTAAAGATAGTGCAACTGCATGATCCATTTTGTGAATGCCACTCTAGTCAGTTAACTAGGGTTCCTGGTCAATTTACCAGATAGTGTAAGTCCCTAGCAGGTACCCTAGGGCCCCCAACAGTCTACGGGGTTCCTTGGTCTGGGAAGAAGCAAGTTGATGCCATGGCAAAGATTCTAGCATGTGGCTAGGGCCCCTATCTGTCTCTAGGGCATTCTGGTCAGGGTCGAAACAATGCTTGTTCATAAGGATCGAGCAGATCCTGCAGGTTGAGACAAAGACATCTTGGTCTGGGACCAAACAGATTCTTGGTCAAGGACCAAGCAGGTCTTGCAGGTGGTTAATCAACATTTAGTCTAGGACTAAAGCTTAGCCTGGGGTTGAGGACCATTGTCCGAGAGAATGGAGGACCTTGTCAGGAACTAGGGGGTTGATCGACATGATTTAGTCTGGGACTGAAGCTTAACCTAGGGCCGAGAGCCATTTTTTAAGAATGGAGGATCTTGGTTAGTTAACCAAGATGATGATGTGTGATGCCCTCCTCTACTAGGTCTTCGAGATGGTTGAGCTAGGTTGTCTCCTCAAGGGACTGGCCACCCCTTGTTGGAGTCATTGGCATTTCACCTTAGGAGCAGTGAGGAGGACTAGAGGATCACATCATCCAATGTGAACCTTCCTTATATGGTGATGATGAAACTTACAGTTATTGCATGGAACACTTGTGGATCACATACATTGAGAGAGAGAGAGATAAAAGGTTGTTTTTCCACCTTATTGTTGACTTGTGGGTAAAAGGGTTGTCTTCCCACCTTTCCTTCTACCTTTTCTTGTGGTTAGAAGGGTTGTCTTCCCACCTTGTTGTGATACCTCATGTTGACTTGTGGTTAGCGTTGTGTTGGCTTGGTCTTGTGTACTAGCGTCCCTTTTGAGTGTGGTACCTTAACCCTTATTTTTTATGTTTTAACTTAATTTATATTTTATATTTGTAACCCTCCTAAAGTATACGACGTCTTGACCTTTTTGAGTAAACCCTTATCTCAATGATTAATTAGAAGGAGAACCTTCTAGAAGACCATTGACAGGCTATAAAAGCTAGCCTAACCTTTCATTATGATACATCTTGAAGAAGCATCTTAGCTTTGATTTTTGTGTTACTGATCTAGGGTTTTAACAATCCTATTTGGTTGATGTAAAAGGTTGTTTTAGTGCTGAGTTAATTTTCTAAGGCTGTCGTTTTTACTTCTTGTGATTACCTTTAGCTATTAGAAGCCCTTTAGGGCTGTCGTCCACCTGTATGAGGTCTGCGTTGGGTTGTTCAGGGTGTTGCTATGGCAGTCGCTACTTGCTTGAACTATTTTTGGAGTGTTGCTGTTTGTCTTCCTGTGACTGCCTGGACTGTTTGGAAGGCCACTACTTTGTTTTAGCGTGCCTCTACCTTTTTAGGGCGGTTGCTGCCTATTTGTGGATTGTGTTGGAGGGCTGCCACCTTCTTGGACTATTTGTGTGGGCCTCTACCTTTTTGGACTATTTCTTGACTGTTTGTGTGGGCCGCTACCTTTTTGGACTCTCTTGACTGTTTATGTGGGCCGCTACTTTATTGGACTGTCTCTTGACTGTTTGTGTGGGCAACTACCTTATTCGACTATCTCTTGACTGTTGGTGTGGGTCGCTACTTTGTTGGACTGTTTCTTGGTTTGTTTTGTGTGCGTTGGTCTAAGGATATTACTGTTTGTGTTGAGGCCATTGCTACCTATGTGAGCTAGTTTGAGGGTACTGCTACTTGTCTGAAGGTTGCTACAACTTATGTGCACTGTGTTTAGGGCACCATTGCTTATATGGACTGTGTTTAGGGCAGTGAAGTACAACTTGGCTGGGGATCGCGAGTACTCGTGAGTAAGGTTGAGTGGACCTCGAAAACAAGTACTCGCTGCGGATTCGTTCCAGACTCGTCTTACTCGGAAGACTCGTTGAACTCGCCCAGGATTGCCAGACTTGCCTCGAACTTGCCCATACTTGGTCAGACTTGACATAAGGCAGGAAAAAAAACCTGCAGAAATAAGATTTGACGTGAATTTTTTTGGGATTTCATTGACTCTTTTTTGGGATTTCGTTGATTGTTCACTTCCTTGTACTGGTAAACTACTTTTGGTTCACTTCCCTGCATTTCTTTTGTACGGCCGAACTCATTTCATTTCTCTTCTTGCCGTATTCTTCTCGGGCAAGAGTAAATTTATAATGTTCCCCAAATTTGGCACCTAAATTGCCTAAATTGACGCTTTGGACTGGTTTTTATGGTTATTCTATCTAAAAATCTCCGAATAGGTAAAGTGATGGTCACATGTTCATGGATTTCCCTTTTACCAGCAAATTGGAATATAGCATTTGTTTTTAAGCCCATGAATGAATTCATTTTTCCTCATTTCGCAGAATATTGATCATGTTACGTATAGTCATTCTTTATTCTTTATACTAATGCCTTCGCAATTCTCTGCACATTATTATTCATGTCTTTGTTGCCCTCCGGATGGTGTATTCACCTTCCGAAGATGGCTTAGTTAAGTGTTTAAACTTCAGATATTTCATATATAATGGGTTTAAACTTTAACCATGTTATATTAGTTTTATTATTTGTTTGGATAAAGGGTAAACAAGTTAAGATAACGAGGTTATAAAAGATAATTATTAATTACTAAATAACTTGTAATGTATATAGGTTATAATATATTATATATTTTCAGTGTTCCACCAAGTTTCTGGGACGCGGGGGCGTGGGAGCGGGGAAACACACATTGGGGACGTGTAGAGACACCCCAAAATTTTGGGGTATTTTGGGGGACGGGGGGGCGGGGAGGCGTCGGGGTCCCTAACATAGGGGGGTCGGTCTCTAAAATTATGAAAAAAAAAGAAAAATAATAAAAATATGAGCCCCAACATATAAACATATCAATTCCTCATACCATCACCATTTGCATACTAGCATGCTTATGTTCCCGAAGAGTTTAGTGTAATAATTTAATATAATCGTTATAGCCAAGCATATCATATCGATGTTTGTTTCTTTTTATTTGTTTCTATTTCGTTTTAAAATGATCATTTAATCTAAAAACCTAAAATTTAAGATGAACCATTTCTTTTTTAAGTAAAACAATTTAAAAAATCGAGGGCAGTCGGGGTCTGTTGGAGCCCCCCATTTTCAGGAGGGGGCGTGTGGGAGCCCCCCAATCTGGGAAACTCCTAGACCTGCGTTTCCCCAAGTTTCGCAGAAAGTGGGGTGCTGGGAAACGTTCCCATGGAGCCGCCAAGCCCTCGGGGCGTGGGAAGCGTAGGGGGCGAGCCCCCGACCCTGGGAGGCGCGTCCCCATGGAACACTGTATATTTTACATTTACTTAAATATAATATATATTATATATGTACATGAGCTAGAGCACTCCACTAAGATAGGCCTTCAAAGTGTTGATTTTTTTGAGCAGCATCGAGAGCCATTCTCTTCGGAGAATGGGGACACCTAGTCCAGGACCACGGTGTAGACGGGGTCTAGGCATGTGTGACACCTTGACCCTTGATCTAAGGGCTTTGTGTACTTCTCCAAGGATTAGCTACCCTAGTACCTGATCTTGGTGTCACACAGAGTGTGAGATAAAAGCATTAGTTACTCTCTTGGTTTATGATGATGTACTTTTGGAATAAAAAAGACCACAGGCAATGACCACAGGGGCACTTGGAAAAAGGCTAAAGTCAAAAGTAAAAAATACATAAGGACTTTTGGACCACATGAACAAGACCACAGGTGAAAGTCAAATTACATAAGGACTTTTGAGTAAAAGTCAAAGTTACTAAAAGGATCTTTTTGGTAAAAAGGTAAAAGTGAAATTAGGAAAAGAAAAAAATATTATTATTTTATCTTTCCTAATTTTGGTCCACTTGCAGGTGACTAAAGGCTATAAAAGAAGATCAAGTCCATTCATTATCACACAGACACACTTGCTCTCACAAGTACTGCTGCTCAATGAAGAAAGCAGATTTTGTGATTGTGCCCTAGCATGGATGAGTCTAGCTAGGGCATCATCATTCTCCATCAACAACAAACCCTAAGCTAGGGTTTTTTGTCTTAAGGGTTTTTCTCAGCAAAACCTTTCTCTTAAGCTTTCTTCTTCTCTCTCCAAGATCCGGGCAGCCATAGAGATTTTCAGGCAGTTTATTTCGGGCAGCTGGGCAACTTTTTTCTCCTCTCCACGGGTTGTCATTTTTCAGATTGGGCAAACCACTTTAAGGGTGCTACCCTCTTGGCACCCACGAGCAGCCTGTTACAGGCTTACCCGCGAGGGCTTGGCTCACGGCCAACCCTCGGGTAGCCCTAGGGGCAGACCCATAGAGCTGTCGTGGCCCTACAACACCTCCAAGTAGCCTAAAGGCATACCCGTGAGGGTGCTGTAGTAGCCCGAGGCTGCACAGTCCCTCAGGGCAGCCCATGGGCCAACCCATGAGGTCACGGACAGGTTGCAGGGCAGCACCAGAGCTGCCATAGGGCAGCAACAATGCTGCTACAAGACAACCGGGCAAACCACAGGGCAAAAAATCGGGCAGTCGGGCATGTGAGGAGAAGTTTCGGGCAGTCCTGCAGATCTGATATATTCCGGGTAGCATGTAATTTTTAGGGCAAAACTGATAAAAATTCGGGCAGATTGTTTTTAGCAGTTTTGATGATTTTCGAGCAGATTTGGAAATTTGGTTTGAAGTCCTTATTTTGTTTTTGCTGAGAAAATTTTATGTGATCATCTGTAAACTGTGGTTAAACCCAGATTGGGGTTTGAGGAACTTTTTGAAGAATTTCTAAGTCATCTCATTTACGAGATGAGCTACTAATGCTTTTTGGGGTTTTTGTCCTTTGAAGGTTTCCCCAGTGAAAAATCTTGTGTTCATGTGTCCATTGTGTTGATGTGGTTTTTATTGCACTTATCATTTGTTATTTAAGTTGATCTGCAAATTTTTTAAGTATTTATGCTAATGCTAAAATTCACCATGGTACTAGAGCTTAGCATGTGAAAACACAGTAAAGGGACACTGCTGCTGTTTTCCTAGATCTTGGAATAAGATTTGCAGATCTAACATTTGACTAAGTGGCCGAGATGGCCACCAATGGTTTCACATACTAAGCTCTATGGTTCAGCCAACTTCAACTTCTGGAAGGCCAGGTTAACAACCATTCTAAATGAAAATGACTTGGATGACATTGTTTTTAATGTCATTGAAGAGCCAACAACAAATGCTGGTAGGCTTGCTTACAAGAGGAAGCAAGGTAAGGCTAGAAGAATCATCTATGATTCTGTCAGAGAGTCAGTGATGCCCAACATCACATCTTTGAAGACTGCTAAAGAATGCTTTGATACTTTGGTCAACCTTTATGAAAAGAAGGCTCATAGTCAGAAGAGAGTCTTGAAGAAGAGGCTACGAACTTTGAAGCTGAACAAAGATGAAAGCGTTGGTTCCTTCTTCACGAAGATTGCACAGGTAAGAGATCAACTCATTGCTATTGGTATTACTGTTGATGATGCTGACCTTGTGCAAATAGTGGTTGATGGTCTCCCAAGCTCTTGCGAAACCTTCATGGCATTCGTCAGTGGACGAGAGAATCCACCAACCTTTGAAAGGCTTTGGCATGATTGCATAGAAGAAGAAGGAAGGACCTCTGGCAAAGTAGTCAAGGAGGACAACCTTGCACTTGTAGCAATGACAAAGAAGTTCAAGAAGCCTTTCCCTCAGCAAAAGAAGGGAAAGAAACCTCAGGGTAAGTTTTCTGACATGTCAAAAGTGGAATGTTATAGTTGCCACAAGTTTGGACATTTTGCTAGAGACTGCAGGCAGAACAAGAAGAAACCCAAGAGAAGGTTTCAAGCATCTGCTGCAGAAGCAGAGGAAGAAGAAGAAAACCAAGGCTGACAAAACTGAAGAACCTAAAAGAGAGTACCACTTGATTTATGCTCTAACTGGTTCTTTCTCAGCTTGTTCCACTTCTTGGTTGTTGGACAGCGGTGCCTCCAGGCACATGACAGGTAACCGTGGAGCTCTCACTAGTTACAGAAAGAAGAAGTTCACCACTCAGGTAGAACTTGGAGATGACTCCACTTACAAGATTGAAGGAGTTGGCTCAACATCACTTCAACTTGACTCAGGTACGGTTCTTCATATTGATGATATTCTTTATGTTCCTGTTTTAAAGAAGAATCTTTTATCTGTTGCTGGTTTAAAAGACAAGGGTACAGAGTCCTCTTCATGGATAAGAAGGTCTTTTTATGGATAAGACACAGATATAAACTCAACAGTACTGATTGGGATTCGAGAGGGAGGCCTCTACAAGGCTTCCAAGGATTCCACTCATGCTTTGGTACATCACTCAGTTGATCCATGTGAACTTTGGCATAAAAGGTTTGGACACCTTTACTACACAACTCTCCCATGATTGCAGAAGATGGTTACAGGTATGCCATAAGTTTCTCCAAAACATGAAGGAATCTGCAAAGGATGTGCTCTAGGTAAGAACACTAAGAAATCCTTTCCCAGAAGCAAGAGTAGATCTAAAGGCATTTTGGATTTGATTCATTCTGACATTTGTGGGCCTATGTCTTCACCCTCTTTGAGTGGGGGTTTATATTATGTCTTGTTTATTGATGATTACTTTCGGAAGTCTTGGATTTACTTCCTCAAGGCCAAGAGTAAAACCTTTGACAGGTTCAAAGAGTTTAAGACACTGATTGAAAATCAGACTGGCAGACACATCCATATCTTGAGATTAGATAACGGAGGTGAGTATGAATCTAATGAGTTTGATGATTTTGATCGAGAAGCTGGAATCAAGAAAGAGCTGACAGTGCCTTACAACCCTCAGCAGAATGGGGTTACAGAAAGGAAGAATAGAATGATCTGTGAGGCTGCTAAAGCCATGATCACCGATCTAGATCTTCCTTTATCTTTGTGGGCTGAAGCCTCAGGTACTGCTGTGTACATTCAGAACTTAATCCCTCATGCTATTTTGGGGGAGAAGACTCCAGAAGAAGTCTTAACCAAGAAGAAACCTGCAGTTGATCACATGAGGATTTTTGGTACTCCTGTGTATGTTCATGTGCCAAAAGAGAAGAGGGCCAAGCTAGAGCCCTCCGATAAGAAAGGTATATTTGTTGGGTACAGTGATTGCTCGAAGGCTTATCGAGTATATATACCTGGACAAAGGCACATTGAGGTTAGCAGAGATGTGATCTTCCATGAGGAAGCAGTGCTTCGTAAAACACTAGAGCTTTCACCGGAAGATGCAGTTGCTCCAGTTGAGTTTCCAGATTCAGAAATTCAGAGGGAGGAAGAGGAATTTGATGATCAAATTCCAGATGTTTCCAAGAACACTGAAAGTCCACTAGAAGAACTACTTGAAGTTCCTCCTTCCAAAAGGAGACCTGCTTGGTACCGAGAGACGGTGCAAGAAGGTGAGAAGCATAAAGCTCCTCTCGGGACTTTCAGAGAAAGCATAAGACCACAGAAGTACTCCGGTCGTATGAGTCAGCTTATCAGTTCAAAACCTTCATCATACAATGAAGCAACAAGTATGGGTTGATGCCATGATTGAAGAGTACAAGTTAGTCATGAAGAATGATGTTTGGGAAATTGTTCCTAGACCAACAGGAAAGTTAGTTGTGACTTCCAGATGGCTTATAAAACCATGCATACTGATGATGGCAGTGTGGAGAAGTATAAAGCTAGATTCGTAGATCGTGGTTTCACTTAGAAAGAAGGCATTGACTATGACGAGACATTTGCTCCTGTTGCTAGATATACTACCATCAAAACCATCATTTCACTTGCTGCAGTATTCAGATGGAAGTTACATCAGATGGATGTAAAGACAACCTTTCTCAATGATAAGATTGAGGAAGAAGTTTATATTAAACAACTTGAAGGCTTTGTGACTCACGAGAAGAAAACCCATGTATGTAAACTGAAGAAAACCTTGTATGGACTGAATAGGCTCCTAGAGTCTTGTATGCCAGGATGGATGGATTTCTCCATAGCTTGGGGTTTTCCAAAAGTACAGCTGATTCTAACTTGTACTTTAAGGTTGTTCATAATCATGTCTTGATACTTGTAGATGACTTGTTTCTTACAAGTGATGAACAATTGATAGACTAGTGTAAGAAGGAGCTTACCTCCGAATTTGAGATGAAAGATCTCAGATTTATGCATTACTTCCTTGGCTTAGAAGTCTGGCAAAAGCAAGGTGAGATTTTCTTGACACAAGGAAAGTATGCAGTGGATATATTGCAGAGATTTGGGATGCAAGACTGCAAGTCCATGAGTGTACCAATGACTACCAACTTGACAAAGTTGCGGGACTCAGCCTCCAATTCGCAGAGTGTGGACCCTACTCTATACAGACAACTCATTGGTTCCCTGATGTATCTCGTGCATATGAGACCAGACATCTGTTACACAGTGAATGCACTGAGTCAGTTCATGTCCAATCCGAAGCACATACACTTGGTAGCTGCCAAACATGTACTCAGATATGTGCGAGGTACTATTACTTATGGGCTCAGGTATACTTCCAGCAGTGGAGTATTGTTATCTGGATATTCAGATTTAGATTGGGCTGGCATTGCAGTTGACCGAAAAAGTACCTCTAGTTATTTCTTCAGTATGGGATCAACAATGATCTCTTGGTCCAGTAGGAAGCAGGGTTCCATAGCTCAGAGTACAACTAAGGCAGAGTATATTGCTGCAAGTGATGCCTGTAAGGAAGTAGTTTGGCTCAGAAAATTATTATCTGATTTGTTCGAGGGAAAGCTTGACTCAATGATCATCCATTATGATAATCAGAGTCGCATAAAGCTTTCGGAGAACCCAGTGTTTCATGATAGATCGAAACACATTGAAATGAGGTATCATTTCATCAGAGACCTAGTGCAGAGAGGTGCCCCGAAGTTGCAGTACATTCGTACAAATGAACAGATTGCAGATATCTTGACCAAGCCTCTGGCAGCATCAAAGTTCGTTTACTTTCGTGACAATCTTGGTATGGTAGAGAATGCCTTTCTCGCTGAGAGGGAGTGTTGATTTTTCTGAGCAGCACCGAGAGCCATTCTCTTCGGAGAATGGGGACACCTTGTTCAGGACCACGGTGTAGACTCAGCCTAGTGTTGAGTGACCATTCTGTTGAATAGTAGATATCTGGTCCTTGACCATGATATAGACCCAGCTCTGCCCTGGGTAGACTCAACCCAATGTTGAATGACCATTCTATTGAATGGTAGACATCTGGTTCGGGACCACGATGTGGACCAGTCTAGTACTGGTAGACTCAGCTTAGGTATGAGTAGCCATTCTTTGAGAGAATGGAGGCGCTTGGTTTGTTACCAAGTATTTGACCTATTGTCAAATTATGCAGCCCATGGCTGAGGCACCTGGTCTGTTACCAGGAAGGCACTGTAAGCCCTAGACTTGGTCTAGGCATGTGTGACACTCTGACCCTTGATCTATGGGCTTTGTGTACTTCTCCAAGGATTAGCTACCCTTGGTTACGTTACCCTAATACCTGATCTTGGTGTCACACACAGTGTGAGATAAAAGCATTAGTAACTCTATTGGTTTATGATGATGTACTTTTGGAATTAAAAAGACCACAGGCAATGACCACAGGGGCACTTGGAAAAAGGCTAAAGTCAAAAGTAAAAAATACATAAGGACTTTTTGACCACAGGTGAATGTCAAATTACAGAAGGACTTTTTGAGTAAAAGTCAAAGTTACTAAAATGACCTTTTTGGTAAAAAGGTAAAAGTAAAATTAGGAAAAGAATAAAATATTATTATTTTATCTTTCCTAATTTTGGTCCACTTACAGGTGACTAAAGGCTATAAAAGAAAATCAAGTCAATTCATTATCACATAGACACACTTGCTCTCACAGGTACTGCTGCTTAAGATTGAAGAAATAAGATTTTGTGATTGTGCCCTAGCATGAATGAGTCTAGCTAGGGCATCATCATTCTCCATCAACAACAAACCCTAAGCTAGGGTTTTCTGTCTTAAGGGTTTTTCTTAGCAAAACCTTTCTCTTCAGCTTTCTTCTTCTCTCTCCAAGATCCGAGCAGCCATAGAGATTTTTGGGCAGTTTATTTCGGGCAGCTGGGCAGCTTTTTTCTCCTCTCCACGGGCTGTCATTTTTCAGATTGGGCAGGCCACTTTAAGGGCACTGCCCTCTTGGCACCCACGGGCAGCCTGTTACAGGCTTACCCGTGAGGGCTTAGCTCACGACCAACCCTCGGGTAGCCCTAGGGGCAGACCCACAGAGTTGTCGTGGCCCTTCAGCACCTCCGGGCAGGCTAAAGGCATACCTGTGAGGGTGCTGTAGTAGCCCGAGGCTGCACAGTCCCTCAGGGCAGCCCACGGGCCAACACATGATGTCATGGACAGGTTGCCGGGCATCAGCAGAGCTGCCACAGGGCAGCCGAAAGCTGCCACAGGGAAGCCGCAAAGCTGCCACAGGACAGTCGGGCAGACCACAGGGAAGAAAATCAGGCAGCTGTACAACAGCTGGGCAGGTGAGGAGAAGTTTTGGGCAGCCGTAAAGCAGATCGGGCAGCCTGTAATTTTTTGGGCAGAATTGATAAAAATTCGGGCAGACTGTTTTTAGCAGTTTTGATGATTTCCGGGCAGATCTGGAAATTTCGTTTGAAGTCCTTATTTTGTTTTTGCTGAGAAAATTTTATTTGATCATTTGTATACTGTGGTTAAACCCAGATTGAGGTTTGAGGAACATTTTGAAGAATTTATAAGTCATCTCATTTATGAGATGAGCTACTAATGCTTTTTGGGGTTTTTGTCCTTTGAAGGTTTCCCCGGTGAAAAATCTTGTGTTCGTGTGTCCATTGTGTTGATGTGATTTTTACTATACTTATCATTTGTTATTTAAGTTGATTCAGCAAATTTTTTAAGTATTTATGCTAATGCTAAAATTCAACGCGAAGGTCACCATAGCAATATCAACCATATCCCATCATGAACATCTATATGTTAGTTCATCATCAATGCTAGGGCATCATCACAATAATGAGCAAAAATATATCATGAAGCAACATAAACCATCCTAAAGCTCCATCAACCTGTAACCCATGTTGAAAATGTGATAAAAATCACATTGGACACCCATGCAAAATGGGGGGTAACACAGCGCAAGGGAAAGCATCCGATATTTATGGACATTACTTTCCAGGCAGTGGAGCATATAACTATACACATCAAGAAAAGATGATATTCAAAGGATTAGAATAATAGCACGGAGTATATAACCATACAAGACAAGTACGATATGATATTTAAAGAAATAGAATAATGGAAAACACAGGATATATCTTTTCACCAGGATTATGTTATAAGCCCACACGCATTGTCTGTATCATAGTAGCAATATTTGGGTTTGAATACGAATACGAATACGATTTGATATGGAAAAAATACGTAAAGAAAAATTCTAGTACGACTACAATACAGAAATAGACATCTCATAAGTACAAAAAATGGATTTTTAAAATTTAAAAATATATGCGGCCATTCAAAATTTTGAAGTAATATTAATTCTTCATTGTAAATAACTTGCAGCATATCTCAAATTTGAAAAATAACATATGGTATAACATGAAAATAGAGTTAAATATGTGAAAATAGAGTTTAATAGATAAAGATGGGCTTACGGCCTCATTGTATGTATTTTTTTTAATGTTGATTAAGTATGGGCTCGTGGTCTTAATGTACATATTTTTTAATGTTGATTAAGTAATGTGTGTTACTTAAACGTTTATTTAAAAGATTACAATCACAAATTTGTTTAAAATGATTCTTGAGCTTTCGTGTGTCCAAATTTTACTTTGTTCATTTATTAAAATATAATTTGAGTTTATATTTATTTATAAGAAAAATAACATACACTGAAAGTTAGTCGAGTTGAAATTCCACATTTATCTTGACAAGTAAATTTTAATAGTAACATTTAGTGAATTTTTAAAATATAAAAAATGTAGATATATTGAAATATTTAGTCAACTTTACCGTACGGTATCCATACTATGTTGAATATTTGCTGAATTTCAAATTCAAAACGAATTTCTGTACATGAACTCACAATACAGTCGAATCTTGCTACTATGGTCTGTATAGGTGGATATAACTTTTAATTAGTAATATGTTTCTTTTTTGTGCAAATTTGCTATCTTAAGTCACTTTCAAATGTATGGTTGTCTACATGAGATTTGGTGTTTTCGATGGTTCTTAGCATAATAGTAGAGGTAGAGTATGCAATTTCAGGGGCTTATTGTTCCTCTCTAACAATAAAGGAGTTATTGCTTCCCTTTTTCTTTTGACATACATGTTATTTTTAATTGTATTTGTATTAAAGTGGTGGACAGACATTTTGATTCTAGAGCTGTCCCTGTTGAAACACACAATGCTGTACTTTTTTATGCTTTCTGTAAAAGTTTCATACTGAAGGGATAGAGTGCAATGGAGAAACTTAGAAAGTACTGCTTGATGAAGATGATTATCAATGTTTCTCTGATTTGGAAACAGGTGGACCTGGAGAGTCTTGTTCATGCTAGACAACTGAGCATTGTGGTCATTGGACAAGATGCTTTGAAAACTGAAGATGAGGTAAATTCCTTTTTACGTGTAAAATTGTAGCCTCTTGATTCAATCCAAGAAGGAAATTCTTAATCTTGGGAATCAGTAAATTGTTTATGATAAATATTTACCTAACTTGAAGAAAGTTGTTATAACTTTATTCTCTAGGGGATACTGCTTTCCCATTAATTTTTTTTTTTTTATTGCTGGATCAGGTTGCTTCACCATGCACTATCCTTGTTGAAGAATACAAAGAACATGCATATGAACTCTTGCAACTTCCTTATATAAGGGAAATTTTGGTACAAATTTCATCTTTGTTCTCTATTATGTATTTTATCTTTTGTCCTTAATGTCTATGGGAGTGTTTGCAAGGCAAAGAATCTTCAGTATTTTTTGTGCAACGTTCTTTTCTTTGTGAACTTTTCAGTCTTGGACACATCTGCATTTTTTTTATTTTCCATGGTTGAGTCTTTGAAGAAACTACAACTGTCAGCTTGCAGGTATTCTTCTGGATACACAGAACCTTGATTCAACTGCTGTATATTTCACCACAAGAGATAGAGTTGCAGTTGATTTGCTGCTTGTTGGTTGCAGCCAATGTTATAGATATGCTCTCTTTGACGAGTGTATGTCATCTGCTATTTGCATTTTGTTTTGTTGAGGATATAAGTATACTTTTTACAGGTTCATATCACTGACTTGATTTAGGCTGTCTTTTGCTGTAGTGAATCAGAATCACAGGGATAGTTCATTTGAGGAAGCAATGCGAGCCATTTACGGAGAGCCGTCAAGTAATTCGGGTAAGGTTTTTAGCCATTTAGAGTTTTATAGTGGTTGAAGGGCCTTTCTTATGTACCTAATAACCTATTAAACAGTTAATTATGACATAAGTAATGGATCATCTCTCTTGATCAATAGCAATGTCAACCCTTCATAATTTAAAAGAATCACAAGATAATTTAATACAACATTTAGTTATAAGATATCCATTTTGTTGGAGTCACCCCTTTCCCCTAGGTTTCATCTCTATTCATATTAAAGCAAGAATCAGTTATGTTTAATGTTCCCACCATCATTCTTTTCCTTTCTTCTCTTAAATTTTTACAAATGTGCCCTTCATCTAGTTTGTTCTATCTATTTCATTGATCTGAGCTGTGCTTGCTCTTCCATACAGTCTGCTACATACCACCTTTTGTTTTTGGTAAAGAAACTAATTTTATTGATATATAGCTCCCATAGCAGAGGGTCTCCAGTACAACACAGATACACTTTACATTACTATAGACTGTCCAAAAACAACACTTTCGAAACAAACATGCCCTTCTGACCAGAACCAAACAGACGCAAAACTGGACATGTAAATAAAGACTTAACAACTGTGTCCATTAAACTGACAGCTCATTGGGAATTAAATCTGGGC
This sequence comes from Pseudotsuga menziesii, assembly GCA_001517045.1. Lineage (NCBI taxonomy): Eukaryota > Viridiplantae > Streptophyta > Pinopsida > Pinales > Pinaceae > Pseudotsuga > Pseudotsuga menziesii. The sequence goes on from LPNX010649425.1 coordinate 292,218, forward strand.
ACAAAAAGCATAAAAAGCTGACACTACCTGTGCAGAGAGTGTTGAGAAATCTCAATACCTGGAGGGCCTTTCTTCTTATCATCGGCTGAAGGAAGATCTTCTTCCATGAATACTGGCTCCTTGTGCTTTGCCACAAATTCCACTTGGTACTCCAGGCAGATGCTTTGCTTTTGGGATTCATCCTCTGGCCTGTATTTATCCGCAATTTTAACCGGTACAACCATTTGGGCCACCATTTTTTCTTCAAATTTGCTTGTCTATTCGCATTCATTTCATCCCGTTTTAGAGTCTCCTCCCAAATTTGCATAAAGGGTTGTACTGCAAGTCCAGAATGTTATCACTTGAAACTGGAAGTAATTGATAGACCTTTCCAGAAAGTTCATTGTCACTTTGCACAGCCCCTCACTTTGGGCTAATGCTTGGTAGCCTCAGAGGGGAATCCTTAGTGATTTGAAACCAAAATCTTCAGTCATACCCTTCAAAAAGGCTTCAAATTTTTGAAAGTACTCACTGAAATCTTAGAAATTACTCATTTTTCCTGCCCTTATAACACCAAAATCGGCAAAACTTCAGATTTACATGTAAGAATGTTAAATCAGCTTTTACCCTTGTAAATCTGCAATAAACTACTTGAGATCCGCAAAAAATGTTGCAGATATGCAAGCAAAACATTCAAAAAAATTAATCCAGTGGGTTCAAATGAACTTTTTAAGGTAGATTTTGTTGTGAGATCTCCAGTCCTAGTCCAGCTAAGATACAAGTTGTTAGTTTACTTCTGTATATCAGACAGTTTTCCAGCTACAGGGCATCCACCTTCAGTATAGCAGCCTGTGCAATGGCAGCAGTGTGCCCCTCTCCAGAAAAAATACAAAAATTGAAAGGGCACACTAGTTTTTATGGAGGAAAGAGAGAGGAGGCGTGAGCATGAACTCATCTTCAGTGAATTTCCAGTTTTAGATGTTTTTTCTAAATTAGCAGTTCAGTCTAAATCTGTTATGACTTAATTAGTTTTGCATGTTTGCAGTTGAGGATGCAGTTCCCTAAGTTTAGAAGGGTGCTTATGCATGAGATTTTCCATCTTAATGAAGGGTGCAGATCTCTAGGAGAGTGTACCTCTGTTTTGGCTCGATTATCCATGCAGCCAGTTGCACTAGGGTTAAGAGTTTTGACTGCCAGTAGTGGCACTGTTGTGTATGTGTCCAGATTCATTGTATCCCTCTTATTCCTAGCCTATAATGAGAAGCAGGGGGGACCATTTTATTGTTCGAGAATTTTGAAGCTGTAGCTTTTGCTTTCTGTTTTCCAGAATTAATAGACAATTACAGATGATGTTTTGAGTGGCCAGAGTAGCGTGTTTGCTATTTATTTATTAACAGTATGTGTTTGTAGGTTAAAGTATTGCTATCAGAAATTTTGAGTGATGTTTTCAGTGTTAACGATCTGCAATGTTAGGTTAGTTTCTAGGGTACAGAATCTGCTCACCATGGTTTGATTTTTGACATGTATCAGAACGTATTTGCTGAAACCTTCCAGAAATCCATGTATGGATAGTAGGGCTGCTACCTGTGAGAGAGAGTTGTTGAGAGGTTTCAAGGGTGAGATGCCTTTGACCTGTGCTTGAGAAAAGCATTGTAGGCCTGTGCTATGTTGCTTTTAGGTTGCTAATCTGTTTTGTCTAGCAGTGTATTCCAGTGCAGTAGTATTGCTACATTCAGTCTTAGATTCGAAGACAGATTGGAACTAAGTTGCCAGTAAAACTTGGGGATGGGGACGGGGACAGGGATGGGGACAGGGATGCCACTTTTTGAAACAGGGGACTTGGGTATGGTGGGGTACTATATATATATATATAGTAATCAATACATATGAAATAAAAAATTCAAATCATTTTCACTAGTATACAATAAGTAACATGCACATTGCTTCAAAGTTCATGAATCATTGATATAAAGTGGAAATTACTTATAAACCTTAAGTCTAAACATGATATCAGATGATCATAAACCAAGTGGAAATTCAAATCACTGTTTGCATATAGATATGAATCATGATTCATCAATCATGATATATGTCCAATGTCATGGTGGGCAGGGCTTGCAGGTGTTAAGAGGGTAGAGGGACCCATACCCACCCTTTCCCTCTACAAAAATGCAAAAAAGAATTAAAAAGAAGAATTTTGCTTAATTATCAGTTGCCGGAGGTCTCCTCAGCGTCCCCAAAATTAGGGGACCAAGTCCCCAAACCAAGTCAAGTTTCCTTTTTTCTTGCCAAAAGTTTCCGGTTCACGGGTACTTCGACAGAGACGTCTAAGAAGTCCTTGGTCCAGTTTCTGAGACAGGGGGACCGTATCCAGGACGAGGACACGAACCCTGTCCTCGGGGGCAGGTACCCCTGCTACTCAGGATTGGAATGTCCCTCTAACTTCATCTCATGTAAGCGTTGGGTATGATTGTTATTGGAGTATGATCTACGAGACTTTGTTGAGAAACAAGTTGTAGAGTCTACCGATCTTGTGTTGTTGGCAAAACATAAGAAGATGGCCAAGAGAAAGAGAGTCATCCTAGAGTATGTGAAAGATCACTTGATCCCTCACATTAATAGGAACGCCACCAAAAAAAGGATGTTTAATGCTCTAGTCACTATATCATAGTGAGAACATCAATATGAAGATGCTAATGTGGAATGTGCTTAGAGCTATGCAGATGAGCAAGACAAATATTGTAGCCACGTACTTGATGAAGATTATTGAACTCTGTGATCAACTTGTACTAATTAGAAGAGCTCAAGGGTGAAGAGTTAGTAACTTAGTATCCATAGCATTAAATGAGTTCTTTCCCTCTTGGTAGCCTTTTCTACGCAACGTTATCAGGATCGGAATGGTCATCGAACCGATAGAGCCCAAAAATATGAACTGTAAAAAAATTGGACCAAAAAACCAGTCGACCAAAAAATACATAAAATATTATAATTTAAAAAAACATATATATTCATGTGCATCCATATGAATCCACGCCATTATACACAAATATGCAAAGTTTATCATGTATATAGCAAGTACGGGTGCAAATAACCGAAATAGCACTGAGTGCAATATGTCTTTGAACCAAAATACATCAACAAAGAGGACTTAGGGTTAGGTATTTAAATTTTAGTTTGGGCAAATAGCGTTATTAGAGGGTTAGGGTTAGGTATATAGCTTTTAGTTTAGGCAATTATTATTTTAAATATGACTTTTTTGGGCCCACAGTCGCATCCGTACGGCGATGTACAAAACCGAACGATTAGGTGAAAAAAGGTTGGTTTGGTGCCGAACCAGCCAAATCCAGTCTGGTGCATCGGTTCAGACTGACAGAGGGGTGAAACCGATCGGGGCAACTGGTTTTTCCAAATCCGCACCGGTTTTAATAACACTGTTTCTATGTAGGGTTTGTGCTTGAGAAAAGCTTCCCACTATGGGAGGATTTCATTTAGGAGGAGACAAGATTGGAAAGTGTTACATGCATATAAGAGGAGGAGCAAAATCTTGCCCTCATCAACAAGAATAAGGGCATCATGAAGCGAGGACTTGGAAAGGGTTAGAAAAGGAAAAAGAGGTTTCATGGTCCTTTAATCATGGAAAGAGGGACTCGAGCCACATTAAGTGTTTCAAGTGTTAGAAGTTTGGCCTCTGCCTCTTAGTGTTAGGAGAAGGCAGAGGATAGGCAACAACAACAAAAGCAGTTTTTTCAGGAGTGCAGAAGCATTAGTTGGAGTGGATGAGCTTTCTTCCAAGCTTGAGACACACTTCCCCATTGTCTCATGCTTGTCATCTAACACCATGTTTGTTGTCAGTTGGTTTGTGGATAGGGGAGCCTCCGAGCATATGACCTATACAAGAAGGATTTCGACAAACTTCTGCAGTGGGAAGCAGGCATGCAAGTGGAACATGTTGATGATGCCACATATACATTAGTAGGATTGGGATCCATCTCATTCCAGATACCATCAAAGGATATTCTTAAACTCACCATTGTTTTAAATGTACCTGACTTAACTAAAAATCTCGTTTTAGTTTCAATGATGATAGACCTAGGATAGATGGTTTAATTTGGTGATCAACAAGTCCTCATTCCGAAGAGATGCCTGGGTCCTAGTCGGGTTTTGGGTAGAGGTGTTCGAGAGGGTGGTTTGGACTTTGTACAGGTTGCAAGGGGATCCTATGGGAGCACTAGTGCATCACAGGGACAACTTGTGTGAGTTTTGACTCAAGAAGCTATTTTCCACCCTACCATAGATATCTAGTGCAGATACCACCCCCAAGCCGGGCTATGAGGCCACCAAGGTCAAGGAACCAAGCTTAAAGTATCTATCTCCCTCAGCCCAACCCATCTGCTCTTATGTTCAGAATATCTGCTCACTACAGAGCATTATAGGCATCCCATGCAGCCATCAAATAGCCATGGTACTTTCTTACACTGCATCACACAACACAAGGAAGATCTATGCCTTCTCTTCTCAACAGTCCTTCAGAGTACCCTTCCCTTAAAGTGCTCTTCAGTTTGAGCAAAAAGAGTCCAATCTGTTGCCTACCTTCTGGGAACAAGATTAACATTTTGCTCTCAAGCGTCCAGACTCCAAAGAGCAGCGAATACACAGTGGGTGATGGTTTCCTGACTTGCCCAGCCTCAATACTCATTAACAACCATCTAATCAAAGGTCTGTAATTTCCTCTTAACAGTGCTGATTTCCATCATTTTTCAGATCTTACCTGTATAGTAATGGAGAACACAGCATGAGCAACATACAACATGAATGTGAGAACGATGGGATGAATCCTAGAGTGAATGGCAAAAGAGAGAATTGAGGGAAATGATGGCTGAAACTACCTTTGGCCAGAAAAATGTAGGACTTCCCATGATGATTTCACGCAACCCATGCTCCCATAACTACGGAAAACTTCCTCACCAACCTCTTATATGCATTCAATTATTGTTTTTAATAAGTCAAAGAAGGTAGATGACTTCATTTAAGACACACAGTTGAAAATTGGTGAGTTCTAAGGTTGACTCTTGGCAATGGAGGATACACATGGTGAAAAGAGATGAGTTCTAAGGTCGACATTTGGCAATGGAGGATTTACTTTCCCATAGCTTCCTTTCCTCTTCCCCTCTACTGGAATCATAGCCCCTTTTGTAATCTTCATAGCAATCTTGGACCATTATATATTATATTACAGCATCAATATTTTATAGCTTTAATTCACCATGACAAGCCTAACATATGGTCCATATGTGTATATTTAAACCATACATGCCTAGCCATTCACTAGTCTGGCCATTTGCACTAGGAGTCCATACTAGCAAATTCATATCATTTAATTACCATGATTCAATTCAGTCTAGGGGTCAAACCCGAGGTATTACAAGAATACATCAGAATACTTAGTTCTATGAGAGTATAGGGAGACTGTAAGAGTGGAGAGACTATGGGCCAAAGTCCTGTGAAGGGCTGTGGGGCCAAGTCTCATACAATGAGCTCCAAAACTTGCAAGTTTACAAACTGTTCAATATAGAGGTTGCCAAGAGAGTTACTAGTGTTAAGAGCAGCCATATTTATACAAAAGAATTCAGTAAAATTGGCCTTGATGGTTATGACAAGTGATAGTTATAATGCTTGTCTGTTTAAGTTTTGGTTGGATGACTCAGCTTCTTGTTGATGTTAGATCCTCGACTGAATCAGAATACCAAGGCTTGATGAAGCTTGTTGGATGTTAGAAATTGAGCTCAGTTGGTTGAATTACTGAATGTTCCTGACTTGTCAGTATGCTCGGAGGTACTGGTGGATGGTTGATGTTGGGTGTCAAACTTACTTGCTTGGGGTCTCTTGTCATGAGTGGCCCAACTTGTCAAATCGGTAGAGAGCATTGTTCGTTGGATCTGATGCTGAATTCTCGTATCCTGATCAGGAGAAGGTATCTTTTTGATAATCCTTGAGTTAGATAGAAGTAGAGGGTTCCCTATCAAGAGATGGATCTTCATCCATTCTGTACTTTTCAATCATTCCTCGATTACTTCAATAAGTAAATTTCCTTATTTGTCTAAATCATTTGAAGCTTTATCTTGGTCATTCTCTCTGTTCTCCCTTGTGGACAGCAGGGCCAAATTAATTAGCCTTGCTTTAGTTGGGGGGATTATGTCTTGTGAAATGGTATTGTCCTTGGTCAGTAATTTTGGATATGACGTGAATATTACAGGTTATAGTAGGTTTATGTGTTAGAGGTCTGGTGGCATCATGGCATGTTATAAAATGAATGTCTGGCAGTAATTTGCACTGCATGTGGAGGATTATTTAGATTGATTGACAACTCAGGACTAGAATAATTTCTAGATCTTTCAAGTGCAGGTATAAATAATGTCTTTTTAAATTCATCATCAATATGCATCCAGGCCAAGCAAACAATCAACTCATAATTGTGGTATTTCTGCTCTGAAAGATTTGATGAGCATTAGCTTGAACTAATTTTCTGAAAGTTATCAACAAATTGTTTAATGAACGTCCATTCAGTTTGGCCATTTTACAATCTCATAGAAGTGGTAATGTTCAAAAACTTTTATCCTCGAGGGATTTTTTATTTGGTTTTGTCTCTTTTGCTTGGTGCGACTGAAAGTAAATTACAAGGCATTAGCTTCAATGGGATTTGCATGAAATAAATTTTAGAAATTATTTCTCCTTTCTTTTGCAATTTAGCATGGAGGAGTGACATCATGCTTATTTTGCAGAAATGGGCAAAGGAGATGAAGAAGATGAGTGTATATCTCAAAAGTTTGACACCAATTCGAAGGATCTGATGACATCTTCTGAAATGGATGTAACTGGAGCTTTGCAACATGAAGATGGATCAAGTTGTTCAAATGCAAATTTATTTGATGATCCTGTCTTTCATTCTGAGACTTCATTGGCCAAATCAGGCGTGTATACTCCCTTTTTCTGTATTGTTTTACATCATCATGCATTGATATTATGGTTGTATGGATTTTAACGCATCTTCATTGGAACAAATTTTAAGAATTGGTTAGTCAAGCTACACAAGTAATTGAATCATTGCTTCCTCCATATGCTGGTACAGTCCTCTGTAGGCATTGGGCCCTATATATTCTAGGTGAACATGAGTTTTTGGGAAATGATTGTCTCACCATTAGCTCACAAGTCTAAGCACTAGATCCTAAAACAGACAAGTAAAGAAAAAATTGCAGTTTTTATCAGCATTATCTGTTTATCATCAAAATCAGGTTGATCAACTCTTGGTTTTATACGATAGGATATAAATTAAGTGGCTGGAGATCATACATCTAGGCAGAGCAACTGGCAGACCATTATAAAAGAAAGAAACGAAGGAAGAAAGAAAGGAATTATATTAATGTCTACAAATTACCAAAGTAGGTCAATGGAACTTTAGATTAGATCCAGAAGAACAGAAAATAACTGGGATTGAAAGAATCCTATGGACTGAAAGCTAGCTAAACACTAAGATGCTAAAGTCATGTGAACAAAGTAAACATGGTAAACATAGCAAGAGGGGGTAAACCCTGAAATGGTTAAGACTAAACTATAAGCCTCAGGGACATATACAAATTGCTTTCAAGGGAAGATGAAGACCATGTTGAAATTTAACATGTGCATCAAATTTAAAACTTTTACAGACTGTGTAATAGATAGTAATGAGTTTGTTAGCAGCAGTAAAACAATCATCCACAAAATTGAATCCTTTTAAGGACAAAAACCGCAAAGCATTAATAATTCATCCTCTTAATGAGATGACTGAGTTTGTACATGAACACATAGAATGTAGATAGTTACATCAATTTTGTTCAACAGAACTCTGAGATGAATGTAGATCAAGATTATCCAACCAGCCTGTATTCTTCCAGTTTTGATATGTGGAAGCCCTAGCAGGCTCACCATTCACTGCTTCCACCTAGGCTGCTGCCACCGTGGGCTGTTGGCAGCCTGCTGCTGCCTTCGGGTGTGCTGAGAAAGACCCCAGTAGGGCTCGGTTGCACAGAGAAGTGCCCTAGCAGGCTTTAAGTGCACAAAGGAGAGCCCTAGCAGGGCTTGGCTGCACAAGGAGTGACCCTAGCAGGTCTTGGGTGCATCAAAGAGAGTCTTCAACCAGAAAAGAGAGAATGGAGGATCTGCCATGAGCTTGAGGAGGGCAGATGATGCCTTAACTTTGTCACTTGGTGAGCTGCGATAGGAGAGAAGAAGAACCCAGCAGAAAGCACGACTTGTCTTTTTGGAGCAGTGAAATGATGGTCTTGGATGATGATAAAATGAATTGGAATGCTTCTTTATTTATAGTTCATCAAACATAAGATGTTTCCACATAATTAGGAGGTTGACCTTAGGGCTTGTATTCTTGACCATTGACTTTTCATCTTATGTGGTTCAAGTAACCTTTTGTTCTTTGTCTTTGAGACACTTGGACCAATACAAGTTGTGCTAGGGTTTCTTGGTCCTTCAAATGATTTTATGACCACTACAGGTCATCTCAAGGGTTCTTCAAGGTTCCCATGGTCCATTCATGCCCACTCAAAGTGCATCTTCATAAATAAGGAGGATTATTTAATGCTTTATCTTGTTCTCCTCGTTGCCACCCAGGTACCTCGTTGTTCTCCTTTATCTTTATCAAGAGCTAGGTCTCTCAACCAGGGGTAGCCAGTCCCTGAGAAGGTCTCATAGCCCATAGATCAAGGAGAGGAGTACATCACTTGCCCAGACCCAGTCTAGGGCTTATGGTGATGAGTTGGTAACTGATTAGGTACCTCATTCCCAGGCTGCATCAGATGACTCCATGTTGATTACTTGGTAACTGACCAAGTGCCTCCATTCTCTTAGAGAATGGCCCTCAGCCCTAGGTTGAGGTCCCAGTGCCAGACTGGGTTGATTTCCTGGTAATTGACTAGGTGCCTCCATTCTCCCAGAGAATGGCCCTCGGCCCCAGGTGGAGGTCCCAGTCCTAGACTGGGTTGATTTCCTGGTAACTGACCAGGTGCCTCCATTCTGCCAGAGAATGGCCCTCAATTCCAGGCTGAGGTCCCAGTCCTAGACTGGGTTGATTTCCTGGTAACTGACCAGGTGCCTCCATTCTCCTAGAGAATGGCTCTCGAAGCTACTTAGGAAAACAATCAACACTCCCTCGATGTGAGAGAGGTATTCTCTGTAATACCAAGCTTGTCACGAAAGTACACAAACTTTGTTGATGTTAGAGGCTTGGTCAATATGTTTGCAATTTGTTCATCTGTACAGATGTATTGAAGCTTCAGGACACCTTGTTGAACTAAATCTTTGATGAAATGATACTTCATTTAGATGTGTTTTGATCTGTTGTGGAAGACAGGGTTCTCTAAAAGCTTTATGCAACTTTGATTATCACAATGAATAATAGTTGACTCAAGCTTTCCACCAAACAGGCCAGAGAGAAGTTTCCTAAGCCATACTGCTTCTCTGCAGGAATCACTGGTAGTAACATACTCGGCTTCAGCTATGCTCTGAGGTCTGGAACCCTGGTTCCTGCTGGACCAAGACATCATTGCTGATCCCATACTGAAGCAGTATCTTGATGTGTTTTTTTCGGTCTATTGCACTACCAACCCAATCGGAGTCAGCATATCCAACTAACATTACTCCACTATTGGAGGTATACTTGAGCCCATTATTAATAGTACCTCACAAATATCTGAGCACATGTTTAGCAACTATCCAATGCATGTGCTTCGGCTCGGACATGAACTGACTCAATGCATTTACTGTATAACAAATATCTAGTCTTGTATGCACTAGATACACCAAGGATCCAATGAGTTGTTGATACTGAGTAGGATCCACAGCCTTTAAACAAGTGGCAGACTCACGTAACTTCTTCACGTTTGATGTCATGGGTATGCTCATGGGCTTGTAGTCTTGCATTCCAAATCTCTGCAAGACATCGACTGTATACTTTCCTTGTGACAAGAAGATCTCATTTGGCTTTTGCCAAACCTCTAAGCCAAGAAAATAGTGCATCAAACCCAGATCCTTCATCTCAAATTCAGAGGTGAGCTCTCTCTTACATTGAGCTATCAGTTGTTCCTCTCCAGTAAGGAACAAGTCATTCACATACATAACTAGAATCAAGTGATGATTATGAACAACCTTAAGTACAGGTTGGAGTCAGCAGTACTTTTGGAGAACCCCAAGCTATGAAGATAGTTATCAATTATTGCATACCAAACTCTTGGGGTCTGTTTGAGCCCATACAAGGCTTTCTTTAGTTTACACACATGATATTTCTTCCCATGAGTCACAAAGCCTTCTGGTTGCTCAATGTAGACTTCTTCAATTTTGCCATTAAGGAAAGCTGTCTTTACATCCATTTGGTGGAGTTTCCATCCAAAGACAACAACGAGGGAGATGATTGTTTTGATGGTGGTATATCTGGCGATAGGAGCAAAAGTTTCGTCATAATCTATGCCTTCTTTTGGAGAGAAGCCAGGTGCTACAAACCTTGCTTTATATTTTTTCAATGCTGCCATCAACGACATGCTTGATTTTGTAAAGCCATTTAGACGTTACCACAGACTTCCCTATTGGTCTAGGGACAACTTCCCACACATCATTTTTCATAATTGAATTATATTCTTCTATCATGGCATCATTCTATACCTGTAGATTTGCTGCTTCTTTATATGTAGAAGGTTCTGCATCAATGAGCTTGCTCATAAGACTTGAGTACTTTTGGGGCTTCTTGCTTTCTCTAAAGGAGGAGCTTTATGCTTCTCATCTTCTTGTAATGTTTCTCGAAACCAAGCAGGTCTTCTCTTGGAGGGAGGAGTCTCAAGTAGTTCTTCAGCTGATCTTCCTGATTCTAGTGGTGCATTTGGAATTTGAGGCTCATTTTCTTCTTCCTCCCTCTGATTCTTTGAATGAGGAGAATATGGAATTTCAGAGGGAGATTCTTTTGTATCTTTTGGAAGCTCTTTTGAGTGATAAAGCACAGCCTCCTCATGAAATATCACATCTCTACTGACTTCAATGTACCTTTGACCAGGAACATAGATGCGTTAAGCTTTCGAGCTTTCATTGTAACTAACAAATGTGCCTTTCTTTCCGGAGGGCTCTAGCTTAGATCTCTTTTCTTTTGGCACATGAATATATATATAGGAGTGCCAAAGATCCTCATGTGGTTAATCGCGGGTTTCTTGCTTGTGAATACTTCTTCTGGAGTCTTTTCCCCCAAAATGGCATGAGGGCTTCTATTTTGAATGTAAACAACAATACATGCAGCCTCAACCCACAAAGATAAAGGAAGATCGAGATCACACAACATAGCTTTGGCACTAAGTTACCGGAAACTTCTAGGAAGGGGAGGGGAAACTTCGTTCCCCGTTTCAGAAACTTAAATGGAGGGGATACGGCTTGGAAATGCCACTGAAACGTTTCCAAGCCGTATCTAAAAATTAGAAATGTTTCCATTCTGTTTCCAGAGTTTCCATCCGTTTCCTTAAACGTTTCCAGCAGTTTCCTGGTTTTCTGAAACGTTTCAGCTGCTACAGGGTAAGTTTTTGACTAGAAATATTGATTTTTTAACATGAAAATAAACAAATAAATAATCCCAAAGGCAAACTATAAAACCATATCCCTAAATTGAACCTCAAAACATAGATATAAAGCCTCAAAGCTTATAAATCAAGAACAAAACCTTAATCCTAAATTGGTGAATGGTAATTTGACATCTTATGTCTCACTGATTGTGTTTCATTGTAATTTTCCAAAATTGATAGAGGCCTACCGTTGGTTCAAAAAATCATTTATCTGTGGACATTTTATTGTATCAAATGCTTGTCTACTATAGTGATAGTTTCACAGCCTAGTGTAGAAGTACAATGACTTTTTTTTTCTTTTCAGTTTTTTTGCCAATTCCTCACAACTTCGTTTTAAATAAACCCCAGTGACTTGCATATGTGATAAATCAACTTGCATATCAAAATTGATATAATGGCAGCTTTAGCCATACAAAATAGTGTACTACATTTATGAAGGGTTACATAAACCAACACATATTTCCAATAATCTTCCAACAAACTTCAGTTTTCTTCTTTTCCTTTTTGAATTTATATGAACCCTTGACCTATGGCCTTATTTATTCCATTGCTAGTACATTCATATCCCTATCCTTATGTTGTGGAGAGAATTATGATGGTGTGTCGTTTAGCCAGTTCTCCATAAGATGTGCATGTGATATTTCAATCTTATTTCAAGCATTTTTATTAG
>LPNX010649425.1:304736-454160 GCA_001517045.1 Pseudotsuga menziesii
TATATAAGTCTGTTGCCGTTTCCTTGTCGTATCGTATCCCACATTTATCAAAATTTGTGGTATCCATTTCCCTCCCCGTATTCGTATCCGTTCCCGTATCCGTTTCAGTGCAACTTAGCTTTGGCAGCTTCACATATTGTTCTATTCTTCCTTTCTACAACCCATTTTGTTAGGGGTTGTATGGCACTGTTAGCTCCCTCTTGATTCCTGCTTCTCGGCAAAAATCATCAAACTCATTAGATTCAAACTCACCTCCATTGTCTGACCTCAAAATACAGATGTGTCTTCTTGTCTAGTTTTCAATTAGAGCCTTGAACTCCTTGAACTTATCAAAAGTTTCACTTTTAACCTTTAGAAAGTAAATCCAGGATTTGCGAAAGTAATCATCTATGAACAATACATTGTACAAGCAACCACTCAAAGAAGGTGAAGACATAGGTCCACATATGTCAGAATGAATCATGTCCAAGATCCCTTTAGATCTATTATTACTTTTAGAGAAGGATTTCTTGGTATTCTTGCCTAGAGCACAACCTTTGCAAATACCACTATGTTCATGAGAAAATTCATGCATATACCTGTAACCATCTTTTGAAGACCAGGGAGAGCTGTATAATGAAGGTGTCCAAACCTTCGATGCCATAACTCACATGGGTTGATTGTATTGTGAACCAATGATTGAGTGGAGTGTCCAGATGCTTTGTAAAGACCTCCTTCTCGAACTCCAATCAATTTAGCTGAGCTCAACTTTTCATTCTTTGACCTTTCTGTCCATGAAGATAACTTTGTAACCTTTATCTTCTAAACCAACAACTGAGAGGAGATTCTTCTTCAAGCCAGGGACATATAGTATGTCTTCGATATGCAAAACAGTCCCCGAGTCAACTTGAAATGATACTGAGCCAATTCCTTCGATTTTGTAGGCGGTATCATCTCCAAGTTCTACTTGATTAGAGAACTTCTTCTTTCTGTAGCTTGTAAGAGCTTCACAAAATTCTGTCATGTCTTGAAGCTTCACTATCCACTAACCAAGAGTTAGCACTGTTGGTGATGGATCCTAAGAGAGCAGAGATCAAGTAGTATTCTCTTCTTGATTCTTCTTCTTCGGAAGACTTAACGTTCTTGTTCTTCTTTGGTTCCTCTTCTTTTGCTGTAGATGCTTGAAATCTTCTTTTGAACCTTCTCTTTGGCTTCCTATAGTCCCTGGCATAATGTCCCATCTTGTGACAGTTAAAACATTCTATTTTTGATACATCCAGTTGCTTACCTTGTGGCTTCTTTTCTTTCTTCTTTGGAGGGAATGGTTTTTTGAACTTCTATCTTGGCTGTAAGGGCAAGATTCTCTTCCTTAGCACCATTAGCTCTGCTATGAATTCTGCCTTCTTCTTCCAAGCAGTCATGCCAAAGTTTGTCAAAGTTTGGCTGAGTTTCACGTCCACTTACAGTAGCCAGAAAGGTTTTTCAAGAACTAGGAAGGCCATCGAAAACAGTTTGGACAAGATCATCATCATCTACTGGGACACCAATGGTAGAAAGTTGGTCTCTTACCTGGGCAATTTTTGTGAAGAAGGAAGCCACACCTTCATCTTTTTCCATCTTTAATGTGTGGAGTCTGTTCTTCAGTACCCTCTTCTGACTGGGTGCTTTCTTCTCGTATAGATTTGTCAAGGTGTCAAAACATTCTTTGGCTGTCTTCAATGGTGTTATGGCAGGCATCAAGGTCTCCTTATGACTTCATAGATAATTTTTCTTGCCTTGGCCTGCTTTTTATTGAAGACTGTCCTTCTTGCATTAGTTGTAAGTTCTTCCATAACATTGATGACCAAGTCATTAAGATCATTTTCTTCCATGGTGGCCATAAGCCTTGCTTTCCATGAATTGTAGTTGGTTGACCCTTCAAGTATTTCCTTTGGTCTGAAGGTGATGGAAGCCATCTTTCATCCATAAAAAGTCTGCTATCTCAGTCTGCAATTGTCCGAAGGCCTATGGAGGCCACAGTGGTCTGCTCAATCACTGTAAACTTCACATGCAAAGTTCTGATACCATGTTGAAATTTAACATGTGCATGAAATTTAAAACTTTTACAGACTGTGTAATAGATAGTATTGAGTTTGTTAGCAGCAGTTGTTAAAATAACAGCAACAAGGAAGGCGTTCCTGCATGCATGTGTCCTTGCAAGCAGAATACTTAAATTAGGAAATCAGTTGCATTTAATTTACTTTTCCTAAGTTTACTTTGGAAAATAAATTAAAGTGATCTAAATTAACTTTAGTGAAACACTAGTTAAAGTGAAAGTGAAATTAGGGTTTTCGCTTTACCTAAAGTTATAAAAGAAAGGTCAATTGGTGGAAATGACACAGTTGCATTCCGACAGAGACGGAGGAAGAATTGTGAGAGAGAATTTTGGCAAAGAAGACGGAGGAGCACTAAATCAGGAAGACAACCCTAAATTGCAGAGGAGAGAGACAAGAGACTTTGGCAGAGGTACACCGTACAACAAGAAGTTGCCTTCGGAAGCGTGCCATGTCAGAGGTTTTTCTCAGTGATTTGTTGGGTGTTTCGATTTTTCCATCTAGGGCATAAATCAATTTTTTGATATTGTAAAAGCTCTGTATTTTCTTAATAAAAATATCCTCTCGTATTGCTGCACCGGTTTTCCCATCTTAGGTTTTGTCCGGGGGTTTCTACCCAAAAAGATTGTGTTGTTTCTATTGATGTGATTGATGTTGTAAATGGTTCTCGGTTTTATATTCCGCTGCATACTGTAAAGAAGTTCATGTGTGGTTATTTTAGTTAAATTTAAATATACTGTTTTAGCCCTAGTTGTGCTTTGAAGGAAAATTTACATGGTATCAAAGCTCTGGTGAGCTAAAGCTGAGAGATTTGTAGCAACAGTGATAGATCAGGGGCAGATCTATTGAAGACACAAACCTAGATTGCAGATCTAGGGTTTGACAGGTACACTTCAGTATGGCCGTGCAGTTGAGAGTTGAGGATAGACTCCAGGGGGCACATAACTTTTCCTACATGGAAAGAAAGGATCACAAGGATCCTGGACGTCAGTGATGCAGAGGAGCACATTGAATTCAAAAAAGTTGCACCCACATATCCGATAGATCTGATAGCTTGGAAGAAGATTGATTCCAGATCCATGTTGATTATCATGGATGGAGTGAAGGACCATATAGTTCCTCACCTTTCTGGTAAGAAGACCACAGCAGAGATGTGGACGACTTTGGAGAGCCTGTACCAAAGCAAGAATGAGAACCGAAAGATGGTGCTGCAAGAGAGGATGCACAACACCAAGATGGCCAATGGAGAAGGAGTGGTGCCTTATCTCACGAGGCTCACACAGATCAAGGATGAGCTTGGAGTTGTTGGCTCTAAGATAGTGGATGAGGAGCTAGTTAGGATAGCCCTCAATGGCTTCTCTAAGCCATGGGACACCTTTGTCAAGGGTGTTGTGGCTAGGGAGAAGCTCCCTGATTGGAAGAGACTATGGGATGACTTTGTGCAGGAGGAGACCCGCATGGGTCAAGGATTAGCCTCATCCAACAGTGCCCCACAGATTGTGGATGAGGAGGCTCTAGCCCTTACAGGGAAGAGCAAGGGAAAGGCAAAGAGGAAGAAGGATGGTAAGAAGAACCTTGACGTTTCAAAAGTCAAGTGTTTTATCTGCCACAAGCAGGGACACTTTGCCTCCCAGTTCCCAGACAAGAAGAAGAAGAGTAACACTCAGATGGTTGGATTTGTAGAGGTGGACAAGTTCAATAGGAACTTTGATGAGAAATTTTGCTTGATAACTTGCATGGCAAGCACCACAGGGAGCAGTATATGGTACATCGACAGTGGAGCATCTAGTCACATGACTGGACTTAAGAGATTCTTTAGAGACTTGTAGAGGGTGGAACATGGATCCACGTTGAGCTGGGTGATGATGCACGATATCAGGTGCAGGGAGTTGGCATTGTTTCATTTCAGAGGGAGTCTGGCAAAACCCTCAGTTTTGCTGACGTGTTATATGTTCCAGGGTTGACCAAGAACCTCATACCAGTCTCCACTCTAGAGGACAAGGGATTTCAGTTGAAATTCTGAGACCATAGAGTGTATATCATGCCCAAGGGGTCAGATCAGAGCTTGGATCGGGTCATTGGCATTAGCAGCGGGAAAGTGTATAGACTACACTTTGAGCCTGCAAAGGCTCTAGTTAGCAACGATAGCAGTCAGGGTGAGTTGTGGCATAGGAGGATGGCACACTTACACCATGGAGCACTGAGGCACTTGAGACAGGCTGTCATTGGAGTTCCTCAGGTACAGGAGGAGAAGCATAACCACTGCAAGCGTTGTGCTTTGGGGAAGAACATCATGAAACCTTTCCCACAGAGTGAGCACAAGTCTAAGGAGCCCTTGGACTTAGTGCATTCTGATGTATGCAGACCTATGAGTGTCCATTCGTTTAGTGGTTACAGTTACTGTGTAACCTTCATTGATGACTACTCCAGGAAGACCTAGATCTATTTCCTAAAGGCCAAGTCAGAGGTCTTTGATAGGTTTTGAGAGTTCAAGACTCTCGTGGAGAACCAAACAGGAAAGAGGATTTGGGTGTTGAGAACAAACAACAGGGGTGAGTACACCTCCAATGAGTTCATGGAGTATTATTCGGCAGAGGGGATCAAGAAAGAGCACACTGTGCCCCATACCCCACAGCAGAATGGAGTTGTAGAGCGGAAGAACAAGACTATGGTAGGAGCAGGCAAGGCCATGCTATTTGATCAGGGATTGCCACTATTCCTTTGGGCCGAGGCATACAGGACTGCAATGTACATTCAGAACAGGTGTCCCCACACAACTTTGGGGAGGAAGACACCAAAGGAGGTCTTCACAGGCACTAGGCCAGATGTGAGTCACATTCACATATTCGACAATGTTTGCTATTGTCATGTTCATGCTGACAATAGGAAGACGCTGGACCCTTTTGGAGAGAAGGGGTTACTTGTTGGTTATAGCGAGACTTTGAAGGCATACAGAGTTTACATTTCTGCTCGCAAGAGGATCATTATGAGCAGGGATTTCCAGTTCGATGAGGACAGGGTCTTACGGAGGTCTATGGAGTCTGGACTTACCAGCAGAGCAACAACCAACACAGGACACAGGGATCAAGTTGGAGGAGCCAGATGTACATGTACAGGTACAGACACAGGGCACAGGTTCTGGTAGTTAGAGGGAGTCAGGTGGACAGGATCCTACAGTCATTGACTTGGAGGATGATCTGCAACAGGAGACGGATATCCAGCAGCCGCAACAGGTAGACACTAGGCCAAGGCTTAAGTGGTTTAGGTCCACAATTCAAGATTCTAGGCAGGTGGATCCTCCATAGAGATCTTTTAGACAGAGCGTACCACCAGAGAGACTCAGTTATATGGCACTGATGACAGAGTTGATTAACTTTGAACCTTCAAGCTTTGAGGAGGCTGCACAACATGATGTGTGGCAAGAGGCTATGGTTGAGGAGTATGACTCAATTATAAAAACCAGGTATGGGAGGTTGTGCCAAGGCCTGAAGGCAAAAAGGTGGTGGGATCTAGATGGATCTATAAGGTGAAGCATGCAACATATGGAAGTGTGGAAAAGTATAAGGCACACTTTGTGGCAAAGGGGTTTTCACATAAGGAGGGTATTGACTATGAGGAGACCTTCGCCCCTGTTGCCAGATATTCTTCCATTTAGACCATTATCTCTTTAACAGTTGAGATGGGTTAGTGAGTTCATCAGATGGACGTCAAGACTGCCTTCCTCAACGGAGTGATAGAGGAGGAGGTATATATTGAGCAGGTAGAGGGGTTTGATGTGGAGAACAGGGAGACACATGCATGTAGGCTGCATCGAGCTCTTTATGGGATTAAGCAGGCACCTCAACCATGGTACTCGAGGATTGACAACTATCTATGGGAGATGGGATTTCAGCGGAGTGAGGCTGATCACAACTTGTACTTCTTGGCAGGTGAGGTGCCTCTCATACTGGTCCTATATGTGGATGATCTCTTTTTGACAGGAGATGAGAGTCTGATTGGAGACTGCAAGTCCAACCTTGCAGCGGAGTTTGAGAGGAAAGACCTTGGGCTAATGCATTACTTTCTTGGCTTGGAGGTTTGGCAGAGAGATGGATGATTCTTCATTGGACAGGGGAAGTATGTAGTAGAGATCTTGAAGAGATTCAGGATGGAGGACTGCAAGCCTATGGCCATACCTCTAATTTCCAACTAGAGGAAGATTGATGCATTAGGGTCAGATGGATTTGATCCCACCTTCTATCGTCAGCTTATCAGATCATTTATGTATCTGGTCAACAAATGGCTAGACATCAGCTTTGCAGTCAACTCTTTGAGCCAGTTCATAGTGGACCCTCGGAGAGTGCATTGGACGGCTGCGAAGCACATACTTCGCTACATCAGAGGTACAATGGAGTATGGATTGGTTTATGAGTGCAGGGAGAGTGTGCAGTTAGCAGGTTTCACAAACGCTGACTGGGCAGGATGTGTAGAGGACAAGAAGAGTACTTCAGGTTGTTGTTTCAACATTGGATCAGGTGTTGTGTCTTGGTTCAGCAGGAACCAGAAGTCAATTGCATTGAGCTCAGCAGAGGCTGAGTACATAGTAGCCAACATGGCTGCTTGTGAGGGTATGTGGCTGAGGAAGTTACTTTTCGGGTTGTTCGAGTATGAGCTAGAGGTTACAGTAGTTCACTATGACAATCAGAGTGGCATCAGGCTATCTGAAAATCCAGTGTTCCATGATCGAAGCAAACAAATAGACATCAGGTACCACTTCTTGAGAGATTGTGTTCAGAGAGGAACCATCCGGTTGGAGTACATACAGACAGATGAGCAGGTGGCAGACATTTTCACCAAGGCACTTTGCAGACACAGTTTTGTGAAGTTCAGGGATAAGTTGGGGTTTCTACCGAATCCCTTCTTCATTGAGAGGGAGTGTTAAAATAACAACAACAAGTAAGGTCTTCCTACATGGATGTGTCCTTGTATGCAGAACACTTAAATTAGGAAACCGGTTGTATTTAATTTATTTTTCCTAAGTTTACTCTGGAAAATAAATTAAAGTGATTTAAATTAACATTAGTGAAACACTAGTTAAAGTGAAAGTGAAATTAGGATTTTTGCTTTACCTAAAGTTATAAAAACAAGGTCAATTGGTGGAGATGACATAGTTGCATTCTGACAGAGACGGAGGAAGAAGTGTGAGAGAGAGAATTTTGGCAAAGAAGACGGAGGAGCACTAACTCAGGAAGACAACCCTAAATTGCAGAGGAGAGAGACATGAGACTTTGGCGGAGGTACACCGTACAACAACACCATACAACAACAAGTTGCCTTGGGAACCATGCCATGTCACAGGTTTTTCTTAGTGATTTGTTGGGTGTTTCGATTTTTCCATCTAGGGCATAAATCGATTTTCTGATATTGTAAAAGCTCTGTATTTTCTTAATAAAAATATCCTCTCATACTGCTGCACCGGTTTTCCCATCTTGGGTTTTGTCCAGGGGTTTCTACCCAAAAAGATTGTGTCATTTCTATTGATGTGATTGATGTTGTAAATGGTTCTCAGTTTTATATTTCGCTGCATACGGTAAAGAAGTTCATGTGTGGTTATTTTAGTTAAATTTAAATATACTGTTTTAGCACTAGTTGTGATTTGAAGGAAAATTTACAACAGTAAAACATTTGCAACAATAAAATAATCATCCACAAAATTGAACACAAGAGTTTTCACGAGGAAACCTTTTAAGGACAAAAACCCCAAAGCATTAATAATTCATCCTCTAAATGAGATGATTGAATTTGTACATGAACATATAGAATGTAGATAGTTACACCAATTTTGTTCAACAAAACTCTGAGATGAATGTAGATCAAGATTATCCAACCAACCTGTATTCTTTGAGTCTATGAGAGATTTTGATTTGTGGAAGCTCTACTAGGCTCACCATTCACTGCTGCTGCCTTCGTGGGTTGTTGGCAGCCTGTTGTTGCCTCGGTGGGCTATTGGTAGCGTGCTGTTGCCTTTGGGTGTGCTGAGAAAGACTCCAGTAGGGCTCAGTTGCACAGAGAAGTGCCCTAGTAGGCTTCGGGTGCACAAAGGAGAGCCCTAGCAGGGCTTGGGTGCACAGGGAGTGACCCTAGCAGGTCTCAGGTGCATAGAAGAGAGTCTTCAACCAGAAAAGAGAGAATGGAAGATCTGTCGTGAGCTTGAAGAGGGCAGATGATGCCTTAACCTTGTCACTTGGTGAGCTGCGATAGCAGAGAAGAAGAACCTAGTAGAAAGCACGACTTGTCTTTTTGGAGCAGTGAAATGATGATCTTGGATGATGATAAAATGATTTGGAATGCTTCTTTATTTATAGTTCATCAAACATAAGATGTTTCCACATAATTAGGAGGTTGACCTTAGGGATTGTATTCTTGACCATTGACTTTTCAACTTATGTGGTTCAAGTAACCTTTTGTTCTTTGTCTTTGAGCACTTGGACCTTCATTTGATGGTCACTTGGAGCAATACAAGTTGTGTTACGGTTTCTTGGTCCTTCAAGTGATTTTATGACCACAACAAGTCATCTCAAGAGTTCTTCAAGTTCCCCATGGTCCATTCATGCCCACTCAAAGTGCTTCTTCATAAATAAGGAGGATTATTTAATGCTTTATCTTGTTCTCCTCGTTGCCACCAAAATCAAGACCTAGGTCTCTCAACCAAAGGTAGCTAGTCCTTGAGAAGGTCTCATAGCCCATAGATCAAGGAGAGGAGTGCATCACTTGCCCATTCCCAATCTAGGGCTTATGGTGATGACTTGGTAACTGACCAGGTGCTTTAGCCCCAGGCTGCATTAGATGACTCAATGTCGATTACTTGGTAACTGACCAAGTGCCTCCATTCTCCCAGAGAATGGCCCTCAGCCCAGGCTGAGGTTCCAGTCCCAGACTGGGTTGATTTCCTAGTAACTGACCAGGTGCCTCCATTCTCCCAGAGAATGGCCCTCAGCCCCATGCGGAGGTCGCAGTCCCAGACTGGGTCGATTTCCTGGTAACTGACCAGGTGCTTCCATTCTCCCAGAGAATGGACCTCAACCCCAGGTTAAGGTTCCTGTCCCATACTGGGTTGATTTCCTGGTAACTGACCAGGTGCCTCCATTCTCCCAGAGAATGGCTCTCGAAGCTGCTTAGGAAAAAAAGCAATAGACCAAAGAAGGAAATGGAGCCCAAAAGAGCTAGAGTATGATGGTTCTCAAGAGATCATCCATCGAACAGAGGTTAACATTGGAAGATCATTCTGCATGGTTGCTAGATCCAATCTGCTTTATAACTTTATTCAATGATCTGATACATCAAATTGCTAATTATTTGAAGATTCCATATTTGATTAGTCAAGTTCATCATGTTGCAATTGGGTTTGTATTACAATTAACCAGTAAGAGAAGGCTTCTTTTGAGATATTGTCTATGCCATGAAAAGATTGAAATGCTCATAGAACGTGTCCATGGCTGAGAAGGCTTCAAATAGTATCGGGGCATACTTAATGCTTTACAGATTCCCTTGATTCCTTTGCACTTCTGTGATGGTCTTGAAGGCAATATGATGAACCATAATTTGTTATGCCTATTGTATAATGCAAACCTGTCTAATAAGCAGGTTTTTACACTCAATTGACGTCTAGTGCCAGATTAAATTTTAGTAGCATCCATCAGTCACCATGTATCATTCGAGAAAAGCATGATACAAGCTAGACAATAATCACCCAATGGCTCTTTGAAATAATGATTAGAAACTTATGAAATCTTTTGTACAATGTTCAAAACCTATCATCTATTCAACATATCTAGGATATCCAATCATCCAACATGAAGCAACATTAAAATATTTTAATTTTTAACAGCATGGTAGTCATGGAAGTTTGAAGAGAATTACCATTCATCAAAATATTCACTCTATGGCATTTTCCAATGCATGAGATCTATGAACCATTAATGACTTCAATGTTTGGATTGGGTTGAGGAAAACAAAAAGCTTCAATGAATGTGCCAAATAGATGCCAATGAAGTCACTGGTTCTGCAAACATGAAGAAGCAAAGATACATTAACATCTTTGATTGTTGGTTGAACTTTCAAAGTGTTACAACGACTATTTCCATTAATGTTTGCCACTGATAGGTGCTCAAACTTGTTATCTTTTCCGGTTACTCTGAAAGTGTATACACCATGTTTGGGGATGGTTCATGAGATTTGGGGTACATTGTGTATGATTAGCCACTGGATGGTCCATGATGGATGTACATAGTTGAGATAACTTGCTCAATGGTATTTGACCTTAGTATTGTGTTGTCTTGGTTTTCATCCTTTAGGCATTGGAGATCTATTGATGGTTTGGTGGTTTCCCTTCATTTAGGTCTCATGGAGGAGCCACTTAGTTGGAGAGCACCCTTCAGGGGATGTGGAGTATTTTGCACCACGGAGGAGGGCTTCAAGCCCGAGTTGGCATGTGGTAACATGTGCTCAATGGCAGAGGGTGTAATGGGGCTGAACAATGAGTTTGTCCCTAAGAACCAAAAGTTGTTCAGCGTAAAAGGCCATCTTTGGACGTAACCCACCCTGAGGGTTGATCCAAGTGACCTACATAAACTGCATGTAGAAAACATGTTGGGTGATTTTGTTCAATACCTGCCTGGTAGGTAAGAGGCAACTAGGCGCGTCTAAGGAATACCTAAACAGAGGAAGTTGTCCATAGCAATACCAATATACTCCAAAAGATCTAGCCACGGCAATGGACTTGAAGGAGTAGTAGGCCAAGTATTGGTACCGGTTTCATCCCTTCACTGAGTTGACGAAGCTTCCAATGTGGTGCAAGAGTGAGACAAGGTTGAACATAGTCTCAAGCCGAAAGGGTCGAGCATCGAACTCCACAAGTATGATGGGTTGAGGTATTGTCTATTTGCATCTGATGATGCAAGGAAGGAGGATCTGCACTCTCTTTGTTGAGGCCCAATTAGAGTCTAATAGACAATGCCTCCAAACCTCTAAACCATAGAGGACCGAGTGTCCATGAGAGACAACTTGGCTGATATGTCTTGAAAATGGTGTTTGAACATCGTCTCTCGATAAGGCCTAAGGATTCTTAGCCCTTATTAACTTGGGGCCAAAGGGCATGCCGTAGATTGAAATGACATCTCGTGAACTGTACACCCAAATAGGTATAGGTGTTGGTGATCTTAATCTCCTCCCCTATAAAAAAGAAATGAAGATCAAAGAGGAGCTTCTTCCACCCGTTGAAGGTCATGACCTTGGTTTTGCCCAGGATGATTGTCAACTGATGAAGATCACAAAAGAGGGCCAAGGCATCTAGCTGTCTATGCAACCCCTTCAAAGATGAGACCAAGAGGATCACATCGTCAATGAAAAACATGACAGAGAGAGACCTGGTGGAGAAGGCCCCCATGTCTGTCCTAGATGTGCTCTTGTAGGAAGGACTCAAGCTCGTTGATGTAGATCCCATATAAAGGGGGGGATAGGGGACACCCTTGTTTGACCCCAATGGTACTCCTAATAAAATTTGATACCCTGTGGGATGTGTAAAGACGACCAAGAACCGACTCATATAGTCGAATCATGGAGGTTAGAAAGGTCTAAAAAATGGCAATATCTTTGGGCCTCTAGAACATTGCCTCTCTAGGGACAAGGTCGAATGCTTTTTAAAGTCTACAAAGCAGTAGTAAATTTTCAAAGAGTGATAGCGTGCCTCCTTGATGATGGCCCAGAGCATAAGAATGGGGTCAATGGTTTGGTGTGATGATCTAAATCTAGCCTATGCTTTAGCTCTAAATGTCTTTGCTCAAGCTCCCTAGAAAGCTGCATGTGGAGGATTGTAGCATAGAGTTTTGAGAAAATGTTCCCAAGCATGATTGTTTGTAGTTGTTGGGGTTTGCGACATGGATCGATTTGTGGATTGGGTGAATTATATGATGTGACCAAAGTTTTAGAAAGTCTCTATGGACGATGTGGTTAAACAAATTAGCCAGGTGATAGTATATTCTATTGTTTTTGCTACTAGGTTGTTTGTTCATATACTCAAAATTGTGCAAAATACTGAAATAAACGTGCATGCGAAGGTGTTGTGCCAAATGGCCCTAAAATATAGCTAAACTGGAGAGATTATAGGGCTAAGAATTTCAAGAGAAAGATTTACACATACCACTGATAAATAAGTTGATAGTACTTCAGAGATAAGATGCATACAAAGTTTGCCGAAATGTAGTGCTTCCCTCCTCAGTTTGACGCCCAGATACATCTGTGCCCTCTTCAGGAAGATATTGACGTTTTTGGAGGAGGAGGTGCCCGATACTGCTGAAACTTTGCCGGGATGTTGGTCTTCACCTGCTGGAGAGACTAGTGGTCACATGCAGAAGTTTTGCCTTCCCTAAGGCACCTAGCGAATTGAACTAGTTGTCTGGGGCCTACGTCCCCTTCACCCACGTTTCTGCTGTTAGTAGCTGCTCCAGTTGTGCAAACAAGAAGCTGATAATCACCTGATGCCAGGCAATGAGCCTGCTGAGAAATATGAAGCTGACATGCGGAGGAAAAACTGAGCTTTATGGTCCCAACGAATTCTTCTGGGGGTTTCCAGCGATTCCCCACCTGCAAAATGTGAACCTGCAAATAAATCTTTTGTGTGCTGGATTAGTGAATACGAAAGAATATGATGAATGTCGATGGTAGACCTGGATGGCCTACCCTGAAAGAGATTAGGGCAGATAGATTTCACTGCCAAAACCCTTGTTAGCTGAAGACTCGGTCTTCAACCTTAACTGCTACTGCTCCAAAACCCGAAATCAACAATAATAATCACAGATGTCTTCTTTGGTCCAATAACCCTTCTTAAATAGTTTAGCATGTACTTTTAGGTTTGCATGCCATTTTTAGGGTTTACGCAACACTTTTGCATGCATGCAATTCTAATTTCATGTTGACTTTAAGCCTAAAGAAATAAGGGTTTCTTTACCATACTGAAGACTTAATATTGAATGAATGCCTTGTTCTGTTCTAAGTATCAAATGCCCTCAATCAATTCCCTTTTATGCAGTACCCACTCGAACCTATGGGAATTAAGTAGGTTAACGGGTGTTTTGGTGCTTAATTAGTCCTCCCTGCTTGAAATTGCTTGTCCTCAAGCAACTGCTAACTAGGATGCTGCAATACCTGTTCTCCCTACTATGTGGCATCCTCCATAGGTAATTCTTTCCATTTTACCAAGTATTCTCGAATCACCCTGTTTCGGAGTTTCCTTTCTTGCACCTATAGGATCCTCTCTAGAATTAGTACCAGAAGCCTTTCATCATCTAATGGAGGCAACTCGGTGGATGGAGCAATGTGTTGCCCTACTGTTTTCTCGAGGTTGGATACATGAAATACATTGTGATTTTTTCTTTCCACTGGAAGTTCTAGTTCATAAGCCACCTGTCTAACCTTCCTAACTACTTTATAAGGACCATAGTGTTAAAGTTTGTGTAGTTGTGAGACCCATTCTCAAAGAGGATGGTACCCTAATTAGTTGTCTAGGACAGAGTAAGACCCTAGAAGGTACCCTAGGGCCCCTAGTAGTCTCCTGGGGTTCTTGGTCTAGGACCAAGTAGGTTGATGCCATGGCAAAGTCCCTAGCATGTGGCTAGGGCCCCTATGTGGCTCTAGGGTATTCTGGTCTAGCACCAGGGACGCGATATCCAAGTAGATCCCGCGGATAGAGGTAGAGACGTATTCTTGTCTGGAACCAGGGACACGATGTCCAAGAAAGTCCTGCAGATAGTTGATCAACTTTTAGTGTGAGACTGAATCATAGCTTAGTATTGAGAACCATTCTTTGAGAGAATGGAGGACCCGGTTAGGGTCCTGGGTTGATCAACATGATTCGGTGTGAGACAAAAACTCAGCCTAGGGCTGAAAGCCATTCGTCAAGAATGGGAGATAATGATGTCCTCCCTCCTAATTGGTTATTGCTAGGTTGCTTCTCAAGAGATTGGCCATCTCTTGACGATGTCCCTAGCACCTAACCCTTAGGAGCAGTGTTAAGGATAAAAGGATTGTACCGTCCGTTTGGATCTTCCCTTTATACAGTGATGGCAAAATATATTAAACTAGGTACCTTGAGAGAGAGAAAAGTCTTTGGTCTTGTTGGTCATAAATGAATGCTTGGTTCACTTTGATATTGTGGTTGTTGACTCATGGTCCTATTCTTGCTAGGTCTTAGCACTCTCACTTGTGTGCACCTTTGACTATGATGACTCCTACTTTATAGAGTGTATTTACCTAATGGTTTAGTAAAGATTAGTGGACCATGTATTGTTATGGTTGCCTTATGTTTTGTTAAAGAACCCTTGACCCACTTATGGTTTTGGACTGTTTACTTTATGTTGGACCTTTGGACTTTCACTTTATGTCTTTATTATAAATTTATTAAATAATTATTTTTAGTCTTATTAATAAAATCTTTATGATTTTGTTAATAAAGACTTTTAAACCATTTAATATTATCTCATGTCTTTACTTTTTGGGATTACTTTATATTTTTACTTTATAATTACATTTTGGTATTACTTTATATTTTTTTTATTGATCCAATTTTTTATTATTTACTTAGGACCACCTTCCGGTTCCTAAGCCTAACTAATTTGGTTCTCCTAACCTTATAAAATGACTTTAGCTAAGTTTGTTTTTTATATAAATGTAACTTCAACGTGAATTCTCAGAAGCTCGACTTATCTTAACGTTTTAACGTTTTCTGGTTGATCTTGGCTACTTAGTGTAAATTCTCTCGGGCATCCTCAGCTAACTCCTTCACGGTGACCTCTGCGATTTTGGTCCTTATGCCCGGCTTGATCTCTGCGTTTGTTTTATTCACAAGATTGCTTGATCTCTGCGATTTCTCTCCCGGTGATTATTTTTGTCGGCTCCTTCACGTACCCATCCTCTGCGGTGATCTTAGTTATCGCTGGTTCCTTCACAACGATTCTCTGCAACGGGTTTACCTTTATCGTTTTTACCTCTGTGCAATTATTTACGGGATTACCTCTCATTTTGTTCTTGTGGACTATCACCACCGTTATCTCTGCTTGCTTCTCGCGCTTGTCCGAGCCTGCATCGTGTGTGAGCTAAGCATGCAACCTCCCTCTTGCTCCGTGTACATTCCCCTCTGATCCGTGGTGACTTGGTCTTCATGTATCCTCCCGCTGCACCCTGCGTGAAGGCTTTCCAGACAACATTACCTTGGTCTGTGTATTGTTTACTCAACGTAACCTTTCTTTATTGTGGTCTTTGTAGTGGTCTGTGTGTTGGTCTGTGAATTGCTTACTCAACATGACTGTAAGAGAGTATGATCGTGCTCAGTATGACTGAGTGTCTCTTGTGCTAAGCGACTGTGTGTCCTTAGCATGACTGTTTTGGGTAGGACTGAATTACTCAAGGCTGTGTTTTTGATTAAAATCTCTCTTTCTGTTGACTAGTCTGAGGTCTGTTTCTGCCTGCTTTAACCCTCTCTCTCAAGGTATGTATATGGTTTACCTTGTTTGACTTGTTCCTTCGGTGACAAGATCAAACTCAGAACTATCCGAGTATAAGGTGGATCCAAATAATGGTTGTGATTCCTTAATGTTGAATCTCCAACAATTTATTTATTCCTGTACATGGCATTTGGTATAACATCTCAATGACCAACCTTAACGCAGTGACTAGCAGAGCGTTAAAATTAACGCAGTGACCAGTAGAGCGTTAATTTGAAAGAGATGAAAATTATGTTCTTGCTTATTACAGTTTAAATTTTATTAACAACACTATTCTGAATCTGAATTTATATGTTCATGCGCTTATGCTTATTACTTGTCTTAAAACATCACTAACCCTTTAATTTCAACACATAGAAGCGAGGTTTTAGCTTTTCTGCCCCTTTTTTCTTGAGTGAAGATTGCGTGTAAGGTTGTAGCTGTAAATATACCAGATCTCCTACCTCAAAACTATGTTCAACCCTGTGTCAGTTTGCATATAGCTTTTGCTGATTCTGAGTTGCCTGTAGTTTCTCTTTTAGGACCTTCAGAATATCTTGACTGTCTTGTACCCAATCTTTTTCCTTTGGTGCCATGCTGTCTCCAAAAGCTAAATCTGCAAATTTCAATGCCTCATAGCCATATAGAGACTTGAAGGGTGTCATCTTAATAAACATATGGTGGATGGTATTATAGCAGTACTCCCCTAGGTGTAGCCATTTAATCCATGTCCTCTGTTGTCCTGCTACATAATTTCTTAGATACCCCTCAATCCATTTGTTGACAATCTCAGTCTGTCCGTCGCTCTGAGGATGATAACTTGTGCTAGTAGCAAGTTCTGTCCCCACTAATATGAACAACTCTTGCCAAAAAGCACTGGTGAATTTACTGTCACGATCACTGACAATGGTTTTGGGTAGCCCATGGAGTCTGAAAACCTCTCTGTAAAACAAGTCGGCTACTTGTGATGCTGAATAGTAGGAAGAAATAGCAAAGAAATGAGCAAATTTGGTCAACCGATCTACTACCACATATAAGCAATCTCGTCCTTGTACCTTGGGTAACCTTGTAATGAAGTCCATCGAGATGCTTTCCCACTCCTGCTATGGTATTGACAATGGCTGAAGTAACCCTGCCGGATGAGTGTGTTCGATTTGATTCTGTTGGCAGATACTGCATTCTTGAACATGCTGTATTACATCCTCCTTGAGGCCCTTCCATGAGAACCTCTCTCTGATTTGTCTGTAAGTTTTTAAGAACCCTTGATCACCTAATAATGGTGAATCATGTGATGCTTGTATAATCTTTTTCTCTTTAAAGCCAACTCTGGGATGGGGTATATTCTACTCTTGTAATAGATGATGTCATAAATTACCCTGTACCTGTCATCATGTATCTGTCCATCTAATAATTCACAAGCAAATTTGTTTTTGGAATATTCTACCAAGAGAAGAGACCTCCAATTAGTAGATATAGTATATACTCATGAGTGATAATGAAGCTGGTCGCCTGGATAAAGCATCATCTGCAACATTGTTCTTTCCTTTAACATATTCTATTTCAAAGTCGTATGCTTTACCTTGCTGATCCATTTTTGTTGACACTCATTCAATTCTTTTTTGCTCTAAGAAGTATTTGAGGCTGTTGTGATCTGTCTTGATTTTAAACCTGCTTCCCACCAAATACTGTCTGAATTTTGTTAAGGCATGTATGATGGCTAGCATCTCCTTATCATATATAGAGTAGTGGTGTTCATAATCTTTAAGTTTTCGGCTTTCAAATGCAATCGGGTGATGGTTTTGCATCAATATCGCCCCTAGTCCCTCTCTTGAAGCATCACACTCAACTATGAATGGCTATGAGAAATCTAGTAGTGCTAAAACTGGACAAGATCTCATGATTGTTTTCATTTTTCAAAGGTTTGCTGTGCCACTTTTGTCTAGGTGAATGCCCCTTTCTTTGTCATATCGGTGAGTGGTGCGGCAAATTGAGAGAACCCCTTTATGTATCTCCTGTAATATGTGCAAAGACCTAAGAATCTCTTCAGTTCTGTTACTGTCTTTGGTGTAGGCCAATCCAAGATAGCTCTAATCTTTTCCATGTGAACCTGTACTCCCTCTGCGCTGATTATATGCCCTAGATACAACATCTCCTTCATACCAAACTCACACTTAGACATTTTTGCGTAAAGCGATTGTTCTTCTAGAATTCCCAGTACCTCATCCAAGTGTCTCAAATGCTCCTCCCAAGTTTTACTGTAAATCAAAATATCATCAAAGAACACCAGTAAATATTTTCGTAATTTAGCCTTGAAGGCGTGGTTCATGCAAGATTGGAAAGTTGCTGGGCTGTTGGTGAGTTTAAAAGGCATGGCTAAGAACTCATAATGACCATAGTGGCAACAGAAGGCTGTCTTTGAAATATCCCGATCCCTTATTCGGATCTGATGGTACCATGATCGAAGATTAATTTTTGAAAAGTATTTTGCCCCCTGTAACTCATCCATTAACTCATCAATCCTAGGGATGGGATACCTGTTTTTGATGGTTTTCTTATTGAGTGATCTGTAATCAATACACATCCATAAGGTGCCATATTTCTTTTTAACCAAAACCATCGATGATGCAAAAGGACTAAAATTGGGCCGAATATATCCTAGTTCCAACAATTCCTTGATTGTTTTCTCGATATCGTCCTTTTACCTTTTGGGATGTCTATATGGAGTGGTGATGACTACTTGTGTCCCCTCTCTAACTCAATAATGTGCTCAAATCTCCTATTTGGTGGTCGACCTGCTGGAAGATCTCTAAATACCCTCTCATGTTTCTGTAATAGTGCCTGAATATCTGCTGGATGTTGGGTGTTGTTCTTGAGAGGTTTTCTAAAAGTAACAAGACATTTTACTGACCATTCTATGTCTCCTTGTTTGAGTACGACCTCCATTCTTTGTATTTCCGTAGTGTATTTCCCTATTGAGTAGAGCCATTGAGCCCCTAATACTACATTTGTATCAGCTACATTCACCACATAAAATGAGTCGGTCATATTGTAGTTCCCTAATGTGACATTCAGTTTGGGAATCCAATGGTTGCATTCCATACTATTATTACCTGCTACCACTACGGTGAATCCTTCAAATTTCTTTGTCTAAATACCTTGCTTAGCCACCCATGCCGCATCAATGAAGTTGTGGGTTGCTCCCCCATCAATTAACACGCCTATCCTGTGGCCTTGTACTACTCCCCTGACCCTAAGAGTATGAAACCTGGGTACTCCGGATAATGTAGCAATGAATCCTCTCGATGTTTCTCCCTAAAGTGACTCCTCCTCTACTGCCATCAATTTCTTAGCTGTTTCCTGTTCAGATTCCTCCCCTTCACTGTTGGAGTAGACTTCTATATAGTGAGCCTTTGCCTTCCCCGCGCACCTATGGCCTGGAACCCATGGTTCTTGACAAGCAAAACACAATTTTTTTCTTCTCAAATCTTTCCTTGTGTCATCGTCCAACCAAGTTTTCTTTGGCCATTCCCATTGAAAAGGTTTTTTGTCTTTGGCTTTTACTGGGAAGTTTGTTTTAGTGGGAAACCTGTTGTTAGGGACTGTGTCTTGTTGATCTTTGGTTTTGTTGATTGCATCCTGTAGAGTGAATGGTTTGTAGGCTTTCACCCACCCACGTAAAGGTTGTGTCAAGGCTTTTGAAAATAATGTAATCAACCTGCTCTTGGACACATCTGTTACCATAACAGCTATTCTCTGAAACTCTGAGATGAAGGGCTCTGCACTACCTGTTTGTTTGAGTTGTGCTAACTCTCTAAAATGTATCTCTAGGTCCCTTTTGTCAAACCGCTCCATGAGCCTCTGTGTGAAGTCACTGTAGGAATTGATGGTGTTGTGGCCCAACGTCACTAGCCCATGGTACCACCACTCATGAGCCTCTCCGTCTAGGTGCAAGGTAGCCAATTTAATGGCATCTGTCTTTGTCATAGGGTTGAGTTGGAAGTAAGTATCCAACTTCTGGACCCATAATCTCGCTGAGCACCCGTGAGTCCCATCAAAGTTAGGGATGGTCAATCTGCCCAAGGTTTTCTGCAATTCATAATTCTGGGTAAACCCTTTGTTAAAATTCCTTGGTCGGTTCCTGCTTTTCATATCGCAGAAGTCTGAGAATGACATCGTTGCATGGAACTCATCTCCCAAATCCATGTACTCCTGTAAGTAAGCCCCAAATAGTTCACTAGGTTTTGCTG
Source organism: Pseudotsuga menziesii (assembly GCA_001517045.1). NCBI lineage: Eukaryota > Viridiplantae > Streptophyta > Pinopsida > Pinales > Pinaceae > Pseudotsuga > Pseudotsuga menziesii. The sequence goes on from LPNX010649425.1 coordinate 324,570, forward strand.
GCATGACTGGTCTTGCCACTGCATTCTCCAGGAAGTGAGGCATAGTAGGTCTGCTGGAAGGTTTGTTATTGCACCGAGAGAAGTGAGGTGCTCTCCAACCTAGTACGGGGGGGATCCTGTCACGTTAATCACGTTATGCTAGCCTACATAAATAAAAAATATTAAAAATGAAAAATGAAAAACATAAATTACATAGACTTAAATAAAAGAAAAAAAAAAAAAAAACTAGCATAGATATATTTTAAACCCAGATCTATCAAGTACGGAGAGAGATCCAAATGGTAAAAATTGTACACCTTAAGAAATTGGATTCCTCTTGGTGCTTGATAGATCCGGGTTTAAAATGGATCTATGCTAGTTAAACTTCCTACCAATGGTCTATACAAGGTTTCATCTACCTCATTTTGATAGCTTCAAAGTTTCAAAACTATTTCAACTGGCGATGCCAATGTCTTACAATCTATCATCTTGAATATCTTAAACAACCCTCACTAATACTTTGCTTGTGAGATGAAAATACTCACCTTTTTCCATACCCCAAATCCAAAAGAGAAATGTGTAAGTCATAAATCTGTCATACAAATTCTTCTTCTAGATCATGTTTAACTTCACTAATCAGAGCTGCACCACTCCTTGTATTTATGAGATGATCCACATAAACAACAAGGATGACAATACCCTTACCACTTCGTTTGTTGTAAGGGTTAGGATCTGACACACTCCACCAAAATCCACTGTCTCAAATGCTCCTTGGTGTGGCTCCTTTGGGTCTCAAATGCTAATCTTCAGGGACCTTGCTTCAAGCCATTACGCACTTTCATTAGTCTACAAACCAATTGATCCTTACTAAGTTATTGGAAATGTCCAATACATTGGGGGATATGGGTTGGAAATGACACAAACATTTCCAAGCTATATCCAAACCCCTGAATGATGTTTTTGGAAGTGGATATGACAAACTCAGATTTTGGCCTAATTCACTGAAATGTATCAAGATTTTGTGAATGTTTAGGCTGCGATAATAAATGTTTTTGGCTGAGTGATTTTTAGACATGAAACGAAACAAATAAAAACCCTAAAAACAGTGAGTGAAACTCAAACCCTAAAACTGAGCCTCAAAACTTTTAAATAAGGCCTCCATTATTCAATTTGCACACTTTCATTAATGTATGTTTACATTCTACAACTTTGCATATTGTGATTAATAATTCTAGATAGTCAGTGGTGATGATCTTCAAAGATAAGTTTTAAGTTTCTAAATCTAATTGATGAATGATTATCTGAATTTTTTATGTCATGGTTTGTGAATTTTTTGTGCACACATACATATGTTTGCCATTTTTCTTCCATATTATATTTGACCTTTCTGAAAATTTGCTATATATATTATATATATCTTTCATTTCGTATCCATATCGTATCTTGACATTCTAAATATTTGTTGTATATATTCCTGATACCATCTGTGTCAGTTTCGTGATCTGTATCTGTACAGCTTAGGTGCCTTATTTCTCTTTTCAAAACTTTCCAGCTGAGTCATATAGAGTGATAGACCTCTGCCTCAAGGTCCCCAACAAGATTCAATCTCCTTAGTTTTCTATTCACAGGTGCCAGGCCTCCATTTGCTTTGATACCATGTTGAGAAAAAAAATTGAAGATATTTGTGCATGATGTGGGATGAAATAGATGATTATTTCATCATCGAAGATAACTTCATATACATAGATTCAGACATGACAATATCACAAGTATGTGAGCATGTCTTAATTCTTAATTAACTCAATTAACCTGCACATGCTTTATTTACTAGCCTAAAGTTATAATAACATTATATATGTGTACGTGTGTATATTTTCCAAAGCTGGAAAAAGTCTTTATGACTTTATATTATTACTAGGTCTATAATACTAACTCCATTTATCAACTTAAGTAAATATCTGTCATTATTCTATCACCATCATTGTTGAATTGCACCCATGATTTGAGGCATCGAGTTGACAAGGTAGACTTGGGCTTCGACAACTTGTCAATGATTGTCAACGATATAAGATGATAATATGTAAAAATATTGTGGCCACAACAAATATCTGGATGTTGCTAATCTCCAACCCTAGAGAACGCATGCTGGAAGACCTTAGAAAAACAATCAGCTCTAGGACCATTACTAGTAAAATTGTAGGTTTGGGTGGCACAGATGCCTGTTATTTATGTAGAAATTTGGTTATTGTAGGAGACAGTGCCCAAAATTTGAGTGCTATTAAGGAAAACCTCCAGGAGTAATTCAGAGCCTCCTGAAAAAGAAAATGTTACTGAAAAACAATTCTTGAGAATTTTGCTGGATTAAGTTGAAATAATAATTAATTGTGATTCTAACGTTAATTGTGATGAAAAATGTCCTTTTTTGTTTTTATTTTATTTTATTTCCCAGGTAACATATCCAAGGGGAATTTTTCCGACCACTTCCCCTCATTCTAAGGGCAGTACCTAGGGTAAATCCTAGATCCTTCAGGGCACAAGGCCAGCTCAACAACTCATGAATAGATCATATATAGTTCATCAACAATCGGCTCACTAAGAGCAACATGTCATCAAACACCAAATGGGATTTGAACCCGCGTGGGGAGTATAACATGTTTTCCTCACAACCACTCAAACTACACCAAATTGAAAATAGATAGTGTCCTGTGTACAGTTTAATGTTAGCTCTAATCTGATACTTTAAGTGGGAAGGAAGAAATTGGTACATAATTCTTGTGAGTCCCCCAAATCTAGTATGTATGTTAATCCCATGTATGAAGCGGAAGGGGAAACTGTAATGTCAAGACTCCCGAAGCTTCAGTAGTACAGATTGTAGGGATATTTTCCAAAGAGACAGAACATGCGCAGGTCCACTCCCAAGGAAGGAGGGTTACAGTTAAAAAGAAGCAGCAGGAAGATCTAGGAAATAAACAACCAGATAAACAAAATATCAATGGAGGAGAAAATATTTTGAGAAATAGGTTGCTAAACACTAGAATTCCAGAGGCTAAAATGAATATAACGAGATGGGTGCTGTCATTGTTCCAGTTACATGTCTTGAAGGCAATGCAAAATCAGTATTTTAAGATTAAAGAGCATGAAGTTGTTGAACCGCATGTTGCTAGTGCATACAGACACAGCACCTAACTGTGAGACAAAACATGTAAGGAAGCCCATAGTGCTTCCTATACGGTAGAAGGTTTTGTATAGTGTCTGTCTTTTCTAAATGAGGTTTGTGTGTAGAGAATCCTTCAACGCTTGATGTGACTTGATTTGCAATTAAAGACTTTTTCCTCCAGGAACAGAAGCAAGAGGTGGTTTTGATTTTATAGCTTAAAATTGTTTGCTTTTGAGGGCATTTTTCAGTTGATGTAGCATTAATCTCGTGGGACTGAAGCATTCCTAGCTGTGAAAGTAGGCAGTTTTCTGGTCTGTCCCTTTCCATTATCAGTTGCATACAGAGTCATTTGCTTTAGGAGGCGTTGATTGTGGATTAGGAACTATTCATGCTTTTGAAGGGTGTCAGTTAATTTTCAACTTTTGAATATACAAGCTATTACAGCACTTAAAGTATGTTACTGGGAAAAATAGATAAGTGAGGCATCCAGCATCTTTGTAGTGGCTTTGTGCAAGTGTAGTCCAGTCCTGTTTGAAAAACACCTTTCTATTGTAGCACTTAGGTTATGTTGCTGGGAAAAAATGGAGACTGAAGGCATGTGGCTTCTTTGTAGCGGATTTGTGCAAGTGTAGCTCAGTTCTGTTTGAAAAGCACCATTCCATTTCTCAATCTACTTTATTTATTACTTGGCAGTCGTATTATGTTTCAAAGTGTTCGCTTATCTGGCAATGCCAAACACAGGGTAATGTTTTCAGAGGTTTCCTTCTTGGGTGTAGATCAGTTGAGCATGGAATTTTAGATGCATGTTGCATATAAGCTACATGCAGTGCCTTTGAGAAGGTTAAGAAGAGATGCATGTGATGTCCTTCCCATTCTGGGTTTCATGGAAAATAGTAAATAATATTCCAAGTATAAATGCTACTTCTAAGTGTTAGCTATTTTAGCTCTGGAGGCACTCCGCATGTTTTTGTCTTGTATGCGGAAGTGACCATGCACTAGCTAAGCTACTTGACTTTGTAATGGTGTTTTATAAAGTTGTTTTAAAGTGACTCTTATGTGATGTGACTTTTTATAAAGTATTCCCCTGTTTTATTTTTATAAAGTGACTTTATGAGATAAAGTGCACTTATTTCATAAAGTGAATAGTGACTTTATTAAAAATTAAACGTAACCGATTTTGGAGGGAAAGTATCTCAACCCTTGATCATGTAAAGGCAAGATTAAATCTTGGCCTTTGGATTTAGGGACTGGGGAAGGTGAAAAGTCACTTTCTAGTTATAAGAGAGCCTAGGGTAGTGTGCAAGACAAGGAAAACATTTTCCAAGAGTGAGCATTTGACAAGCTTGATTTTCCGAGAGGGAGCAAATTTCTCAAGGAGAGGTACACTTTCCAAGAAGCATTTTTTTCTACTGGGTCGTACTGTACGGATTGCTGCGCTGTACTGCTGGGCCATACTTTTCTGTCTGCACAATTTTCAAGGTGCTGTTTGCTGCACGCAAATCGAGGTGGAAGCCATACATGCTATATGGATTTGCTGGGCAAGCAAATCGAGGTGCAAATACAGTCATTTATTGCTAGTTAAATGCTGCTGTAAATTAATATTTTTGCCTGTAAATGCTGAAATAAAATACTCTTGGACTGATTTTTCCTAGAGGGGGTTTTTCCAGGGTTATATTGACCAAAATTTTGCTGTTTATATGGTTTATCAGTCTGCTGTTATATGTCATTTTCCGTTGCAAAACAGACTTAGTTTCAGTGTTCAGGCTTCATGTTTGTTGGTTTAAATGCATGTGAAGTATTTTTTATTAATGACAGTTTAAGACTAAAATTTGAGTTAAACTAAGTGTTTGACAAAATGTCTGAATGACTGAGGTCTGATTTTTGTCAATTTTTACATTGTATCAGAGCTGAGGCTCTGTGATAACAGATGATTGTGGGTGCAGCAGTATTGTTGAGTTGTTGGGAAACGGTTATCGCTGATTTTTTTAACAATTTGTGTATTGGAAGACCTTATTTAATGTGATTTGCAGGTGGTGGAGAAAGAGTGAAACTCTTCTTCTTTTGGTGGATTGTTTTTATTCTCTGAAATGGCTACCAGTTTGTGGTTGGAGGATAGATTGGATGGGGCTGGAAACTTTGTTCCTTGGAAGGCGAGAATAGTGCTCATACTACAAGAGAATGAGCTGTGGGATGAGGTGGTGAACCATACTACAACTAATCCCATTTAGATTCCTATTGATGCTATTGCATTGGCTGCCTCCAATAAGGACATGAAGAGGATCATCCTTGATGCTGTCAAGGATCATGTTATTCCACACATTACAAGTAAGACTCATGCTTATGTTATGTGGGAGTCCTTGATCAATCTGTACCAAAGCTCCAATATGAACCGGAAGATGGTGCTTAGGGAGAAGCTGAAGAGTATCAGAATGACCAAAGATGAGAGTGTGACTTCTTAACTTATGAAGAACACACAAGTGAGGGATGAGCTTGGAGCTATTGGGGAGACTGTTTTGGGTAATGAACTTGTGTGGACAACCATAAATGGCGTGGCCATGCCATGGCATGTTTTTGTGGAAGCTATTGTTGCCAAGGAGAACATGCCTTCCTGGGATCGTCTCTGGGATGATTTTGTGCAGGAGGAGACTTGGAGGGGGTTGGTGCAGGATAGTTCGTCAAGCCGTAAGGAAGAAGAAGAAAATGTTGCTCTTTCTGCTAAGAGCAAGAAGAAGTCCAAGGACTTCAACAAAGTTCATTGTTTTGCTTGCAGCCAGTATGACCACCTTGCTTCTCAGTGTCTTGATTAGAAGGAGGATATGGTTGTTGCAACTTCAACTGATCCAGGAGGATCCAAGAAGGCAAAATTTTTGAAGTCCTCCAATCTCAGCAAAACCAACACCAGATCGAAGGGCTCGTTGAGACGATTCCAACGGCGTTCGTTTCACCTCAAACGGACTCCGTATGAGAAAGTAATCGCGTTCTGTTCTATAAGGTCAACAAGTAAATTTGGCAAAAAGAGGTGCCACGTGGCACCACTGACAGGGTGACACGTGGCATCCGTAGTGTACAAACATGATGACATGGCATGGTGATGTGGCATGTTGACATGGCATGATAATGTGTCATGATGACATGGCATGGTGACATGGCATGGTGATGTGGCATGGTGACTAGCATGCATGCATTTGTGCTTGAAATGAGTTTTAGGACATTCATGCATTTACTCATGAGAAATTGTAAAATGATTAATATTTGAAGTGAGTGGAAAAATTACTCACATATTACTCATTTATTTTATTCCTTGAGTTGTTATGAAGTTAATGCATGGTTGTAACCAAAAACAAACATGCCATATTTGTAAAGAAGTTGTAACAAGTTGGTTTATTATTTAATAAAAAGCCCAACCATATGAAAACCAACTTGGGGAAGTTGTAACCAAGGCCAAGATAGGCAAATTAGTTGCAACCAAAGGAATCCATGAGAGTCATGTGAAGAAGGGCAAGACAACCTATATAAACCCCTTCATTTGCCATTTCCCACTCATGCTTTGGAGTGGAGACTGTGTCGCTAAAGGAGAGAAGGGAGATTGCGTAGCTCTGCAGGAGGAAGGTACGAGTGTTTATACTCGTTTTACACCGTCTTCAGGCTTCGGAGTTGCTGGAAGCAGTCTTGTTGTGTTTTGGGCAGCGGTTCTCTTCCTGAACATTGTCACCAAGGTATCATTGTATCATTGCCATGTATTTTGCCTTATGCTGAGATTATAGATCGGCCGTCCTATTGAGAAGCAGGCTCGGAGACGTAGTCCATCCTGGACGAACTCTGTTATCAACTTGTTGTCTTTATGTGCGTGTTGTCTATGCTGTTTGGTTCTCTTCTTATGGATTTGTGAGCTTCGTTCATGCTCTTTATGCAATTCATGTTAACGTCATAGGGTAGCAAAGATCTTGTTTTCGGATCATGTGGTATCAGAGCAAGACTATTTGACGTTGGATTGTGAGTGTGGATGCTCACGAGGGCTAAACTGCAAGCTGGTGAGGGGACATTAGAGCCTTACAATTCCGAGATCGGACGTGCACACCGAAGGAGGAAGATGGATGCTAATGATACCCGCACCGAGATGGAGGCAAACTTTCACAAGGCCTTCTATATGATGGCCGACAAGGTAGACAAGTTGTTTGTAGACTATGAAGAACGCATGGCAAAAGAAAGAAAAGGTAGTGAAGAAAAGAAGGAAATCAAAGAAGTGAAGGACGAAGGCAACGCTTCAGTTAACCACGGAGGAGGTGGCGAAGAGCCTCCTGAGCCTCCCTCTTCACCTTCAGCTTCAAGCACAAGTTCAAGTGCTTCTTCCTCATCTCATTCTCAGCATTCCAAGGTTCCTCACAAAGAGCCTCAAAAGAAGCCCTTATTGAAGCTCGATGTGAAGTTTGATTTGCCCATGTTCAATGGGGAATCAAATGCAGAGAAGTTGAACAATTGGATAAGGCAAATTGAGGTCTATTGCCGAGTCCAGCAGATCAAAGAAGAAGATGTGAAGATTCAGTTGGCTTCACTTCGGCTGACAGGCACCGCACTTATATGGTGGGAAAGCAAGCTTCAGCAAGGTAGCAAACAAATGGGTAATCTTCTCTCATCGTGGTCTGCTTTCATTTCTGCTTTACGTAAGCAATTTTATCCGTTGGGTTATGTTCAAAAGGCTATGATGGATTGGCAAAGTTTTAGACAAGGCAAGGGTCAGAGTGTTCAGAATTTTACTGAAGAATTTAGAAAGAAAGCTTTAGAGTTGAATATTTCTTTATATTCTCTTGACACTCTTTTGAAGTACATTGGTGCTCTTCATCATTATCTATGCCATACTTTGCTGTTGTTGAATCCTACTAGTGTGGATGAAGCAAGTGTTCAGGCTACTCATCTTGAGAGCAGGGGGAAGCATTTGCAAGAAGACCATCCGAAGAAGCCTTTCAAGCCCAACAACAACCACAAGTCCAAAAAGAAAGACAAGAGCAAGAAGACAGCTACTGCCAAGAAGGAAGGAGGAAAGCTCCATTGCAAACATTGCGACACTGATGGGCATGATGAAGAAAGTTGTTGGAAGTTGCATCCTGAACAGAGGCCAAAGCATTATGGAGGCAAAAAGAAGAAAAAGACCGTTGCAACAGCGTAACGAGATTTGGGTTTCGACTCAGGTGACAAAACCAGGATTACAGCCGTGGGAATGCAAGGTAACAAAACTCCTCATACTGGTTCAAGTTCTACTCATGTTTCTAAAGAAAATGATAAAAGAAGAAGTGAGTTGTTTCACATCAGAGTTGTGTCTAAGCATACAAAGATTGAAACATTATTTGATTCGGGTTCTCAAGTAAATTTGATCTCAGAATCAGTTCTTAAGAAGTTGGGCATATAGACTAAACCTCACCCCAAGCCGTACCCTCTTGGATGGGTATGTGATAATGCTAAGCTACAGGTGACTAAGTAATGCAGGTTAAGGTTTGTTATTGCTTCAAAGTTGATCGATGAGGTGGAATTAGATGTTGTTCCTCCTGACATCTGCGGTATCGTATTGGGAAGCCCATACTTGTATGATCGAAAAGCAGTATTCTTCCGTCACGAGAACAAGTACCATCTCACCAAAAATGGGGTGGAGTACATCGTGAGAGCTCACATTATGAAGGCTAACACCACTCTTGTTAGTGCAGGACAGATGAAGAGACTCATCAACACTAATAAGAGATACATGCTCATTGGTGTGAGAGCAAAAGATGCTGAAGCATCCGATGCTTTCAAAGGTTGTGATCCTTCTCATAAAAAGGCTATGATTGATATTGTGGCTAACTATGATGAAATATTTCAGGAACCTACAGGTTTGCCTCTCAAAAGGGAGATTCAACATGAGATTCATCTCCAGCAGGATGCCCCTCTTCCTAATGTGGGCATGTACAGGTTGTCTGCAGTCAGGGATGATTTTAAGGAACCATACTTATTTAAAAGTGTATAAATGTTGGCGAATATTACCAATTCCTAAAACGATAACTATAAAATGATTGGCGATATTTTTCAAAAATTATTTTAATTTCCAAGGATTTTATATCGTTTATATAATAATTTGGCGATTTTTAGGGTGAAAACATTTTACCCCATCAAAATTGGGCGAAACAGGGCTTCAAAAATGCAAAATGGTGAATTTTTTTTGGAAGAAAAACATGGAAAAATAGCCCACTGGGCTAAAATTCGCCCCTAAAATTATCCATGTCTGCAGTTACCAAGTACAAAAAGGGTACTAGTAACAAAGTGGCAGATATGCTTTCTAGACCTCCTATTGTTGCATCTATTGTCTTGAAAAATGCTTCTTTATCCCATGAAAGTTATATTGAGCAGTATGCTACTAATGATGATTTCAAGGAGATTTATGAGAAGCTAACCAATGGCACACAGGTGGAAGACTACTATTTGCAGGGAAAGTTGCTCTATCATTTGGGCAAGTTATGTGTTCCTATCAGTGAAAGAGTCCATGTAATACGAGAAGCTCATACTTCTCTTGTATCAGGGCATTTTGGGGTAGGTAAGGCTTTGGCTCATTTGCAAAGACTTGTGTATTGGCCTCGCATGAAAGACATTGTAACAAAATATGTAAAGGGGTGTCTGATGTGCTCTACTTGTAAGCCCACTAATAGAAAATTGGGGCTGTACTCACCACTTCCTGTTCCTTCCCATCCTTGGGAAAGCATTTCCATGGATTTTGTGGGGGGTTTGCCTATGTCTAGGAGGGATCATGACTACTTGTATGTGGTCGTGGATATGTTTAGCAAGATGTGTATTCTTATGCCATGTAAAAAGCAGGTCACTGCAGAGCAGGCTGCTTCTCTTTTCTTTCAGCATGTATGGGTTCACTTTGGACTTTCTATGTCCATTATCTCGGATCGGGACTCTCGATTCCTTGGAGAGTTTTGGACAAAATTATGGTGTATGATGGACACCAAGCTGAAGAGGAGCACCGCTTTCCATCCACAGACTGACGGACAGACAGAGGTAGTCAACATGACAGTTGTCCATTTACTTCGAGGCTATTGCAACAAGCATCCTAAGTTATGGGATGAACAGATCCAGTATGTGCAGCATGCCTACAACAGGGCTATGCATTCTTCCACTCAGAGCTCGCCATTTGAGACATGCTTTGGGTACTTGCCAAAGACTCCATTGGACTTGACTTATGGGAGAGAGGCTGAGTCAAGCGCTTCCAAGGATGAATACAAAGCCCGTAGGTTCATTCAAAGAGTTCAACAGGTACATCAAGCAGTGCAAGAGCAGTTGGAGAAGAGTCAAGCCCAGTACAAGGCTCGCCATGACAAGCATAGAGTTGATCATCAGTTTCAGGTGGGAGATCAAGTATGGCTTCACATCAGCAAGGAGAGGATGAAAGAAGAAGGCAAGAAGCTCAAGCCTATTAGATATGGTCCCTTCACCATCTTCGAGAAGATTGGGACGAATGCTTTTCGCTTAGAGCTATCGCCATACATGCAGATCTACTCAGTGGTGAATGTGGAGAACTTGAAAGTCTATGAGCCTCCCATGATCATGGATGAAAGGGAGAATGTCTCATTGCCATCAGTTGATGAATTTGCTCCTGAGTACATGGATGAGCTAAAGGGAGATGTCATCTTGGACAGAAGGACAAGGACTTCTCGCAGAGGTGATGTTGATTATCTTCGAGTGGGCATCAAAGGCACTCATCCAAGCAAAGCCAAGTGGATCGAGAAGGGGAAAGTGAGGGGACAATTCCCTTACCTACCAGTTGATTAGTAAAGGCTTTTGGAGGCCAAAAGCTTCTCAGTGGGGAGGAATGATCCAGGAGGATCCAAGAAGGCAAAATTTTTGAAGTCCTCCAATCTCAGCAAAACCAGCACCAGATCGAAGGGCTCGTCGAGACGATTCCAACGGCATTCGTTTCACCTCAAATGGACTCCGTATGAGAAAGTTATCGCGTTCTGTTCTATAAGGTCAACAAGTAAATTTGGCAAAAAGAGGTGCCACGTGGCACCATTGACAGGGTGACACGTGGCATCTGTACTGTACAAACATGATGACATGGCATGGTGATGTGGCATGCTGACATGGCATGATAATGTGTCATGATGATGCGGCATGCTGACATGGCATGGTGATGTGGCATGGTGACATGGCATGATGACTAGCATGCATGCATTTGTGCTTGAAATGAGTTTTAGGACATTCATGCATTTACTCATGAGAAATTGTAAAATGATTAATATTTGAAGTGAGTGGAAAAATTACTCACATATTACTCTTTTATTTTATTCCTTGAGTTGTTATGAAGTTAATGCATGGTTGTAACCAAAAACAAACATGCCATATTTGTAAAGAAGTTGTAACAAGTTGGTTTATTATTTAATAAAAAGCCCAACCATATGAAAACCAACTTGGGGAAGTTGTAACCAAGGCCAAGATAGGCAAATTAGTTGCAACCAAAGGAATCCATGAGAGTCATGTGAAGAAGGGCAAGCCAACCTATATGAACCCCTTCATTTGCCATTTCCCACTCATGCTTTGGAGTGGAGACTTTGTAGCTAAAGGAGAGAAAGGAGATTGCGTAGCTCTGCAGGAGGAAGGTACGAGTGTTTATACTCGTTTTACATCGTCTTCAGGCTTCGGAGTTGCTGGAAGCAGTCTTGTTGTGTTTTGGGCAGCGGTTCTCTTCCTGAACATTGTCGCCAAGGTATCATTGTATCATTGCCATGTATTTTGCCTTATGCTGATATTATAGATCGGCCCTCCTATTGAGAAGCAGGCCTGGAGACGTAGTCCATCCTGGACGAACTCCGTTATCAACTTGTTGTCTTTATGTGCGTGTTGTCTATGCTGTTTGGTTCTCTTCTTATGGATTTGTGAGCTTCGTTCATGCTCTTTATGCAATTCATGTTAACGTCATAGGGTAGCAAAGATCTTGTTTTCGGATCATCAACAGAGGTAGAGGACTTTGCGAAAAGGTTCGAGAAGGAGTTCTCGTTGTTCTCCCTTATTTCTAGTGTCGGTAGCAATGGAGTTGTTCAGAATGGTAGTTGGTATATTGATAGTGGAGCCTCTCGTCATATGACTGAAATATGGCATATATTTCGTATCATTTCTAAGACTGGTCCAGACCGATTTGTTCAGTAAAAAGGGGGACAGGCACGTTCGGTGTGAGGAGTTGGAAATATCAGGTTCCAGTTTTGTCATGGAGGATACATCGAGCAGGATGGGGTTCTCTTTGTTCCAGGGATGAGGGTTAACTTGCTCTTGGTCTCAGCCTTGGAGGATGCAGGGTATTCGTCATTGTTCCTGAGGAGACGTGTACATATTTCCAGATAGAGCTTATCTGGGACATGTTTATATATACTTGGAGAGAGCGGGACTAATAGATCCACAATTGGTAGGTGATCAATTCGGTGAGTTGTACAAGTTTAGTGCATAGCCCACGGTTGATGAGTCGGACGAGGAGAAGGAGGCTCCTGAGGCTGCAGTGACACCAAGGTTACATTCTCGAGTTTCGATGGAATAGAGGAGTCAATTCAGAGTATTGGAAGGAGGCTCAGCTAGTATGGGCGGACCAATGTTCAAGATTGGAGAATGGATTCTCCTAGGAGCTCAGAGTTCAGGGTGGTTGGCGGGAGGTTATCTTCAGATTCGACTTCAGTGCAGGTAATAGCGTTAGTTCTAGGTTCAGAGGGAGATCCTACTGCAAACGGAGTGATGGATTTGAGGACGAGACTTGATGATGATAATGGCAGTGAGTACCTCCCTCGCTAAGAGGGAGTGTTAGGTATTTTAGCTTTGGAGGCAATCCTCATGTTTTTGTCTTGTATGCGGAAATGACCATGCACTAGCTAGGCTACTTGACTTTGTAATGGTGTTTTATAAAGTTGTTTTAAAGTGACTCTTATGTTATGTGACTTTTTATAAAGTATTCCTTTGTTTTATTTTTATGAAGTGATTTTATGAGATAAAGTGCACTTATTTCATAAGGTGAATGATGACTTTATTAAAAATTAAATGTAACCGATTGTGGAGGGAAAGTATCTCAACCGTTGATCATGTAAAGGCAAAATTAAATCTTCGCCTTTGGATTTAGGGATTGGAGAAGGTGAAAAGTCACTTTCTATTTATAAGAGAGAGCCTAGGGTAGTGTGCAAGACAAGGAAAACATTTTCCAAGAGTGAGCATTTGGCAAGTTTGATTTTCAGAGAGAGGGAGCAAATTTCTCAAGGAGAGGGTACAAATTCCAATAAGAGGCATGATTCCCAAGAAGCATTTTTTTTGTTGGGCCGTACTGTACGGATTGCTGGGCTGTACTACTGGGCCGTACTTTTCTGTCTGCATGATTCTGGAGGTGCTGTTTTCTGCATGCAAATTGAGGTGGAAGCCGTACAGGCTGTACGTTTTTTATGGGCACGAAAATCGAGGTGCTGCACAAGTTTCAAGGTGCTGGTACAGTCATTTATTGCTGGTTCAAAGCTGCTGTAAATTAATATTTTTGCCTGAAAATGCTGAAATAACATACTCTTGGACTGGTTTTTTTCAGAGAGGGTTTTGCCAAGGTCATATTGACCAAAATTCTGTTGTTTATATGGTTTATCAGTCTGCTGTTGTATGTCCTCTTCCGCTGAAAAACAGACTTAGTTTCAGTTTTTCAGCTTCATGGTTGTTGGTTTAAATGCATGTGAAGTATTTTTTATTAATGACAGTTTAAGACTGAAATCTGTGTTAAACTAAGTGTTTGACAAAATGTCTGAATGACTGAGGTCTGGGTTTTGTCATTTTTTACACTAAGGTGTTACTTGCAGTTGAAGGCATGATGATTTGGATGATTTGGTTGGTCTTGGCAGTGATTCATGCATTCGATTTGTGGTAGTTTCAGCTGCATGCAATGTAGAAAGACTCCAAGTACTGGGGAATGAAGGGAAAATGTGAACATGAAATGTCAATGACTTGGGGGTTATTTTCAGACACCTATAGCAGGTCTTATGCAATTTGTGAGCAACAAAATAGATGCAGTCCAACCACAAGAGAATCACATTACTATATCACAGTTTCTGTTACTATATTAGTATCTGCCTTTTTCTATGTCTTGTCATGAATCATGATGCTGGTATTGTGTATTGACATGGCAATCCCACACAAATCTATTGTTTTGTTGTATATATTTCTGAGATAAAATTTGTTCATATGAGCTATATGATATAAAGTGACTGATATTGATCAACAGAGTTTCAATCTAGTAATGAGAGTCTGAAACGTGATCAAAAGACAACTCATGGCATAGTATTCAATCTTTAAATAGATTTTGTAGCTTTGTCATTATCTTTTATTTTAATCTTGGGTCTTGCATAGTCTCACAAGTGTTTGATTCGATAGCTCTCTATTGAGTTGTAATACAATATTTTTGCAAGAAGCAGCCACATGACTCGACTGTTTCTTTATTGATGCAAAACCTTGTTGGCATTCTTTAGGGGTGTTTGGTGATTGCAATTATTGCTCATAGCCAACATTTTGCCTGTTTGAGGAAGCAACTCTTTCTTGTATTTAAAATTCACTCAATGAAGTTGTATCCTACACATCTACAGTCTCTTTGATGATTCTGACTCATGTATTTCTCTCCTCATTATCCTTTGAACTTTGACATAACTATTAGTTTAATCTGATTGCAACAAAATGAGCATACTTTGTGAAACAATCAAGATAACTACGGATATACATTTGTCATCCTCAATCATCAATGTTAGGAATTGAAACCCTAATGGTTTTCTCATTAAAACTTGTCTCTCATTGTAGGTAGCTTGGTAGCCATAAAATTGGCCTTTCCTGTACTTCTTATCTAGTTATTTGTACTCTCTGAGAATGAAAAATAGGAACTGCACGTTCACTATTAGCTTTGTAGAAATGCCATTTACCTGCTCTCTGATGTATCTTCTCATTTTAAATTTTGGACTTCTCTCCAATTTAATGAACAAATGGAACTTTGGAGCCAGTACCAGGGTGCCAGAATTCTACATTGACATGCGTTCTAATGCATAAGTCAAATCATCTGTTGGGTTACGCTGGTGGATAAGTAATTTAGTTTAAGGGTCAGTTCACTTGGCCAATCCAATTTGGTGCAGAGGAACTTTGAATCCCTTGTTCTAAATTCTAACATGTGTTATTGCTTGGATCTTTTTCAATATCAGCTGCCTTTCGGCACATTGGCTGTTTCTGTAGGCAGGTTTTCCATCGCCGAATAAGAATCTAATTCACATTATGCTGTTCAACTACTTGTTAATCTTTTACATGAGAATTTTCTTTATAGATTTTTATGCCTCTAATAAAACTTTTGTTGGAAACTATGAAAATTGTATATGGCTTCTAACAGAGATGAAACTTCCGTGTGCAGATGTATTACAACCATCTTCGTTATCTGTGTCAGGTCGAAATGCCAAAATAAACTGGATGGTTGCCAAGTGGTTTAGGTTTGGATCTGGATCGAGGCAATCAGTTGTGACTTGAATGTGCAGCAGAATTGTTTCTGTATATTCTGAGATATGTATTTTTTCATGCCTAGAATTGTTATCAGCATGGTAACATTAAGTTTCTTGGGTATTTTTAATCACCCTTTGTTTTTAAAAGGAAGCAGAGAGATTTTACTCTACCCCAAAATGAATAAACAGGGGCTTTAAATACGAGAAACGAGTCTGATAGGGTGCATCTTTAAATTAATAATATTGGAATTTCAGGTCGCTCATATGCAGGTTGGGGGCTTTGTAGGCATTACTATGGTGGTCAATTTAATCCACAGCAGACATGCGATTAAAGTGGAACATAGCTGGAAATTGGAAGTCATAGTAGGTTGAATGGGAGGACTAACACAAAATAAGGGATTAAGAATAAACATCATAGACAGACACACAGGTGATAAGCTCAAATCATGTTCATTGTAAGCTATGTGAGGAATATGAGTTGATTTGTGGGAACTGCCTTGGAAAAAATGGAATTTATCAAATGCCCATGGAATATCATGACATTCATTGCATATAAAAAACACCATCTATTATTGAAGAGTGGTTTTTATTGGGATGAAGCTTTCAAGGTAATCAGTTGAGACTTGAATGTGCAGCAGAATTGTTTTTGTATATTATGAGATATGTAATTTTTCATGCCTAGCAGTGCTATCAGCATGGTATCATTAAGTTTCTTGGGTGTTTGTAATCTCCCTTTGTTTTTAGAAGGCAGCAGAGCAAGATGAAATTACTTTACCCCCAAAGGAAATAAACAGGGGCTTTAAATACATGAAATTAGGGTGCATCTTTAAATTGATAGTTATTGGGATTTCAGGCCTCGCATCTGCAGGTTGGGGGGTTTATAGTTATTGCTATGGTACTAATTAATCCACAGCATACATAGGATGGAAGTGGAACATAGCTAGAACTTGGAAGTCATAGATTAACAATAAACATCAAAGACAAAAACAATGGCGGTAAGTTAAAATCATGTTTATTGTAAGTAGTGAGAGGAATGTAAGTTGATTGGTGGGAACTGCCTAAGAAAAAATGGAACTTATCAAATGCCCATGGGATTATAAGACATTCCTTGCATATAAAAAAGTTAAAACTCTTTTTTCTTTTCTTTTCTCAAGGAATAATCTTGTAGAAAACCCTTCAAGTAATTCCCCCAAAACCGGGGTGTATATAAATAAAAATATTAAATGAGACGATTTTCATAATTCATTTCCAACCAATCTATTTTCTCAGCTCTTCCAGGAATTATAAATGGATGAAATGAGATGGATTAATCTTCCTGCCTGATTTAGTTCGCGACGAATATAGGAATAGTTCGATGAAGAATTGACTAATAGTTCAATAGGTTTCAAAGTGAGTATACACTCCTCAATATTGACTCTAGTGGTAGGTCGATGATCTACAGCAAATCAAGTATTCAGTTTATCTTCAACTTATCAAATGCCCATGGGATTATAAGACACTCCTTGCATATAAAAAAGCTAAAACTCTTTTTTCTTTTCTTTTCTCAAGGAATAATCTTGTAGAAAACCCTTCAAGCAATTCCCCATGATTCATGGATGGTAAATGGGGTAAGCCATCAGCCCTGATTATGGAGCCTAACCTTGAGGGAATCAAGAGAGTTGAAAATGTGACCTCTCCAACATAAGGGGGAGAGATCTCACGTCTTGCTCATAGCCACTTGAGCTAACCCTCGGGGGTTAAAAAAAAATGTTCTTTATTGAGTGTTTTGTATTGGGTGAAGCTTTTAACAAAACAAAGATTGAAGTAGCACAATCATGTTTCTTTTAGATTCATCTATATTAAAATCAAATTCATGGGAAGCAAAGAAGTATAAGGCATATATAAAGGCCAAAGGTAGGCTCTACGTGAACAGAAAAATAATATCCACAAACTAAGGAATGCTTTGAACAATTGGTACAACTTTGGTTTGAAAATGTAAAATTGTGAGCTTCATGGTGTATAATTTCGAAAGATATGAAATAAAACTAACACAAGGTTGAAATAACACATCAATATTTGTTTTAGATTCATCTATCCTAAAAAGAAAAAGAAAGTCATGGGAAACAAAGATGCATGAGGGCACCTACAAAGGTTATAGTTAGGCTCCATGTCAACAGGAAAATAACATCCGCAAAGCAAAGAATGCTTTGAATAATTGGTATAACTCCTCATATAGGTTGGCAAACGTAAAAGGTTGAGCTTCATGGTGTTAATCACAAAAATTTTGAAATAAAAAATAGACCATTCATAATCAACTTTAAAAGAATCATTCACATTTTAGAGGATGACATTATCCCTTATGATTGAGTTGAAATTGTGAGAGTTACATATGCTTATTTGTCATTTTTTAAATAATGGATGACAATCCAATATTAATCATGGTAATATTGTAAATCAAATATTCAACAAAAATACTAATTAATAATTTTTAAATATAATATAAATATACTAATAAAATACACTTCAAGCACTTTTCAAAAGTACTAATTCAAATTTCAAAAAATTAAGAAGCATTCATGACATATATTCCAAATTAAAAAATGAATATGTGGATTCATAACATGAGTTATTTACTACGTGAAACTAATATTAAATATCTCTTCATATATTAACCACATTTTATATAAGAAGATTCATAACATAGGTTATACTTAGAAAGTCAAACTAATGAATATTTTAATTTCTTTTACTTTATGAGCCCTACATTTATTTTCAAAAATAATTTATGTTTAGAAATAATTTTATTTTAGTCACATCAATAAAAGGTTTTATTGTTTATTTCATTTCTAGACATATTTTCAACTTAATAGTTAAATATATATTGTAAATATATATTGTAGTATAAATATGTTTTTCTCATAAAATCGTTCTCTTAATTTTTTTTATTGCACCGAGAGAAACGAGGTTCTCTCAGCCCAGTATGAGGGAGATCATGTCACTTTAGTCACGTTATGCTAGTTGACATAAAAAAATTATAAAAAAATAAAAAAATAATATTGTGGATTCATATATTTATATAGTGTCCACTCAATTCAAACATGTTGTCTAACTTATCAAATAATAAAAACCCAATAATAAAACTAAATGAAAAAGTAATTAAAAGATCCATGTTAAACCCGGATTTACTAAATACTAAAGGGATCAAAATGTTTGAGGTGTAATTTTTTATGAACATTTAAGAATTTAAGATAAAAATAACTTACACCTAAAGAAATTGAATCCCTCTCGGTGCTTTCTAGATCCATGTTTAAGATGGATCTATGCTGGTTTCTTAAGAGGCCCATTTTAGACCTCAAAATTCTCTTAATTAGTGCAATGAAAGGTTTGAAGTACTTGCTTAATAAAAAGATTTAAAATCGGCTATTAAAGTTTTCATGGACAAGTGGACACTCTAGATAGAAAATAAACAATAATAATATATTATAGATATGATTGTACAAAAGACTTCTAAAAAGTGAAATGTAAAAGTCGTGGAATTTGCTGTATCTATTCCTTTAAAAAGTCTAGAAATAAAACTAGAACTTTGGATCATTATAAATGGAGATGATTAGTCTTTATTCTATGTTAGTGAGGACATAATTTATTTGAAATTGCATAGACATAATATCCTCATTCTACAAAATAAACCTCTAACAGTTGATTAATCTAATCTTTGGCATATTTAATATTTTGCTCATCATGATACCTATTATGCTCCATGTATGTCAAACTAGTTAATTGATGTGGTGGCTATATGTTATGTATGACACATTCATAGAGATTGTTGTCATTAATCACAAAACTAAGCAATTTTGATTTATAATAGCAACTAGTTTTGTATCTTGTACAAAAGATGACTAGACTATACATATGAGGTGATTACAAGGATCACAATGAATAACCATATTACATTTGCCAAAATTATGATTGAAATGTGCTTAGTGCAAGACACATGCTTCATGATAACATTACAATAAGTAGAAATATACAATGAATATTGCTAAAGTAAATTTACATTGTAGCCCATTATCTTCTAAGTGATAAGAATAATTTGAGTTCTTGTCTACTTGATTATGTCCATGTCCATTCTATTATGGAGATGAAAATTCTCTCAACAAAGCCTCATGTAAAATTGGGTGACCATGTTTTACATTTGGTCCAAGTGCAACTTGAAAGAGTTCAAACTCAATTCTCCTTGAACTGAGGTTACATTACTAGTGTTAATTTACTTCACTTCAATGGCTTCATTGCTTAGTTCCTTATTGTTCTTGATTTCAATGTTGTTCTTATTGAATGGTGTTCCACAATGCCAATGCATTGCCCCAAGACTGCCTTGACATCGTGCAATTCATGTTTAAACATAACTTCTTCATTGTGAAACTAAACTAAACGTAACAATGTTTCATTTAAGGTAGGTTCATGACAACCTAAATTCTTCACTGCATAAGTTTGTAAAATTAGACAATAAAATACACATTGGCAGAGCCAAATGCATAGAATTTTTTTTATTCCTCTTTGTAGAAAATGATGATAGAGTTGGATGAGAGGGTAAAAGGGAAAGAACATGGGGGTGGTTGGTTGAGAATGATATATGTGATAGATGTCCTTGATACTAGTCATGAACATGATTATTAATTACTTGAGCAAGAAGCCTTAGACTAGGGAGGAGAAAATTAGACAATGTCGAGCAAGGGTAAACTTTGTTGAGATTCATAAGAGAAAGTGATCAAATGGAACCAACTTACAAACCACAATCTCTACAATAAAAAAACATTGTGGATCATTGGAAAATTTTCATTGATTCGAAAGCTTTTAAAGTTTTTATTTTTATTATTTAATCTTAAAAAAATGGTATAATCTTAAATGTTGGTCATTTTGATTGCTCAAATTGGTAACTTAAATGATCAATCCAAGAGTTCATAGAATTTGAGGTGCAAGCAAAATATATGCGGAGACTATTCTTAAAGTGCTTCAAAATATATAAATTAACTCATTAATCCACACATGACAAATGAAATCAACTTCTTAATCAAAACGACCTACTAGAAACTAAGGTGCAATCTAAGATTGGCAAAGCCCCATTGTGAGCTCCTAAGGTCGAACCACAAGGAAATCATATGTAATATATTTTGTTATGTTTGACAGTACTGTGAGAGTCCCACTTAATATGTTTTGAGCAATGCTTTAAAATACACCTTTGTAAATGAAATCAAACAAGTGCAATAATGAATTCCTTGAGACCAATACTATCCAGTTATGGATAGGGTCAGTAGATGCTCAGGCTAGCACCTTGGTGCTAACAGTATTATGCAAGTCTCTTGTTCAGTTTAACTGATATTGACTCATATATTCATGAGATAAATTTTAATTCAATTGCCACACCATTTCAAATATGAAAACTAAATTCAAACTTAAAATCTATAATCTTTTAGAACGAATATTGTTTAACATAGCTATGGAACAAACATTGGGTTATATGTAAGCCTTTCCCTCTTGAAATCAATTCCAAAAGAAATTAATTTATGAGCTAGCACACCATTTGCAATAAAATAAAGTCATAAACTATAAAATTGAAAGTTACAGGTTCCTGCAGTGCTTCAGTAGGCCGCTATTGGATCTTGTAGTGTTGTAGGGACTTATGCTACATGGTAACTTAGTTATGCAAAAAGCGAAACAAAGTTGACCTCTTCAAACACACATCAACAGAAATCAATTGCACACTTAATTCATATGAAAACAAACACAAAAGAGTTGTGTTTCTAAGATGAAGGGGGCTTTTCCTCTACATAGAACCACACCTAATTACATACAAGAACTTCAAAACTGTACAAATCAAAGATGCATGGAAACTAGCCTTTAATTCATTTATGAAAGAGGTACAATGACTGTATGAGTTGAGCTCCTCATCTTACAATCAATTGCTTCTTATCTAACTCTCCTCAAGTCTCCAATCCCCTCTCCATTTATACAATTTAGAAGGCTTCAAAACTAATTCATACAATAATAAATGTTTAATTTTGGGCAAACCTCAGTCACGAAGATGATTCAATATTTGATCACAATTAGATTACCCAACCATAAACATATGGAATAAAATGGATTGCAAATTTGGGCATTCCAATTGTCATTGATCGTTTTTAGAAAACTAGACGTGCACAAAATTTGGAAAAATTGCCTTTACAGAAACATTCACTATTTTTGAAATCTACCTGCGCCAAACTCAATTTGGGTTGTTCTGAACAAAACCCATATTTCCCATATTTCATATTTTGTTGATTCGTCTCCATCTGCTCAGAAAACACGTCAGAAGTTAACTTCTAAAGCAATGACGTACTATCAATTGTTGCAGGAACAATGGATAAGACCAAAACATAGATTTGGCGGTTTGATATCGGGGCTTTGAGATGAGGTGGAAAACATAAAACCATCTTGTTCCTTTTCTTAACAAAACCCATGTTCTTGCTTAGATCCATAAAATTTGGAAGTAGTTGGATCATTGACAACACCGCAGGGACTTGGAAAGCTTCTATAGGAACACGATCAAGTAATATCATCAAATTAAAACATTTCAAATCTATTCCACCCATCAAAATAAGGGAAATGCAAACATTAGGCAGGAGTTTTGTCGCTTGAATCAAAATAATGCTTTGATGGAAAATTGGTAAGTATAGGATCACCAAAGGGTAATAAAATAGGTAAATGATAGGAACTATAGTCAAAATGGGGTCTTTTATACTGCACCAAATGTGACAAAATAAGGACCCTACATCTCTCCCATGCTTAAGGTTTTGCATGTGCTCATGCAAAAATTGAACCTTTGATCATCTGTAAAAACTAGTTCTTCAAAATTATTGGGACCCATAACAAAACTGATGAACATTAGGCCTATAAGGTCGTATGGTACCATTTGATACCACCTTTAAGCCTTCCTGAGTGATTTCTTTTTTGCTTCCTTTACCCTGTTAATATTTTCTTGAAAATCTCATGTTGTAATCATTTAACAATGTATTTTCATTCTTAATGTGCCTCTCCAAGATTACCTTATCCTCAATGCTTCTTTCCAATTTCCTAATTTCTTCTCTTTTCATCAACTTAAGATAAAAAACACTAGGATTGTGTATCTTCAAACCTAATGTTAACATCAAGTTCCTCACAGAGCTGAGTGTAGGATATTTTGCTTTTAAATGTTGGCTTAGTCAAGGATTAAGTGTTTGAGGTATAACTGATAAATGGTTTTGGTGGAGTTTAAATGATATCGATGAAGGAATTATGATCATGAAGATTTAATTGTCGTGATCTAATTTAATAGGTGATTGGTGAACGAGGTATGGTAATGATGGAAATTTAAATGGATAATGGTTGGCAGATGTACAAGATTAAGTAATATTTCCAAGGCAAGTCTTTTAGAAGACCATTATTTCAAAAAAACTCAATTGTGGGAAATGAGATAAGATCATGGTTTAGAATTTTTAGATTTGAAGATATTGCCATAATATCCCACTCCTTCAATTGAAATGAATAAAATAAAGATGAAATGAATCATTCTAGTTTTAATTACCTGACTTCACTTTGTTTTCTAATTTCTGAACGATGCAGGATCAAGGGTTGTACATGTTATACTCGTGGAACACTTTCTGAAATTGCTTCTAATTTCCCTTTGAACAAAAGATGATGGATTATGAAGAACCCAAATGAACTCAACTGAAAAAATAAATTATAGGAACTGGACTAAAGGATTATGCTGCCTGAACAAAGAAGAGAAAAGTCTACTGTAGGAACTTAGTAGAGAAAAGTGTACTATAGGAATTGAACTATGACTACTATCTTCATAGAGAATGCTTGTTGATGCTACCCACTGAATGTAGGAGAAAAATTATGATGTTTGCTTAGGTTTTGTGGATTAGAGGCTCAAGTTTACTTTTGTGAAATCTTGGATTGAAATATGGAACTCCTCTCTCCCCCCACACCGAGGTTGAAGCATGTCCTCATGCATCTCTTTGAGATCTAATCTTTAATTATCAATGTCGCCCTTGCTAAATAAAGGAAATAAAGTCTTTAAGGACCCTAATGTATGTAGGAACATCAAGAACAAATGATGCTACAAGAGCAAGAACGGTTGCAATAACTGGAACCACAACATAGGTTATTGTTGAAACATATAACCCTTGTCCTTTTTATTCTTAAAAATCACTTGTTGAGGCTAAAATGAATTGAACATGAAATCTGAACTTGGACACTTGCTAAGAAAATTTGCATGTTGCTACATACCACTAGAAGTCTTCGTCTTCACCCCTCCATGAACAATCCCATTCACATGAATATATTTTCTTGAAGTCAAACGTGAAGAGGACTCATTGGATTATCGATCATTAATGGATGTCATTAGCCAATGCGAGGTTTCTCACCAATGAGGACAATGAGAACCAAGGTACTATGATGCATCCTATCACGTGTGAATAAACATTAGAGGAAATTTGAGGTCCAAAATGGGCCTCCTAAGGAAAATAATAAAATAATAGTTAAAATAATAAAATAATATTTATTAATTTTGGAGGAAGAGAGAAATAAATTATTTTTTTGTTCGTATTTTCAACATATCTCCCTGTGTTTTACTCAAATTTTGAGCGAGAGGGGCTTGTTGGATGCAGAATTAAATTTCACATCCAACGAGTACCCACACTGCATACTTTTGACAGACCCCCTACCACAAAAACAAGAAATACTTTAAAAAAACGTGATGATGATGTCATCATCACATTTTTTTCCAGGTATTTCTTGGTTTTGTGGTAGGGGGTCTGTCAAAAGTATGCAGTGTGGGTACTCGTTCGATTTGGAATTTAATTCCTCATCCAACGAGCCCTCCCGCTCGAAATTTGAGTAAAAACACAGGGAGATATGTTGAAAATACAAACAAAAAAAGTAGTTTTTTTATGACAAATATGTCAAGTCAACCATTATGGTTGACTCATTTTATTGAAATTCTATTGGATCTTGAATTCCATCTCACAAGAATTTATTGTTGGCTCGTTTTCTTATAAGGCCCATTTTAGACCCCAAATTTCCTCTAATGTGTGTTGTTGTCCAACCCCCTGTAGGATCTAATAGTCAAGAGGCATTTTTGCATCCCCACTACTATTAGCGAGAAGACTTGTCATTAAGGAATACAAGCTTCAAGGGATCATAACTATCTCTTGATCTTGATCCTAGATATAGTGTTGAAGTGGATGGGACAATACATTCTACAAGGAAGGCCTTAAGGAATCCCACATAATCTAGTACAAGCATAGAACCAAAATATTTGAAGAAATGTAATAAAATATTGAAGCAATATGCAAATATTTATTGTGAGTTTTTCCCACCAGTTACCTGGTTTTCAAGCAAAACTTGTGTCCCATTGCGCAAGTTAACTGGTTTTCACCATTCAAATTATTTTTATCTTTACTATTTAATTAATTTATTCATTCACCTATGTTATCCTACCCTACTTGAAAATGAAAATTATTTTTCAAGTGTAATAATATTTCCAATGGAGCCATTTTCACTAAAGGATCTCAAAGATAATCATACCCAAATTTGAATGATGTACCTCAATGAATACTGGGATATGAGAGACCAACCGCTCTTACAAAGATGACGCCCATAATTGTTTATGGAGTGATGTTGTAGGCTAATGACTAATTGGAGCCAAGTCTAAATGTAGTCATTGTCTCCTTGATTTCCTATAGTTGTCATGTCTTGAATTTATTCAAAATTTTTATCTTCATATTCTTGAATGCGTAAGGGATCTAGATCCAGGGATAGAGATGCAAGGAATTCTTTAATTTCTGGCACTATTGCATATTCTTCATCAGATGTTGGCCATGACTCCTTGGTATCTTCCTCCCATTGACAAGGATCAAAAGAAACTTATAATCCCCCCTCTTGTGGAAATTGTTCACAGATCCTCCTATGCTTCTAGAGATACAAACTCATCCCTAGCGGCAATCTTGAAGTTTGGAAAAGGATTCTAAGAATATCCTTGTAGTGGCATGCACTCCTCTACTCAACAAGTTCTTGATCGATGTCTTGCTTATACAAAGATCTTACTCACAAATGGATTAGTACAAGGGTGTTCTTACAACACCCAAAAATAAAAATGATTAAAAAATGAAATCAAATAAAAACACACCACTCAAAGCAAACTTAAAGAAAAAATTGAAAATTTCATCATGCTACTAAGATCTTGTTGTCACGAAAACATTGTTAACATGAGTAATCAAACTAAAAATTAATCTTCTTCTACCTGTATTACCTCTAGCTCTAAAAACTAAAATCTATTATAAACTCCAACACGAAAAGGGCTAGGAGAAACCCACTAAAATGGATGTGTCTCTTGTGTCTTACCCTTTCTCCTCCTTCGAGTCGTAAATGTTGGATCTTCAAAACAACAAAAAAAAAACATGCACTTCGGTACTATCCCTTTAGCACCTCCCCAACAACGACGCCAAAATGTAGGACAAATTATATGGTATATTTGGACACATGAATTCAATCTCTGCCATAGACAATGAGAAAGACAATGATATTGCATCACATAAAACCCTAACAATTGCGCCTAGAGCTGACCCATAAGTGCATTATAGAGAATTAAATGAAACCCAAGAACAATATATAAGCACTAATATGGTGCTCATATGCTAAATGATGAATCAATAGAATATTAAATTGTTAATTAACAAATGAATTAGAGTGTGTATTCATACATCACTTAAAAGGCAGGACACTCTGCCCATGAGCGGTAATGGGTCCACATATTGATTAGGTTGGTCTTATCACATAGGGATATAATAAACATGTGTTGATTATGTTGGCTTTAAACCAAACTAGAAAAAAACCCACTAATACACAATAACAAAGTGGTTGACCATGTCTACATGAAAATATGACATCATAATTTTGACATCCCTCCTTAATTTGAGTAGGAGGCCATGAAGAATAATGAAGTGCAAATGGGAGAGTGGGTTTATAGACACCCAACTCAAAAAATCAGGTCAATAATAGCTAAAAGCGAGAGTGGTTTTATCTTAGTACCCAACTTGATAAATTCCGATTATAGCCATAATACAAATGATTGGGTTTATGAATATCCACCTTGATATAAGTGGGTGGGATTTCAAGTACCCAACTTGATACAAATAAGTAGGTTTATGAACACCTAAGTCATAAAAAGGTCAACCATGGTCAAAATACAAAATAGAGTTGGTTTATGTATCCAAGACTTGGATACTCTAAGACAACTTGAAAGTAGTTGAGAAAGCTCAAATACAATGTGAGGATGGGTTTATGTATACACAACACACATAGTATTAAGAGAGATTAAATGCCACTAAAAGAGATATAATACAATAATCAATTGGTTTATGGATATCCAACTTGGATATAGGTTATCTATGGCCAATATACAAAAGTGAGTGGGTTTATGGATACCCAATACAAAATAGGATTGGTGTTGGCTCACTTCGACTAACCTAGGTTTAACCTTCCATCCCACCAACAAGACCCAAGGTATCATCCCGACAGAGCATAACTCCGTCGACAACACCTACAACACAAGTGCAGTCTCACCCAAGATACCTATAGGAACTGTAGGAACCAAGCTTCCGCAATGATAGAAGGGGATATTTCCATGCCAATACGTGACAAACTAACCAACAATGCTGACAGATAAATCATCATTGACATATAACATAAACAACATCATATGGAAACGTAGTACAACCTTAATCACATTTATCAACACATTTAAAGCATTCTCATTTCATTTCATCATGCAAAACAAATATATTATCAATTGCAACAAATTATAAATCATCACACGGAAAATGAGCATACACCATTCGACATAGATAATTTAACGTGGAAACCCATACGGGAGAAAACCACAAAAGCGCTCTTCATTTGGCATGAGTCATGTATTGAACGCTTTGGTCTGCACACACAAACTGCAGACACATCCCCAAAAACTCCATTACATTACATCAACGCACACAACTTGCGACCTGATGATACATTACCTCCACGACTCTTATTCATTCTTCGCATTCTAGTATTCACCATTATAGACTTCTTCAAAGCTTAACCTTGACCAAATCTGTCTTATCTTTTGAACCCCTTTAAGCCCAACCCTTTACACTTTTATAGGCTCTAATAGCTGATTTTGCATCCTGCACCCACTACCCATAAATGGACAACCTTTCTAACTAACTCACCGCATACATTTAATATTTCCCCAAAAATTTCCCAAAATTCCAGAGCTGGTCATTTCCATTCCCGCTCCATCGCAACCTTATTCACACCTTGAGCATACTTCAAAACTTGTAGACAAAACTTTATGTAACTTACCTAGGGCCAACAAGCCCCCAACACTCACATGTGGCTCGTCTTGAGCCACTTTAGATGGAAAATTTTGTCGTGTTTAGCTCATTTTGAAATTCTTGGAATATTTTTATCACATCGTCTTTTTTTTGCTTAACATCTTCCTTGAGTTTAACAATTCTTTCCACAACTTCAGAACTAAGATGTTATGAACTTTCCACCTCAGTCGTTTCTACAACTTGTCGCACTTGAACATGCACTGGGTGAATGGTCGATGTGACCTTCTCTGCTTCAACTTGAAGCTCCATGCCACGATCGGTTCTTCATTGCTGCTATGTTTGAGGTTTAGCGACTTGCTGCTGTAACACTTTGAGCTCAACAACCTTACTCATGTTTTCGACCTTAGACTATTTTCAATGAATTCCTTAACTCGGCTAGATTCGAATATGCTACATGAAGTTTTTTGTTATGTCCTACACCTCAATATCATCCATCAAGGCTTCCCAAGCATGGTAAACCTGTGCATATGCCATAGCACAAAGTGCCTTGGCCTCTTGAATTTTCCATACATCGTCATCAACTTCCCTTCGTCGCTCTTCTAGTACTTTAGGAGGTGCACATGGAAGAATATTAGCTTCTAATTATGCAATTCTTTGCTGGAAGTCAGTAGTAAATTCCCCTAGCCTATTGACCTGAGCCTCAGGGATCATGTTATATGTAACTCCAACGTATGGAATTTTGTGGCACGAAAGGGCGACAACTTGCTCAGGCCTCTGCCTACCCTGCTTCCACCTTTGTGTATGTTTCTCTGTCTCTTCCAACTAATTTTGGAGCGAGGATACGGTGTTCCTTGATTGCTTCAATTGATCATACACCGTGTGCTCCCTTGCCTTAATTTCTTCGACTGAAGCCTGGTGTATATTATGCAGTAAAAACATGGGCAACACAGACAGGTCTATGCCGACATAAGAAATATCTTAAATCATGCTATTATACTCTGGTGTACCCAAGTCAAGTTCTTTAGGTTTCACTTGAACCTTACAATGTTGTCGGGACGGTTGCATTTTAATTGGGAGATCATCAGAAGGAACAAACTCCTACAATTGTGATGGGGTCCGACTGGCCGCAACTCTGACTTCCTTTACCACAACACAAAGAGTTTGAAGTAAGTCGATAACGCTCTCAAACTATTCTATGTGTCGACTATCAATTTTTTGACATGTTTCATCAGCAAGCTTTTCCATTGTGTCTTCTAGTAAGTTATATTTGTCATCAATGAGCTCGACAGGAGGATCTTTGATGGCCTTTAGCTTTTTGTGACTCTTTTTTCTCTCTTCAACAACTTTCCTCTTTTCCCCCAGAACTAGATCTGCTGGTGTTGCAATTGATTATTCATCACAGTTGCGGTGTGAGCTAGGTGGGTTGTATTCATCTTGGGCACCCCCTACTTGGGTCCCTGATGTGCCTTCCTGTCGTAGTTTAGTTTTGGCAGACACTAGGTCATCTGCTATAGGATGCTTCCATTCTTTAGGTAAATCCCAAACTATTACATCAAGTTCCTCCTCGGATAAACGAAACACAGTGGTTAACTATTAACCTTGGGGGTCTCTTCGTGGTTGAAGATCCAAATGGTGAGTCCATGTAGTAAATTTAATAACATTTTTATACCGCTAGACAATTTCTGCGGTAATTCTCGATTGAATTCAATATGATGCCTCAGTACATCAACATGCATGTAAAATTCAATATTGTTTTCCATTTGTTTCCGCCAATTCTTCTCCTCAAACCATAAATTATTATAGTGTGCCCCATGAATCGAGACATTCACTTCCATCCCCTAATAGTTGGGTGGCTCGACCCATCCACAAAAATAAATATATATAAGCAACCGAGAATACGTGAAAGGGGTACCTTTTTCTTGTGCATCGATCGTGTCATCTAGTAATTCATTCATAAAAAATGTGGACCAATTTATTTGGAATCCAACAACACATTGCTTGGCTACAACAACGGTACCAACAATGCATTGGTTGGGTCGCATCTTCCTCAATAACTTACTGGACAATACTTTGGCCACGAACCGAACACCTTGATCATTGATAGAAGCGATGGAAAACCCCCTCTTATCCCAGGTAAGGTTGTACTTCTCTTTCATGTGAGCGAGAAGGATTGAGTCTTGCTCCTTACCAGCAAAGAATGGCGCTGGATCAACTCTCTATTTGGGAAACCTAGTGATAGTGAAAATCAAGTTGACGTCAATCGAAATACGGTTATCCAACCACAAACAGACCCATTGGAAATAGACCAACAACTTATTCACACACGTATTAACCTCAACGGTGCAACTGAAGTGGGTCATGTACATCAAGGACAAAAATGACTGACTTTTCCAACCCATGAGACCAATCCATAGGGACCAATTGAATAGGTCCTCCTTTGAAGAGTTGCACTGAAGTCATATACTATGAAATTTGTAGTTCAGGGAACTTGCTCATGTCGTGGTCTGCAACTGCCAGCTTCTTCAAATTAGGAATAATTTCCTCTGTGACATGCACGCCTCATGGGATGACTGGATTAACCAATGAATATTTTACTTTCCTATGAATGACCACATTGGGAGCATCATCCTTCCATGGCGGAGTATAACCAAAAAACATAGTTGTTGAACAAGACCCTGAAACTTTTGTGTCAAGTTAAAATTCAAATATTTGTTCAGGGGGAATGGCCCGACTAACCATTTGCTTCTTTTTTGGTGGATTTACAGGGGTTGGTCATGAGACAACCTCCAGTGCCTCCTCAACAATGGGTATGGAAGATGTATCCTCCACACCCGAAACTCTAATGATACTTGAACTTGACACATGAATTTCCATTGTATAAAGCTTCAGACACAATGAGTTGCAAACAATTATTTTTCTCAAGCAACTTCAAACTTCAGCACAATGAGGCATCTAACTTACGTTCAGAGGTGAAATAGATCTATGCATCCGGAAAATAATCCAATCATGTGGGTCATTATTCTGATCTAATCTGCAATAAATTGAAAAATGTGGTGGCTAATCCGTTCACACGCTAAAATATTTTCGGCTATTTATGAAAAAGCGCCATTAAATACATCATTTTGTTCGCCATAAAAGCAAGCAATTACTATGCATTAATTATAGAATTGACAAAAAAGCACACCACCAAAATCTACTGTGACCATGTTATGCAACCAAGTCCCAGAAATAGCACAAAAGAGAAGAAATAGACAAGAAGAGATTAATCCACACTTTAATAATGAATAAAAGATATAAATATTGAATCCTCTTTGAGGGACGAACCTCCTTACATAATGTATTGTGTACCCAAGACAAGACAATATACAATGCTTGCTCAAATGAAAATATATCCTTCTTATATATAGGAGACAAAGGTGTACAATAACAACTAATAGACCCACTAATAGACCCAAGACTGCATCAATAATACGTAATACACCACCATATAGGGGGTTAATTGCCACACTATAGGGGTGACTATGCCCAACATTTAGGGCTCAACAGACCCAAATTTAACTGGCAGCATAACTTTAAATTGTGACACACCATATACAGACTTCAAAAGAGAATTCCAAACTTATATACAAGACCTCAACAAAGAAGAAAAACTTTTTTTTTGCTATGTACAAGTTCAGTCAATACTGACTCAACCGAGAAATGTATGACTATATCTATAAGGTTTTAGTTGGCTCCCATTTACCAACCCGTCGAAGGGTGTACCATCTAACTTATGTAACTAGAACTACAACCCCATTAGTAACATAAGTGATAACATATGGTCTAACCAATGTGTATGGAGCTTACCAGGATGTTTTTAAAACTTACTGTCATAGAGAAGAACAAAGTCACATGGATGGAATTGCTTGAGCTTAATGTGGCAGTCATGCCAAGCCTTCTGTCACAATTTCTTGACTCGCTGATGATAGATTGCAATGAAAAAATTTCCTTCCAACTGTAGCAGTTGAGATAATAATTCTTCGATCACACCCACATCTGTCATCTCAATAATTGCAACTTTTCTTAGACTGAGTACAATATATTCCATTGGCGTAACAACCTCCTACCCATAAACTAGTCGGAATGGAGTGTTCCCTATAAGTTTCTTACATGTCATGCGATAATCCCATAAAACTCTGGGTATTTTGTGATCCTAGTCATCACGATTTACATTACAGATCTTAGTCAATGCATGTTTTAAAATTTTGTTAAAGGCTTCGATAACTCCATTTTCTTGTGGATGATATGGCACTGTCTTCCTGTTTTGGATTTGAAATTATTCAGTTAATTTTTCAATAATTTGATTAACAAAGGGCATACCTTGGTCTCTTACTAAAATTTTTGGACTATCAAACCTAGTCACCACATGATCGAACAAAAACCTAGTAGCAGTCGTTGCAGTACAATCTCTGACTGGTGCTACTTCATGCCATCTAGTTAAATAACTTGTCTTAGTAATTATATATCGCACACCTATCCATTTACCTAGTGGATCCAAAAAATCGACATCCCATTTATCGAATTCCTGCAGAGTTACCTGTGGTACCAACGAAATTTCATCCCGTCGAGACAGTTTCCCTGTGCGTTGGTAAATATCACAACTACGAAAATAATCCATAACATCTGAATGAAGGGTATACCATCATAATACTACCCATAAAATCTTGCGCGCTGTCGCTTTTCGTGCATAGTGGCTCCCTGCTACACTAGCATGAGCTTCATACAACACCATTGGTCACTCATGCTCCAAGACATAGCATTGGAGTATCTCATCTGGTCCCATCTTATATAATTGTCCAGTTATCAGCCGAAATTCTGCAACTTTTATGACCAATTTTTTTTCCTGCATTGTACTAAATACTTCTGGTGCACTCCCCATAGTCAAGAAATGCACAATGTATTCATAATAACCATCAACCATTTTCACTGCAAATAATTGTACATCGGGAATATTATCATCTAAACTAGTAGGGTCTTCCCCATTTTCTAATATTGAAATATGGTCAGGGCCTACATTCAATATTCCTGGTTTTACAACAATTTCAAAATCAAAATATTGGAAGAGAAGGAGCCATTGACAGATCTTCCCCCCCAACATTGGTTTATTGACCAAGTATTTCAAAGTAGAATGTTCCGTAAACATCTTGAAGTGACCACCCAATTAGTGTTGGAATATTTGGAGTCCATACACCATAGTGAATCCTTCCCTCTTTGTCTTCATATAATTTCTCTCTGCAATCGACAACTTTCTACTAGAAAATGTAATAGAATGATCAACAGAGCCTTCATCTAGTTGTACAAGCATTGCTCCTAGCACGATAGACGATGCATCGACATGCACATGAAATTTATTTTTCCAGTCAGGAAATACTAAAATAGGTGTTGAAACCATATTCTCTTTAA
This sequence comes from Pseudotsuga menziesii, assembly GCA_001517045.1. Classification (NCBI taxonomy): domain Eukaryota; kingdom Viridiplantae; phylum Streptophyta; class Pinopsida; order Pinales; family Pinaceae; genus Pseudotsuga; species Pseudotsuga menziesii. The sequence continues at coordinate 358,022 of LPNX010649425.1, forward strand.
GGACATCAATACTCTTTTGATACCGCTCATTCCACTGAAATTTAACACATTTCTTCAATAATTTCTCCATTGGAGCAGTGATCTTTCAATATCCCTTGATAAATTTCCTGTAGTAACTAGTATGACCTAGCGTAGTCCGTATTTGTTTAACCGACTATGATGGGGGTAGGTCGACAATGATTGCAATCTTCATAGGGTCCTTCATCATTCCTTCTTGACATACAACATGAACCAACAAAATATCAAAAGGGTCACACAAAATATACTTCTTCATATTTAAAGAGATTTGAAACTGTCTACACCATTCAAGCATCATCTGAAGGTTCTCAATATGATCCTTAATTAACCCATATAATGTCCAATCATCAAAATATGCTTCCAAAAATTTATGAATAAAATATTTAAAAGAAGCTACCACTATCTTTTAGAAAAAATAACAGACACATTCTTAAGTCCAAATGACATTGTCGTGTATTGGAAACAACCTCATTCTGTCACAAAGGTGGTGTTATGTGGATCCTCTTTTTCAATATTGATTTAATGGTACCCAAAAAATCCATCAATAGAAGAGTATACTCTTTCCCCCTACATTTTCCAACACCTCTTATGTAAAAGGTGTAGGAAACATATCATGTAGAAAAACATCGTTTAGTTTCCTTGGGTCGACACAAATACACAATTCTCCAGTTTTGTTTCTTGTACAACCATTGGGATAATCCATTGTGATTCTTCTACGGGTTCAATAATTCCTATGTCCAACATTCTATCTATCTATGCCTTAACCTTCTCTTTGTATCTTGGATTCAATCTATATGGACCTTGATTGATAGGATTTGCATTTGGTTTTGGAGGATTCTTCATTTCACCCAGATTTCCGATGATCCCCTTCATTTTCGAGAAATTTGTTGGGAATAAATATTGGAATTCATGTAACAAATAAGTAAATCTTCCCACTATCTCATCATTAGAGTAATCCCCAATACTGACAATTTTTGGATCCTCGGGGGAACCAATATTTCCTGTTTTTATTTTAAGGGGATTTTAAAATTTGTCAGTTGACAGACCCGGTCCCTCCACTACTTGACTACCTTCAAATTTGGGGATATAAATGTCACGTGGATCATCATATTCAAGTTCCCCAACTATGTTGTAACACTTCATCCAACTTTGAACCGTCACATTTCTTTGGGAAAAACTTGACACCGAAACAGGGACATCCTAAAAAATATTGTCTTCAATAAATTGTGGAGCACCATTAATCGTCAGACTGTTATAAAAAAATATAAAAGTATGCTTGAAACTATTAGCTAACTCATTCCACTCTACAGTTCCCTGTCGCAGTTCAACCGACATATACCGATTTCTTAGTATCGTGTCTAGACTAAGTATAAACAAATGTACCCATTCCTATATAGGCACCGTCCTCCATGTCGCATGACAGTTTTCAAGATGGCTGAAAAGATTTGTCAAACCCATATACGTTCGACCAACATAAAAAAAATCTCGCCAAACCTGATTTCTAACAACCTTCAACACTAGGGCCATTCCGAAATGGATTTTTTATGGACAACCCACCATCTTGTTGTTGTAGCTTTATGGTGTAGATTTCAAGGCTACATCAAGAGCTAACAATCGTTGAGGTTTTAGTACCTTATATTCAAATTCTCTCAGAAATATATCTAGATTAGGTAATCCTTAATAAGTGGGTAGATCACATACCTCAGTACCCACCCATAGTAAATATTCATGATTCTTGCACATTTCTGAATCGACACTTCATGCAACTGGTTATGCCAATTTTCCAAGGCTTCACCTAAATCTGATGAACATGAAATAACACTTCACCAACTCATTTTCCCATTAGTTGTAGGTTTAATGTAGTCATATATCGTAGACGAAATATTGTAAATATTATCCAAGTACCCTTCTTGACACTCACCCCTCATTGGTTCGACATATCGCTGGACCTCCAAATGATCAATTGAGGTGACTACTCACATTTTTGAGTCTTCAAATGGTAAAATATGGTTCTTAAAGTTTATGATGGCCTGATTCTCAATATCCCATTCGATCCCCATAAGTGATGAATAAGGATTCATATCATCAACAATCTCTATTACTTCAAAATATCTATGGGTTCGGAGCCCTTCCACCTCAACACGAACATGTGGTAGTTGACCAATAGGAACAACCTTCCAAACTGATTAGCTAACTTTAGATGAATAGGAAACCATGCTAACTTGGGATTCTGATCCAGGTCATGCCCAGGTGCACGCTGGGGACAAAAGTCGACTGAATGAGTCAAGAACTGTTATGGTGGAAGCTTAGAAAAAGAAAAAGGAAAGCATGAATACACTATATCGACAAAAAGTAAGCACACAGACAATATGCAAGAATTCGAACCAATTTCTATTATTACTTGTTCTCTATGAAGGTTGGTTGATTGTTACAATATCGTGCATGTTTATATAGAATGATGAGACGTCTGGGTGACTACCTGTTACGTTCAGTTACAAGAAGTTATAATTATGGTTTGGAAGTTCAACCTTTGCAGATGACAGAGAGTAAATTTGCAAATGTTCGATAGGTGCTGACAAGGCATGTCAAGATGTTGTATGTCGAGTGCAGAATCTGTCGATATTTTTCGAAGTTGGTTGTGTCGAGGTTCGGGATTGTTGAAGCTGATGCTGAACCTGTTGAATAGTTGAAGTAGTCGAAGTGCTAAACTTTGTGAAAGTTCGACAACATGCCAACTGCTAGTTGGATCTTTCCTCCTTCCTTAAGAAACAATGGTCTCCACTGTGTATTCGTTCAGGTGATAAAACTTGTTGGCCACTTCAGTAGCAAAGTACCATTTTCCTTACCCGAGAATATGTCCATATTTAGCCACTCAAAACAAGGGAATATAGTTCGTCCTTGTATGGCATATGCGTCGTCCCACAATGGCGTCGCAAAGAAAAGGTTCTTGAACATCTAGATGGATGTATTTGGGTTTTGTTGTTTGCAAGTTATTTTGTTCCAACAATGGTGCATGATATGGTCGAAATAGATCTACATTGAAAACTGGATGTAGGCCAAGGCGTGTAGGAATGTTGAGCTGAAAATCGTTTTTGCCAATCTGCTTAAGGATACAGTATGGACCATATCGCAAAGGTTTTAACTTTCAGTGTGGACCAGTGAAGCACTCCTTCTTTAGATGTAACCAAACCTGATCCATAATTTGAAATGAGTGAGGAGTATGATGCTTGTGGTATCAGGCCTTATATTTTGCATTAGCTCATTGCAAAATTTCCTGTGCTTGCTTCTGGATGTTGTATATTTGATCTTTGAATTTCAATGCTTTCTCTACTTCTCGTCCTTGAAAGTCGGTGTCATTAGATTGTGTCGAGGAGTTGATCAATTTGATAGGAGCTGAGGGTTGAAATCCATAACAGATCTCAAATGGAATGTTTCATGTAGAACTGTGTTGAGCATGATTGTAGCTATGTTGTATGTGTGGAATGTTGTCATCCCATGTTTAACGATGCTTGTGGTTGTACATGCGAAGCAATTGTACTGTCAAGTGATTTACAACTTCCGTCTGTCCATTTTTCTGCGGATGGAAGGATATCGACAAATAAATTTTTGTGTCAAGCTGTTTCCAGAGAGTTAAAAAAAAGGTTTCGACAAATATAGCATATCTGTCAGAAATAATGGTCATCGAGAGGCTATAATGTTTCCACACATGTTCGAAGAAGAGTTGAGCAGTCTGTTGTGCCATAATAGTCTTCTTGCATGGTATAAGGATATACATCTTGGAAAATTTGTCGACTACTACTAATATCGTGTCATGTTGATGTTTGGTAGTAGGGTATCCTGTCAAGTAGTCGATAGAAATAGATTCCCATGACCGACTACCAACTGGAAGTAGTGTGTACAATCCTTGTCGTTGATTCGTCGGTTTAGAAATGGCACAAACTACGTACGATCGAATGTACTTGTTGATGTCATATTTAAGTGAGGGCTAGTAAAAATACTTTTGGAGGATAAAAAGTGTTTTTGCGACTCCAAAATGTCCTGCAGTATTGCTATAGTGTGCATCCCAAATGAGCTTTTGTCGGCTCTCGTCGATCGGTACACAAAGTTGTCCAAACTTATATAGCAAGGTGTCCTTTAGGAAGTAGTCGGTAGTAGAAAACATGTCAGTCTGAAGTTGTCAATAAATTGTGGAGAATTCACAATCTACCGAATACAATTGTGGCCAAGTAGTGGTGTCGTAACCCTGCATACTCATCACTATAGATAATAGAGTAATGGGTTGTTATATCTCGTCAGTTGTATGTTTATTGTCTGCTTCTTCGGCCATATTTTCTGAATTCGAAGGAATTTTATGCTTGTGTTGTTGAGTTTGTGAGCGTGTTTGAACACACACAAGGTAAATAAATCTAATGGAAGTGTTGATATAACTTAGGATCTGGTCAAGATAAAGCTCTGATACCAATGATCCAGGTTGTTCCCAGGTGCACGCTGGGGACAACAATCGACTGAGTGAGTTGAGCACTATTATGGCGGAATCTTAGAAAGAGAACAAGGAAAGCAAGAAATACACTATATCGAAAGAAAGTAAGCACCTAGAAAATATGCAATAATTTGAACCAATTTCTATTATTAATTCTTCTCTACGAAGGTTGGTTGAATGTTACAATACTGTACATGTTTATATAGAATGCTGAGACGCCTGGGTAACTACCCATTACGTTCAGTTACAAGAAGTTATAATGGTTCGTAAGTTAAACTGTCGGAGACAACAGAGAGTCAATCTATCGATGTTCGACATGTGCCAATAAGGCATGTTAAGATGTTGTATGTTGAGTGCAGAATCTGTTGATATTTGTCGAGGTCGGTTGTGTCAAGGTTCAGAATTGTCTAAGTCGACGTTGAACCTGTCGAAGCAGTCGATTAGTTGAAGTAGTTGAAGTGCTAAACTTTGTCAAAGTTTGACAACATGCCAATTATTGGTTGGATTAGATTCCCCATGATTTCCCATGTTTTCTTTATCAGAATGTTAACATTTAAGACCAAGTCGAGAATTAAAAAATCCATATAGTAATCACCTATTTGAGCATTCATGTGTAGCTCTCAACCAGTTTCATTCTTTTATGAAAATGATTGACAGTTTTCTTTAGTCGTAGACTTGTTTGGGGTTCTTCTATTAGATTTGATAGCTCTGAGAGAGCCAGTTCATCCTTAATAAGGGATAAACAAATCAAAGAAATTCTTGAGAATGGTTACCTTTTCCGTCAACTTCCTTGAAGAAAATGATTGGTCGAAGCTTGGTGGTATGTCGATGACTAGTCCTTTGTTGAACACTGAAAAATCAACAGATGTTGAAACATGGTTTCTATCCACAAGCTTGTTCTGTGCATCGAAGAAGACTCCATTTTCCTTCTAGATGTCAAATGGTCGTATTCTTGTACTCTTCCATGGTTCTCCTCGCTCATCTCTAGTCACAATACCTCCCCTTGTTAAAACAATAATGGAAGGATCTCAAGGCCTAGGGGCAATATTTTGAACATTTTGATTCACATTTGCGACCTGGTTCTGATTCCCAATGATTTTGAATTTCCATTTAGCAATAAGTCTTGGGCACTTCTCAATAGTATGATCCAATGCTTTACAGTATGAACATGTCGATGTAGGATTAGTGGATTCTCTAGCATAGTGTCTCAGTTGTCCACAATTATAACAGATAATTTGGCCTCACCCTCGACCAAATCCTCCTTGTCCTCGGGCTCTAAAAGCACTTCCCCCTACGTTGATGGAATTGTGCATGAGATTGTTTGGCTTGGATTTTCTCGTCATTATTCATTAAGTAGGTGTCCACTATATTTTTCTGCAACAACTGGTATGACCTGTAGTCCTTTTCATCATGTCCCACATATTGAAAAAACTTACAATAAAGACTAACACGTTTACTTGCTATCTTGTGTAAATAAAGACATTCTTTTGAACAATGACCTCTTGTTTGGAAAATTCAACACCATGGAATCCCTTATGAACTTAATGGATTCACCGCACCTAACACAAGGTAATCCAGGAAGTCTAGACATGAATCCTTATGATGGCCTTCGGTTTTACATCTCATACACTAGACTTCCTCACATATTTCTTTTCCCTTGTCGATATTTTGTATTTGCAATGACAAGTTATCTAGTTGCGACTGAATATTCATCATTCCCGCGCCAGCTTCTCCAACTAGCAAAACTTCTAAATTCATAACAAGGTCGAGAGCTTCTATTTGGGATGCTATCTTCTACTACATTAGGGGAAAACAAATATGGGGTAATAGCATAGAAATGAACTAGTATTTATGTTGGAAGTCAAACAATTGGAAGCTAACCTTAGCCATCGGATTCTTTAATCTCTAGGCGAAATCCCCGACAGACTTACCTAGCATCTGCTTGATCTCCTTCAACTTTGTGATACACTGCGACTTAGATTTGGGTTTCTTAAATTCATCTCTTAAACCGGTTTGAATCTAATCTAATGAATTTGAGGGTTTCCCGGAGGAACCATAAAAAAATCATATTCCAATCAAGAGAACAACCCCTAAAGGTTGTGATCACGTGATCTCTTTTTTGGCCTCATCCTGTACCTTTCGCATGGCCCAAACAACTTCGCAAAAAAATTAGTATTGCTCAGGGTATTCCAACCCATTCCCATTAGATATAGGCCACTTCATGTCATCCCCATCCATTCTATGAGTTTGGGTACTGACGAACCTGAATTAGATGGAACACCAGTAGGGACATTTTTAGTAGCCTTGGGCATGGTACAAATATGGCGCCTCTTTCTTGTCTTTAGAATTAAGTCGATACTCCTCCTCCTCCTCCTTGCAAGACTATTCATCGAGTTGTGGCACCAACTCGTAGTCCCCTCTTCTGATCACACTGCAACTCTCTCTTCATGTCACAGTTCTTCTCCTTTTACACGACCGAAATATCCTCTCACTCCTTAGGTTTCCACCCTCTTCATAAGTATCGCTATCGATTGGAAACATTTCAACTTACTCTGCCCATCTTTTCCAATCCTTCTTCCCATAATTACCCATTTCCTCCACGCATAATGACTTACTCATCAAACTCCATGCTTAAGATTCCCTTTCACATACTAGAATTTTTAATCCATATTTTTAAGGAATTCAAATACCTGCCTCTAGGACCTTGAAAAAATTATCTCTTAGCTTCACTATATGAATTAATAGTATCTACAATGATATCAATAATATATCCTTCCAAAATACTATCAACCCAGAATTCGATAGCCCTGGAGATATGATTACTAACACTCTTCAACAGTCGGATCAGTTCAGGAGCCCACCCACTAGGTTCTCCACCTTGAAATATTTTCTTCTGAAATGCTAGCCTCGCCAACCTTTCATACAATATAACAAGAAATTCACTAAATAAAATCTCATGAATATCTGAATAAATGTACCTTCCTAACCATTCCCCTGGAATCAAACGCGACCCCTTACTTTCTTCTTGTGCAAATTCTTGAGCTTTCTAGTCGACCCAATCTTGAATCTTAGGCTTTATCAGGTGCCAAAACATGTCCCATTCACGATGATCACTGTCCCAACAACGAAAATATTTTCTGGATCGATTAGACTAACCCAGTTTCAACCTACCATCCTGACCAAAAAATTCCAAGGTATCATCCCGACAGAGAATAACCTCGTCGAAAACAATTACAACGCAAGTGAAGTCTTACCTGAGATACATATAGGGACTGTAGGAACTAGGATTCCACATTGATAGAAGGGAATTTTTCATGCCAATACCTGACATACTACCCAACAATAATGTCAGATAAATCATCATCGACATACAACATAAAAAACAACATATGGAAACGTGTACAACCTTAATCACATTTACCAACACATTTAAAGCATTATCATTTCATTTCATCATGCAAACCAAAGATATTATTAGTCGTAGAAAATTATAAATCATCACACAAAAATGAGCATACACAATTCGACACAGAGAATTTAACGTAGAAACCCATATAGGAGAAAACCACAAAAGCGTTCTTCATTTGGAATGGGTCATGTATTGAACGCTTTGGTATTTGCACACATCTTGCAAACACATCCCCAAAAACTCCATTACATTACATCCACACACACAACTTCTGAACCGACATTACATTACCTCCACAACTCTTATTCATTATTTGCACTACAGTATTCAACATTATAGACTTCTTCAAAACTTAACCTCGACCATCTCTATCTTATCTTCTAAACCCCCTTAATCCCTACCCTTTACATTTTTATAGGATGCAATATCTGATTTACATCCCACTCCCACTACCCATAAGTGGACATTATTTCTAACTAACTCACTGCATACATTTAATATTTCCCCAAAAATTTCCCAAAATTCTGGAGCTGACCATTTCCATTCCCGCTTTGTCGTAGCCCTGTTCACACCTCGACATGACTTCAAAACTTATAGAAAAAACTTTATGTAACTTACCTAGGGACAAAAAATATCCCTATTCACAACATCCCCCCTTAATCTAAACACGAGGCCTTCAAGAGAAGGAATTACAACACAACTTCCCCCTTAAAGTTGAACATGAGCCATATAGTGAAGATACAAATCCCTTGAATGTTATATTGCCAACACTAACATGGTTCCACAACTTGGTGAAGGTGGCTCGTGGCAAGGGTGTGTTACCGAAAATTCTCAATCAATGAGGACAAATATTGTTTCCCTAGTCTACATGGGGTAGATCTAGAACAAAAGGATCACCACAATGTATCCTCTCCCTAGACTGTTAAACTACTTGAATTCCAAGCTTTCTTACCTCAACAATGAAGGCGATCCTTTCCTTGTAATTCTCCTGTGATCAGCTGTACCTGCAAAGGAATGTAAAGAATTAACAAGATACAGTAGTGAAAGAAATAAGATAATTCAATGATCTATACTAATGATCAAGTAGAAAAGTAATGAATAACTGATATTAACACAAATCATTCATGGGAAAGGGGAGCAAATTTGTATTAACAAGATAAGAGAAGAAAACTACAACCAAATCCTTTATGTTGAAAATTTTTTCTCGCAATTTCTTTGACTCACTTTCACACACACTCTACAAAATATACAAATCTTACTCACAACCACACTCTTTTCCTCCTATTCCAGCAATGACTTCGACAACATAAAGATGCTCTCTTGGTTCTCTTACCTTCCCTATCCATGAGGGTAAGATTGTATATATAGGCCAATGAAGGTCCAAAGGGGTTGAAATTATTAGGGAGGAAGGTGAGGGATCATCCCTAGAGGATAGGGGTACGAATTCCACCTACTCCAAGCAGTTGGGATAATCCTCCACGAGGACTTTCATCTAAGGTTATCAAAATATCCTCTTTTTCCCCTTTTGAAAGTGCTGACACTCCTTGTGCACTAGAAGGAGGCGGTAACACTCCTTGTCCTCAGGAATTAAGTGTCATCGGTGCACTCCGTCAGTAAGAAATAGGAATCAGAGCATGATGATGCTCTATGTTAGAAGGAAAAAGGCGTCAGGCCTCCTAGGAATGAGCATAAAGCTCCTCCAAAGGATAGTTTGTCCAGGTAACTTCAGGGGATTGAGCTTTTAGGTGTAATAGAATGCCCCCCAAAGTATGAATCTATAGGGATGTGATAGGTGAAATACTTTTCTAGATATAATACGAGATCAGAGAAAAAAGAGTGGTGAGTGAATACTTGACATAACACCAATTACAAACTATCTGACTCAAATCATGGATGATGACCAATACACTGCAGAACCATTTATAATGACCAAGTCATGGCTACCAATAATACACTATAGATCCATGATCAATAAGACTCAAATAGGGACATAGCTATGGAATATACACTATAGATCCATGTCATCCTGACTCAAAATTGAGCACAACCACTAGACATACAATGTGGATCCATGCAATGACTCAAAAGGTTCTCCACCGCAACTTGAGGATAAACACATATTCAAGTGAATACCTAACCACTTAGGGTCTTCATTCCAATCCAAAATAGGATGACTATATCCATGTGAATAGCTAACATGATGTCGAAAATGGTAGGAACCACTTGATTACCGGTCATTGATGTATACCGTTAACAAGTGCGAGGGAGATCACCATTAATGTCAATGAATCCCAAGGTACCCTAGTACATTCCTATGAATGTGAATAAATGAGATGAAGTCTAACAATTAGTGAAATATTCCAATCAGAGGCCAATGATCAAATTCTATTGTCAGAAGCGAGGAAACCTGCCATTGAGGCATGCATGCTTCAAGGTACTTGACTTCGGACAATGTGCTGATATCGACAAGAATAGACTCATCGAAGGAGAGCCATGATGTTTACCCCATCATCGACATGAAACTTGGAACACAAGTGATTTTGGAAATGATCTTGATAATGGATCAACTATGGGATTGACTTGGATATGATTGACTTGAAGGAAGGTAAAGCAACTGCAGAGGTAGACTTGAACATTGAACGGCATGACAAGTGACTTGGCAACATTAATTCAATCAAGACAGAGGCTAGATATAATGCAAATACAAGAAGATGCATTATTTGAATTGAATAAAGGGAATGAAATGACTCATGAAAGTGGATTGACTCGATGACAAGTTGAATACCCAACTATTCGAATGAAATGCAGACAGGTGCCATGTTAAGGATCACTAAGAGCCGCAATTAATACAAATGAAAAATGTATCCCTATTCCTTTAATCCCCATCATAATGGATGAGTACCTCTTTGCTATTTAACGAGCTTAAAAAGGGTACCAAATGCTCGATATAGCTCATCAAGTGATGAGTCCGACCTCATATGTTTTATGAACCCGATAAAGGAGGGTTCATTCCCAGAAAGGGTCCTTCAACGCTTAATTTTATGAGTCCTAAGAAGGTAAACTTAGTTGTCGTTTCATGTTTAGAGAGTTTGAAATGACTAAGAATACTCAAAGGTGGATTTTTTCGTAAATTTAGTCCCCGAGATTCGAAAAAGTATAAACTGATGCCTAGAAGAACTCTTCTAGTTGCGATGAAATAGAGTATACATTTTTTGTAAATGAGTATAAATGGTTCAAAAAAGGGGTAAACTATCACCAAATATACAACCTTTCAAATATTTTTACAAGCGTGAAAGAATCAAGTTCGCTTGACGATAATTTCATATTTAAGGAGCCTAAAAAGAGATTAAAGATGACTCCAAGGGGGTTGCCTTTTTCGTATCCATTTTAACGAGTCTGAAAAAGTGGTAAAAGTATACTTGATACCTTTTCTCTAAATTTTTAACGAGCATGGCTAGGGTATAAAAGGCGCTCAGAGCTTTTTTCAATTTGAGCTAGAGTATGAAAAAGTAAAAAATAAGCTCTGTCGTAGCCACAAAACTTCCAATAAGGTCCTGAAATATTCAAAAGAAACATTAGGATAATTTCACCATGGAAACTATAGGAAAATATAGTAAAAACCCATAATATTTAAATATTTCACCAATTATTTTTACAAAAAATCAAAAAATGATATAAAAAGGGTGAAATAGTAAAAATTACTTAGCATTGTGTTTTTACCATAAGAATTGGGTGGAAATTGTGTTTGAGAGGGGAATTTGTGACAAATATTCCGGGAGCTATGGGCATCCATTTGACGAACCGTCAGAAGCAGGTAATAGCTATCATGCTCTCCTTCCTTTTCATGGTTTAAATTTCACTTTTCATCATGATTTTTGTAGTTTTAGGATATTTTTGGCAAGGGGAAGAGTGCGCCCTAGGCGACCCTCTTCTCCCTTTTGGGAGGTGCGCTGACGCACCCCCTAAAAGGGTAAAGAGTGCCAGAGGCACTCTATCTTTCTAAAGGAAACTACGCCATCACTCCGTTCCCTTGGGGAAAGTGCGTTGACAACTGTTAGTCTTCAAAAAACAATAATTTAGCATGAATTTAAAGTTTTTATCCCAATGAACCGAGCCTAATAGTTTCCATGTGGATGTACCACAAGTGATTGACTCAAAAAATGGTTATTTGGAAGGAGCACGAGCACAAATTCGATGATTCCCAAGAGACAAATGACCCAATGACAACAAGAGCATTGAGGGAGTGTGTACTCCTTAAATACTTCAGGGTTTCGAGCATGAGAGCCCATGTTCGTTTGCTAGATCAGTTGATATAGATGTGGGACCTAGATCAACAACATTTCTAGGTGGGAACTCACATTCTAATGATAGATATATAGGACATCTACTTTCTGACCACATTATCCAGGAGAGGAATTCCACTATCACTTTGAGGTCCCAGGGGGGCCGCATGACCATTGATGATCTCATCGATGAGCACTGTGTGATTAGAATAAGGTCCCAAGGGGGAAAGATTTTGATCAAACATATTATGGATCGACCATTGAGGATGGTATCCTTCACTATCGATAAGGTAGAGGGTAGCACAACTACTCATCAGACTACCTGGGCAGATATGTTATATGCGTTGGAGTGAATGGCTCCAACTATCTTTAATTGGAGTGAGGGGATATTAGTAAGCACCAAGGACCTTCTATCGAAGTGTCGACGAGATGAGATAAAGCAGTTTTCATATGGGCATGTAGTAGTATATCTATTCCTGGAGAGGGTACCTTTGCTATGCCCTCAGGTGCCTCTTAATAGGTTGGATCCTAAAGATCCACATATGTTGAGGTGGGTAGAGGCTATGGTCCATCATGGAGACGGTGGAGGGCCCACCATGACTTATGGTAGAGGACTATGGGTACGCGGGGATAGATTTATGGGGTGACCTTGACGTTCCATTACCTGAGGATGACCAATGGGACGACCAAGGTAACAAAGAATACTATTTTCATTGTTTTTTTGGTTTTATATTATATCTCATTTTTTTGTGTTTTGGTGATACTAAGACATGACATCCTATTTTGCAGACATTGGTCCATTCTGACCTGCAGGAGCATCTCCTATTGAGAGGGGGGGATGGTGAGAGAGATTTCTATTAGGAATGTAGAGGCAAAGGAGGAGCTTCAACATATTGAAGATAACCTACATAGATTGACTGTTGATGTTCCCGACATCTCTATTGACGACCTTTCTAGGTTTTATCAATGCCACTCTACATGAGTATCAGGGCGTTTTGGGAGGCTACTCCGCAGAGTAGCTCATGCTATTATGTGTTACCATGAGCATGAGGATTAGTCTAGAGTGACTCCTATTTTGTATCATATATGCTATAAGCTTTGAAGCTTCATATTTAATGACTTCTTGATGTATTGGAAACTTGAAAGTCTCATATTTTTGGGTATACTAAAATACTATGGCTTCAAATTTTGCCTCAATACCGATTATATATATATATATATATATATATATATATATTTACATACATGTGTGTGTATGTGATGTGTTATATGAATCACTACTTATATGTGTTTTCGTGATATTTTTATACGTGATCAAAATTTTAAAATGAGCATCAAACATGAGCTAAGTACCAAACCAAAACATAGTTAGGTATTGAATCAACCACTGCATTCAAATGTATTGGGATGTGATGATATGAAACTAACTCAAAAGACCTCTCTAAAGCCAAACCATCAGGAGCATTTGAAGAAGTAAGGGGTTGTGGACAGTGTAGACCCGGTTCAATTGATTTACAAATAACTTTGAATCTAAATAAACTCCGATCTAACTCACATCACTTGTTAAATATTCAGTTAATAACCCAATCACATATGCATTATACGATGCAAGATTGTTTGTAGCAGGACTTAAACAAGTTTATCCTTAGCTTACCAAATGACTGGTAGGGGAATACAATACCCAAGCCGTTGATGCAAGGTTCAAGGTATAATGATTATCATCGTCCATGAAGCCAGAGTAAGTGGTCATCTATTCATTCAATAATGAAATTATATAATCAAACTTATCTAAGACGAATCCTAGATTCATAACAAAATAACAATCCAAACTACCCACAACAAACTCTATAACCAATATGTATAATGTGCCTATATTGCTAGATGGTCTAGGCATAGTACCTCTTGAGGTAAAGCCCATTTCGGGGCTCTCCCAAAGGTATCTCGTCATAGTCTATCAGGTCATAATATCCTTTCTCTAATTCACGAATGACAATATAAGGCGCATGCCACATGGATTCCAATTTTCCACCTCCCAATTTAGCATGTTTTTGGTCATATGTCATAACCAAGTCACCTTCATTGAAGAGGCAAGGTTGAATGGATCGGTAGTACTATGCTTTAATTTGTCGTTTATGCACCTCATTTTCTAAGGTAGCATCTCAACGAGTCTCATCGAGCTTGTTTAGGTACAATAACCATTCTTCGTCTAGAGTGGTGTTGGGTAGTAGTTCCACAATAAGTTTCAGCGAAGGAATATCACATTCAATAGGGAGAGCTGCCTCCAGCCCATAAACCAATTGAAACAGTGTGAATATAGTGGATGTATTAATGGTATTCCTATAAGCCCATAGTGCGGAAAAAAACTGTAAATTCCAACTGGACTTAGCTCTTCATACCATCCATTGAATCATGGTTTTTAACACTTTCTTGATAGCTTCAACCCGGCCATTGGCCTACGGGTAGTAGGGTGTAGAGTTATCATGGTGAAAACCCAATTTGGAGCTTAAATTTGACATTATATGGTTTTGAAAATGTGAACCATGATCAGTCACGACGACTTGTGGGAATCTGAACCTAGCGATTATGTGGTTAAATAGAAAGAGGGTGACAATTTTTCCATCTTCAATGTATGTAAGAATAGACTCAACCCATTTCATGAAGTAAGCCACGACTAGGATGATGTAACCATGCCCCCTGGATGAGGTAGGCTTACAATGCATGAAATCAATACCCCATTTCACGAAAGGACTGACATCGATGATAGGATGTAAGGGAGCTGGGTGAGTGCACTTTTTTTATTGGAAAAGCTGGAAGGGTTAAATTTTTTTCACGGATTCCATACAATCTTTGAAGATTGAGGGCCAAAAAGTACCCAGTGCATAAAATTTCTGGGTAGTATTCCTCCCAGAAAGATGATTGCCAAAAGGTACAGAGTGACAATCATTCAAACCTACTTCAACCTCTTAATGAGTTAAGTAACGTTGGAAAATTGTATCAACTTCATGATGGTACAATGTATCATTCACAAAGATATAGTACTCGGCATGATGATGAATACGACGACATTCGTCTCGGTTTGTAGTTTGCTTAAAGTGTTGAGTCTGGAGATATAGGGTCAAATCTACATACCATAGGTCAGATGTACTTATAATGAGGAATAGGGATTCACTGAGTAATGAATACAAGGGTTGCGTATCCTCAGTAATAGGGGGAAGGTAACACATAAGTTCGGCGAAGATAAGGGACTTATTTGAATTGGAATTTTCAAATTCTAACTCGAATTCCTGGAGAATGACAATCCAATGAGAGTATTTCCCCCCAAGTATCCAATCAATCAAGATGTAATTAATGGTATTAAAATCTGCATACACAGTAGTTGTGCAAAGCAAGATGCAGCGATGAAATTTATGGACCGCGATGACCGTGGCCAGAGCTAACTTCTCAACATGTGAATAACGTTTTTCAAAGTCAAGAAGACTCTTACTCAGGTAATAAATCACATGTTCTTGGTTGTGTTTGTTTATTTGAACTAGTACCATGCCAATAGTGGTTAAAGACACAACCACATACAAGGAGTAATCCCTGTTATAATTGGGTGGTTGCAACATAGATGCGCGTGTAATATCATGTTTGATAGTGTCGAATGCACATTGTGCGAGATCATCCCAAAAAAAGGTGCATCCTTTTTCAACAAACACATGAAACTGTGTGTCTTCTCAGCGTAAATGTAGATAAAATAACGCATAAAGTTTCCCTTCCCTTGCAAACTTTGAAGTTCAGTAATATTGGTAGGCAGTGGTAGGGACAATATGGTTTTGATATTCAATGGATCTATATGGATTCCATCCTTGAAGACAATGAATCCAAGTAATCTTACTGTTTCAACACATAAAACACATTTGTGTGGATTCAACTGAATGTTGTAATGGCGACATCTAAGAAAAATGGCTCTCAGATGGTCAACATGATGTTCTCGATGATACGAATGGGCATGTAGGTCATCGAGGTATGGTTCCAAAATGTGCTTAATGTCATGAAAAGCATAAGACATGATGCATTGAAAAGTAGCACCAGCATGTTTTAGACCAAAAGGAAATTTTCTATAGGAAAAGGTCCCCCATGGGAAGATGACTGTCGTTTTATGCTGATTACAAGGGAGTATCTCTATCTGATTATAACCAGAAAATCCTTCCATGAATGAAAATATGACACTCCCAACACAATTCTCGATGATTTGATCGATGTAAGGAGTAGGGAAATTATCTTTCGGACAATCCCTGTTAAGGTCTCAAAAATCGATACAAACCGTGATTGTTCCCTGTTTTTTGGTCACAGGAACAATATTAGAAATCCATTATTTTTAGTGGCATAGGGTAAATGAACCCAACCCTAAGAAGTTTTTCAACTTCTTCCTTAATGGTTGCTGCTTTCCGTGGATGTACTTGACGTAACTTTTGACATACTGACTTGGTGTTAGGGTATGTCCTAATCTCATGAGCAATGATCTAAGGATCTATCCCTCGCATTTCTTCGTACATCCAAGCGAAAAAATATCTAAATTCCCTAAAAAGGGACGTATAAGATTAAATTTATGGAGAAGAACAGTTTTGGCCTAGGTGAATGTTCTCAACAACTCCAGGTTTCATTGGTATGTCAACTAGAATGATATTAGTAAAGTTACTTAGATTACCCTCAGACCTCAACATTGTGAATGAGTACCGGTGACTAAGGAATAATTAATCAGACGAAACCAACATTTCAAAATGATATTCTACCATTTTGTCACTAGGAAGGAAAGATGATCGATGATGATGATATTTCCAAGGAATCTCATCTAAAGACATGACTTCCATAATGGATTCATCTGATGGAAGAGGTTGCAAAAGATAATATAGATATGGGGGGGAATATAACCAATATGGCATGTGTTAAGGGTCGGATGCCACCAAAGAATGATCATTAATGGTGGGGTCACTAGTGTATTAGATAGCCTAGTAAGTCTCTTCAAAATGAATCAAGGGTGTCGAATCAACAACTAATTTCCCTTTCTTCAAAGTGTCATGACTCGTCGAGGAGATCATGTTTAGAGACACGACCTACGAAAGGGGAGGATAATTTTTCAATAAGAAGAATCCCATAAGCGAGGAATATTTAAGAAGACCAAACCCTATGTTCTGGTATTGTGGAGCCGAAGAGTCCAGGAGTGGAACATTATTCGCAACATTAGAACTCGTGTATAAAGAACAAAACACTAATTGACGAATAGTAACAATATTCCCTTGAAATAGGAATCAGACCACACAAAATATTGATGATGCTACTTCCTGCATTGCATAGAACCCGCTTCTTCCTATGAGGAGAATATAATCCAAAGGAGCATTGAAAACTTCAACATGGATGGACATTTATTTGCCTCCAACTTCGATCAACAAGAGGACAATAATCCATAGGTTGAAAACTGCGACCCTGAAATGCTTTTAGTGTTGTAGGTGAACAATTGATTTCAAGGAAGCCTATAGCTCTCCAACAGGACAGAGACATGACCAAATTTGAGGCGCCCTCGTCTAATACAGTACGATGGAATTTATTCCCATTGAATTTTGTAGAGAGTTGGAAATATAATTGATGGAAGAGCCTTGACTTAAAATCATCCAGTTTAAAGCCAATAAATTTGTTTTTCTTAGGGTCCATGGCTCCAAGAACTGACAACACTTTCTTCCTCCATTCAGTACACGTTTGGATTACTTTGAGGGTAAACATAGAACATGGTTCCTGAGACAAATATTCCACTACATTTTAGTATTGAGCATTATGTGCACTAAGGTTAAATACTAATTTCCGAATTGTACTCTTGGGTGGTAGGAGGACTGCGTCAAGAACATATTTTTCAATGTGAAGAGCGTTGATAAGAGGAGGGATGGAAGTTATAGTTTTATCAGTTGAAGTGTTGTGATTTATCTTTTCTAGAGGGGGGTCATAGTTCTGGCATCTAGTTGCAATAATCATTGATTCACTAGACATCATTTTGACCTCATCTATAGAAGATGAAGAATACCCATGCAAGGATTGATGGTGAATCAATTATTGTTGGGGAGGGAAAGGATTAGTCAAAAGTGTCGGGGTGGAAGTGTTTTTCAGAAAAAAATTTCCCACTTCACACCAAGGACATTCTTTGGTGAAGTGGTCACCCCCACATATAAGGCAGGGAAATTTTTATTTTCTCTTATTTCTAGATTCAACATCTGCATTTTGTGTCTTATTACCTTTCTGTCGATTCTCATATTTCTTGGATTTGTTTATTCCCTTCTCCTTTTCTCCTGAATATTCTGAGGATTGAACTGCATTCACTTCGGTAGAAACAACAATAACATAATCATTATTGGGATTTGTAATAGTGTGGCTAGCAGGTGAAGCGGGTTGGTTTTTTCTTTCTTTCGATAATTTAGTCGTCGTCTGTGTCTGAATAGAACCAAGTATTCCATCGATAGGTGGTTCTGTTGAAGGTATTGAAGGGTCCGAGGTAGTACTGGGAGAATTTAGGATCGAATCGTACAGAGTGCCTGAATAGGAATAAACCAAGTCTAGGTACTGAGAACGACTGATGGCTTTCTCTTCGGTAACAGCACCTCCCATGGAAACATCCTTGGCAATGGGTGGAAAAAATGACTTAGTGATCCAATCAACAAGTAATTGGTCGGGAATGGGAGCCTTAATCAACCTACGTTGTCATCTCTACTCATCTATATAGTCGGATATATGGGTGGAATTAGTTTGACAGAGTGAGGTCAAAAGGTCCGTACCAATTTCATACCTAATTGGTAGTTAAAAATGTGTCAAGAATGCCAATGCTAGAGTGTTGAAATCCCAAAAGAAATAGTGAGGCAATTCTAAATACCACTTAGTGGCGGTCCTGATGAGATTTCTTTGAAAAAGTCTCAAACTGATGGAACCATCCATTAGAGAGTTTGAAGAACACCACAAATGATAATTCATTACGTGGTTTTTGGGATCCTCACCAGGTTTTCCGTCAAAATTTGTCATATATGAAGGTGGATTACAGGAATAGTTGGCCATGAAGGATCATGGTGAATAGGATTGTTATTCAATCATGAAAAATTTGACAGATTGAGTGTAGGCAGAAATGGAACTTAATGATTGGGTTGCGGGTGTTGGTAATATTGGTAAGGCATATAAGTACCAGTAGGGCCATAAGTGGATTGATAATTGGGTGTCAATGATCCTCCTATAATAGGCTAGTTTGGTGGTGGTTAGTTTGCACATAATTCTCTCGGTGGTCCGGTGGGTAGTGGGCCTCTAAGCAGTGGGCCTCTAGACGATGGACCTCCGGATGGTGGACCTTCAGGTGGGCTCTAGATCATGCATTCCTCCATGTGTTGGACCTACAGGTGGCCTCCCATATGGGGGAAATCCAGGCAGTGGAACTCCAGGTGTTCCTCCAGACGACAGAACAAACAAATTCGCAAATGGACTCCCATATGCGAGGACATTCGCCCAACTGGGTTTCCCCCATGGGGTATTAGTTTTACCAGGATAAAGGATTCTAGAAAAAACATTTCCCGAGGAAATGAGTTGATAATTATGATTAACCATTTTCGGTTGATTTCCTGGGTATGTGTACCCCCATGTAGGTTGATCAGACATGGGTTGGACCCATGATGGTTGTCCCAGTGTGGGGGGAGGAATAACCACATTTATGGTCATGGAGGTTGTGTTAACTATCGACTACCCTAAAGAAACACTCTTCCTGATATTTAAACTACTTCAACCAATCGTCGAAACAACTTGTTATGGGGGTTTCCCCCTAGACATAGGATTTGTAGAAGAACTAAGGACAAATGGGAGATTTTGAACTAATAGAGTAGGGATAGAAGGTTGTACCTGATCATTAGAAACCACACCGTGAATGAGTATTCTTGACAACAAAACACCATGAGACCAAACATGTGCATGGTATTCAGGAGTGGCTATTTTTGAATGACTAGGAAAAAGAGAGAGACTTCTCCTCCTTAAGGTATCCCCCCTTTTGCGTATACTGGACACCATCTTACGGATTTGTCTAAAATACTGATAATTTGATAATAATAATATTGGATTTGGTGTGGGGTGGCATAAGACAAAGTAGTAGTGCCGTATTTAGAAATCATTTGTCCCAAGGAAGTCTCCCAAAATGGGGCAGTTGGACAAAATTCGAATGCCACAGGGCCATCTAATGGCTAGGAAAACACCCAATCTCGTGTACCAGAATGACCTTCCATATGGAAGTGAAAGTTTGAATCACGTGAAGAATGTAGTTGTATTAGTATCGGGGTAGAGGTAAATGGATTCTCAAAGGAAGAATACTCTTCCCCTCGCTCAGTGACTGAAATTACCTCTACATATGGTCACCTCCTTTATTTATTCCATAGTAGGAGGGAATTAAGGTGGAAAACCCTGCATCCTGCGAGATCTCCTCACAGGTAGTTCAGTCAGAATTTTAGCTAGGAACTTTTACTCTTACTGTATTCTAGTAAAAAATATCACACACAAACAATCCTACGCGAGCTAAGGTCACAAGCAAACTTAAGTGATAAGAGGGGCTGAGAAAGTCGGATCCTCACTAGGAGTGTCAAATTTTTGCAGCTCATGATATACTGTTGGGTACAATAGTAAAACACGACAAGGATGAATAGGACCGTACCGTTTCCTGAATACCCAACTACCTGGAAAACACATGTGTAATAGCTCCCCAAGTGTTGTTCTCGGTGGATTGCTTCAACAAGAAAACAAAAAGGATTTTCACAGTTGGTATAGGTTCCTAGAAGGATATCCCGATTTACAGATGGTTTGTGGGAGTTAAAATCCGTATTAGTGTTGTCTAATGCACAACCGTTCAAAAGATTCATTCCGATATACTATCGAGTACATTAAGAACTTTTAGATATACCTCGAGGGTACATGAAAATTTGTTCGATATACTAATTGGTACGTGGAAAAACCACATGATTTCTAGGATGCAATGCATGCAAAGAACAACATCTCCTATATTTATAGACGTCGGAACACGTCTTCTAACCTATCACTCAAATTGCTAAGAATTTTAACCTCAACTACCGTTCAATTTTGTATTGATGGTTAGTGGATGTTGCGAAGTGTGGAGCAAATGCAAAATTAAATGATGCAAATGCAATGCAGTTCTCTTTTCGATGAATCCTATCTAGATAAAATGAGAGATCTTTTCCTTTCAAGCAATGAGTGAAAACACCATGCGATTTAAATGACTCATTCTTCAAGCTTCGAAAAAAAATTTAGGCATGCAAAACCTTTCAATGCTAAACCTAAAGAGATATCTAACATAAAAATGAAAAGTTTCCTAATTCCTAAATTCCCATGCTTTTCTTAATCAAAACTCAAAAGAAACATTACTACTATATATGATCAATCAGATTCGGAACACCTAATCAAATCAAAAGTAACAAATCTAACTTTTTTCTTTTGTTTTTTTATATACTTTTGGAAAAAGAAATGCAAAGAATGAAAAATCACTCTAAAAAAGTGTAAGAAACCATGAAATTTTTTCCCTTTTATGGTTCTAGAAAGATCTTTTAATAAATCTAAATGCAAACTATAAACCTAAGATCAAACTTCCAAACACAAAACCATACAGTTTTAGAGCTTTACTAAGACAACTTTTTAAGGTTTTAACTCAAAAAATATATTCAAGCTAAGTACACACTGTCAGACCTGTCAATAGGTGAAGCAACAAATTAAAAATACCCAAACAAAATAAAAAATCTCGAACAAAAACTGCGGAGTCGAAGATGGCCTACCTCAACGCACTCTACAGGGTAGAACCAGAGCGTCATTTGTTGGTGGGCGCTCTTTCCTCTCTCGTGGAAAACATTAGCGACACTTCTTGAATATTAGTAGTAGGCATTAGCGATGCACTGTGACAGTAGGAAAAAGGTGTCAGGGGCAACCTGGCGCTTTGTCAAATAAACCTAGGCGCATTGGTGGATCTAATGAACCAAAAAGAGTAAATAACTTTTAACATAAGCAATTACAAATCAGACTGGAATTTGGTGAGTGTACATATTGACCTAAGGAGGAATATGGGATTGTTTCAAGATGAATTTCACACATTAAATGTCCAAATGATAAAGAGAGAAAAACTTCAAGAGCTTGTAATCAAAAGCAAAATAAAAAATCATATATATGATTAGTTCTCCCCAGTATGCCCACCAGTTTTGTTATAAAAAATTCTCAATCAACACGGACAAAGATTGTTTCCCTAGTCTACATGGGGCAGATCTAGAACAAATGGTTCACAACAATGCATCCTCTCCCTAGACTGTTAAGCTACTTGAATGCAAGATTTTTTACCTCAACAATGAAGGTGATCCTTGCCTTGTAATTCTCTTGAGATCAATTGTACCTACAAAAGAATGTAAGGAAGATGATACAATAGTGAAAGCAACAAGATAATTCAATGATCTATACTAATGATCAAGGAGAAAAGTAATGAATAACTTATATTAACACAAATCATTCATGGGAAAGGGGAACACATTTGTATTAACAAGATAAGAGAATAAAACTAAAACCAAAGCCTTGATGTTGAAGCTTTTTTCTCACAATTTCTTTGACTCACTTTCACACACACTCTACAAACTCTACAAATATTACTCACAACCACACTCTTTGCCTCCTATACCAGCAATGATTTCAACAACATAAATGTGCACTCTTAGTTCTCTTACCTCCCCCATCCATGAAGGTGAGCTTGTATATATAGGCCAAAGAAGGTACAAAGGGGTTGAGATTCTTATGGAGGAAGGTGAGGGATCGTCCCTAGTGTATAGGGGTATGAATGCCACCTATTCCAAGTAGTTGGGATAAGTCTCCCCAGGGAATTTGTAACGAATATTAAATAAATAGTATGTAAATTAGTTATGCAATGGTTTGTTTATAAGTGTCATTTTGCAAATAAGAGACGAGTAAATGGAAAAAGTGATTTTGCAAACAAGATACGAGTAAATGGAACAAGTGATTTTGCGAACAAGAGAGCTAGAGGAGGTTCCTTACCAGGAAAATAATCAAATCAGAAATGGTCGAATGGGCACTCAGTCGTCCATTGGCATGGTGAAAAGAAATGGGATAGAATATTTTGCTTTATGATATTGTTAACAATAAAATTGTGTTTTACTTGAAATTCTGTGCAACATTGACTTGTTCTTGACATAATATATTACCTTGAATTATAATTATGCTAGTATTCTAAACCATTTTTCATCAGGTCTAGTGTCATACATGTATCATGAAATAATTGATGAATTAATAATAATTATTATAGTATTAATAATTATTATAATTATTTAATGTGTTGAAATAAAATAATACATATAAAATATTATGTTTAAATATTTTATTTAAAGGTGGAGTAATAATTTTTAAAATATTATATAATAATATTCAGCTTATTGCTTCAGAATTTGATATAGATGGATCTCGAAATATTCACTTTTCCCCCTTTTGACAATGTTGACGCTCCTTGTGCACTAGTAGGATGTGCCGACGCTCCTTGTCCTTAGGAAACAAGTGTAACCGACGCACTCTGTCAGTAAGAAATAGGCATTAGAGTAGGCTAACACTCTATGTGAGAAGGAAAAAGGCGCCAAGACTCCTAGGAATTAGAAAAAATATCCTCCAATAGATAGTTTGTCCAGGTGACTTTAGGGGATTGAACATAGTGATAATGTTTAGGTGTAACAGGGTGTAGAAGAAGGATCCATTGAAGCATGTTGATTGGTTGAAGGTAAAAATTATGGCACAAGTTCTTGAAGACGACATTGTCGAATACAATATATCCAAAATAGACCAAGATCATAGCATGAAAAGAAGATGTCCACTTAAATATGTAGTCATTTGTAGGATCATCTATAAAATCTAGTGGGACAAATGTTATGAATTAGTGATTGGGAAATATGTCAAAGAAGGTGAGAAAGCACTTAAATTTCCCTTGAAAACAAGTGGCCACATGCTTATAAATGTCAGTATGAACCAACTCCAATAGTCGAAAAGTATGCCTCACATCACCAACTAGAGCATCCACTAAATCACTAACTAATGGAACATAATTAACATATCTAAATGTGGTGAGGTTGTTAAAGATTCATGTACTTGACCTAAACATGCTGAAAATTGAAATTGATGAAGTCATACTTGAAATACTAAGATAAATGTTTTTTACAACATCATGTACATCCACAAACCCTTTCTTCAAAGAAGCACAATGTTGTGCTTTTCCCAGATATCATAATCAGGTCCATTTCGATGAGGAAATAACCATTTTGAATTAATGGGTGTTAAGTAACCTATATAGACTAAAAATTAGAGAAGTACCGGTTTCTTTCAAAAAAAATTGAAATATACTTCAACAAATCTACAATATGTATTGGTTGAAAAAGTAGAGGAGTAAGTTGTGCTTAGGATAAGGTATAATCCTTAAAAACCCTATATAATAAAAAAAAGTTTGAGATTTTTATGAGTCGTCATCCTTATCCTTTATGAGGTGGCATCCTTATATATGGGTAAGCATGTAATATATATTGACATCATTACATCAATACATGTTGAATATGACTTAAAGCATTTTTTGCCAATTATTTAATTATTTTGTTATGTTTGTTTGCTTGGTCCATAAGAGGTGATGCAATGAGGGAAAAACCTAAACTATAGGATGTTAGATTATGAGTCATGGTAGTGATTTTTAGAACCAAGGACATGATATTCTCATGGGAGAGTGGTCCATAAACACAGTTGATCTAATGTGTAATAGCAAAGAGAAAAACAATTCCATTTTTATACCATTTTGTGTATGGGTATTTTTGCCCATATTTTTGCTTCAAATATCATACTAAGATTTAGAGTTTAGTGCATTCATGTGTGATTAGTGATGAGATGCTAGAAATTTATGCCATGTTATTCCTTGAGATGATGCCACACTATGTACTCATGTGATTCCATGTCATGTTTGAGGATTGGTTTGGATTATGCTTTGGATTGATGATGTATTGCACGATGTTGCAAAATACTTCACAATGATTTTTTTTTATAAGTATAGTTAATAGTAAGGTTCATAGGCTAATATGGAGCAGAGATTGTTGTTTTATGTACACACCATTATATAAAAACTCATGGTACTTGCATGGAATATAAATCTCCTTTGGCTCCACACTTGACCTTACCTCATCTCGATACCGCTCCATCTTGGTCTCAAAAATCCCATTGGCTAAAGGATGATATATTGACTCTTGAATTCCCTTCCGTGTCATCTTCACCATGAATGATTCCTTGTCTTCCCTATTAATGAGCACATCACAGTAATTGTCCCCTCTTTTCCCATCTTTTTCGCCATCACCATAATTCTTCTATTATCCCATCAAAACATTTCCTTTCCTATCTTTATCCAATTTTTCCATGCTCATCTCTTATAGGACATTGTATGTTCATGATTGAAACTTTGTTACATAAATGATTTCGGTTAAAAAGGGAACAAGAATTCATGATTATGTGTTTTGAGGCTGTGAGCTTGTCTTCTATATGATCTCGGAGCAGAATCCATTCACTTGAAAATTTGGAACAAAGTGCTGAGGGATATCTTGTCAACATCAACATTCATGGCCCACGAGGAAATTATTTTGATGTTAAATTATTTTGAGAACACTATCATATTTAAGAACACCACAATATTAGCAGAGGAGTACAATCTAGGAAACACAATAATTAGAGAAGTGTAAGTTTCGGCAAATACATCACATTGTTTGTGATCACAACTAGTACATCTAGTTATTATTTTGAAAAGACTCATGTATCACTTTTCTAAAACATTTATTTTTATCCTAAAATGGAGCAATCTCTCCAATGAATTTTTGTATTAAGAAATAGGCGAGAGACCTTAAAAGGTTTGTGACAATTTAAACTTTTTAATACAATAATGTTATTGAATTGTTGGTGTTATCAGTGTGCTTGTAATTAAGGATTGTTCAACATGCTATAGAGTAAGGTCCCACTTTGCGATGCTACTGGACTGATCCTATTTGCCGTAGAATTAATTTTTTAGCAATGAAGTTTTTACTACAGTAGAATTCTTGTTATGTTAATGATTTTAAGTAACTATTTTATATGTTGTAATGGAATGTGTTAAGGAGTTATTTTAGCAATATGTCTTTAGCAATTTATTCCTCCACTTTATTTGTGCATTTCACTTTTGAATTTTGTCCATGATATTTAAGCATGGCCTGCTAAGATGAACCGTGTATGCCAAATCTCGTTGCAATCCGTTAGGCTAGGTGATGATAAGTGGGGTTAGGATTTTAATTCATTTCATTTATTTCTGCAAGTGTGTGTCTAGTTGTGTTAATTTTGCATGTCAAGGGTGTTGGAATATAATAAACCCACTCATAAAATAATTAATCATTATTTGATTAATTTCCTACCCACTAGCTTAGATAGTTGGCATCCACTTGCACCTTAGAGTCAACACTTTCCATCTATATCCTAGGAATGATTTATTTATGATTCTGGGTTGATCTTGACCACTTTATGGCCATCCAAAATTGGTAACCGCGCTTTACAACATATTCTTATTTATTCTGCTTTTTTTGCTTTATCCTGTTTTTCTGTGGATAAGGTAAAGCTAGTCAACTAGGAAACTGCCAACTTTTGTTTCCAACCCATCCTCCATTATTTTCTCTCCATATTCTAGGATTAGAAATTCTTTCCTTCACTCATCATCACTCCCACATGCTATTTATAATTGGTGAGGTGCTTGGTAGATTGGGAAAGTACTTTAGCCAACTATGGGGTTTATCATAATTAGTAATCCTGCTTTATGAGCTAGCTTGAGTTGTCTTCTAGCAACTCTATTTTCCTCTATAAGGATGTATTACCTATGTAATAATATCAATTATCATTTATTGATCATTCATTAATGTGTGTTCATTAATTCTTCTTCTTCTCTCCTTATGCTAATTCTCTACAATTCTATGTGAGGTTAATTGTGTGCCTAGATCCTTAGCCTGTTTATGAAATTCCTTATGCCATCAAGGCTTTAGAATTTCTACATGGTATCAGAGCTGAGAATATCAAAGCTCTACATGATATCAGATCTTTGAGAGTTCATTAATTAATCCTCCTTTTTCAGATTTGCATGTTTTACTTCGAATGGCTTCAAGAGTATCAGTTCCTCTTCTTTCTCCATTCACAAGCTATTCAGAGTGGAAATTGAAGATGATTTCATATCTAAAGAGACACGGTCTCTATGAGATATCTATTGGAGCTGGTGAAGAGTCTTATGAAGAGCCAAGTGACTAGTTGAATGACCGTGATAGAGCAATTGGAGCTGTTTTTCTAGCTATCTCTCCAAGCATGCGCTACCTTATTGATTCTGTTGAATACCCAAAGGATCTCTGGACAACATTGGATAGAGTTTTGGGAAAGGACAATGAGGATCCTTCGAGC
The DNA here is from genome assembly GCA_001517045.1 of Pseudotsuga menziesii. Taxonomy (NCBI): domain Eukaryota; kingdom Viridiplantae; phylum Streptophyta; class Pinopsida; order Pinales; family Pinaceae; genus Pseudotsuga; species Pseudotsuga menziesii. The sequence continues at coordinate 385,731 of LPNX010649425.1, forward strand.
TATGTGGAGAGTGCCTCTAGCTCCTCAATTATTTCTCTTTCTCAAGATGTCTCGGCCTCTACAGTCTCTTATGAAGTTAATCATGAAGAAGAAGTTTCTCATATAGTTCTTGTTGCTACTACTCTCTTTGATTCGAAGGCTTCCTCTTTCAATCAAGAAGCAAATATTGAAGAGCCATCTTTTTCTGTGTCTCTTGAAGTAGAATATATTGATTCATGTTCTTATGAAGTTGTTGATGAAAAAGAAGTGACTAATGGAGCTGCTATTGCTATTGATGATTCACTCACACATTCAGTGTTCTCTATGTCTTCTATCATGGATTTTGAGATCCATATGCTAGACCTCTCACACTTTATGCATGCCTCTCTTCTTGATGGTGCACAACCTAGTGACTTCCAGGATGTTTGCTTAGCCAAATCAAGTCCTTTTAGTGTCTTAACACTTACCATACTTGATCACATGTGCTTCTGCAACTCCTCCTTTGTTCTTGGCACTCATTCTCAGAGCCTCCTTGAAGATTTTGAACATCACTATCTTTCCTCCTCTCATACTTCTACCATAGAGGATTCTTTACCAGTATATTCCCATGAGTCTATTGTTGTGCTTATTTGTGATATATTGGATTCTTTGGAAGCTAGATCAACCCATGGAGACCAAGAATTCACACTCTTTGATCCTATGCCTTCTCTATGTTCCTACATGATCACTTGCACACATCCTCTCTGTGTCAATGAAGATGGAGACATTATACATTCGTTTGGACAGTTATTTCACCTATCTGGAGCTCATTTAATCTCTACTAGTTCGAAGTTCAAGTCATCTCATCATCTTGGAGCTGATTACAAGTCTCAAGATCCTTCAGTATTTCCTTCACATCATTGGATCTCAGTTGTTCTACATGGTCCTAGTTTCCATCTTGCAGCTGTCCTTGATCTAGGTGAGCAGATTTATCTTCTTCCCAAGAAGAAGATTCCTCCAGACATCAGCATTTAGTTTGGAGGAACAGAAACACCAGAAGTTCAACATTTTTGGTATTGCTTTTCATGTCCTTTCTTGAGGGAGGATTTTTCCCTTGAGGTTTTGCCTCTTTCCTCATTTCTTTGGACAAGATAAATTGTAAAAGGGTGACCATATCTTTATTGTTGGGCCCTATATGAATATATATTTCTGATTAGTTCAGGGATATAATCATAAATTCAGGCTTAAAGGGGGGTGTTGGAATATAATAAACCCACTCATAAAATAATTAATCATTATTTGATTAATTTCCTACCCACTAGCTTAGATAGTTGGCATCCACTTGCACCTTAGAGTCAACACTTGCCATATATATCCTAGGAATGATTTATTTCTGATTCTGGGTTGATCTTGACCACTTTATGGCCATCTAGAATTGGTAACTGTGCTTTACAATAGATTCTGCTTTATTCTTCTTTTTCTGCTTTATCCTGCTTTTCTGTGGATAAGGTAAAGCTAGTCAACTAGGAAACTGCCAACTTTTGTTGCCAACCCATCCTCCATTATTTTCTCTCCATATTCTAGGATTAGCAAGTCTTTCCTTCACTCATCATCACTCACACATGCTATTGCTAATTCGTGAGGTGCTTGGTAGATTGGGAAAGTGCTTTAGCCAACTATGGGGTTTATCATAATTAGTAAGCCTGTTTTATGAGCTAGCTTGAGTTGTCTTCTAGCAACTCTATTTTTCTTTATAAGGACATAGCACCTATGTAATAATATCAATTATCATTTATTGATCATTCATTAATGTGTGTTCATTAATTCTTCTTCTTCTCTCCTTATGCTAATTCTCTACAATTCTATGTGAGGTTAATTGTGTGCCTAGATCCTTAGCATGTTTGTGAAATTCCTTATGCCATCAAGGCTTTATATTTTATACAAAGGGATTGTAGCAATGCATTCAGTTGAATTAACTTAGTTAGTATAATTCCAATTAATTTCATTTAATTCTGTAATATGTTTGTAGTTGTGTTAATTATGGATGCCAAGGAATTGTAGCAATACATTCGGTTGAATTAGCTCAATTGGATTTGGATTACTAGTTAAGTCAGACTTTCTTCATAATTGCTACGTAGAATTTTATTAGCTTAGAGTAAACAAGATCTTGAATAACCCCACGAAAAAAATTGAAACAAATAATCAATAACAACCTAGCAAGATTAACATTTCCAAGACTTCATATGTAGTGCCAACGATTTTGAACAGTTTATGACCATGAATTAAAAAGTAAAATAAGACCTGGAATTTGGGAAATCAATCCTAAGTATTGCAATAGCTTGTCACTTTTTCGCATTGTTGCCGAGGAATTCACCAGTTTTTTAATCATTTTTCTTGCATGGGGATTTGAAAAGCATTGTGAAGGGCACAATTGGAATATGATATCCAATCTTTTCCTCCCTTTGTAAGGTTGTCTTTAAAAATATTGATCAGTATGTATGAGGAGAAGAAGATATCACTATGGAAGGTATCTTCCTAAAAACAATCATACACTTGAAGAAAGGGGGAACAACTGAAATAAGTCAGCTCTCCCCTAGTTCTATGGAATCTTCGCAAAAGATCCATATACATTTATCTTTGAATTTGAGGTATTATGCCAATCCTATGAGTGCAGGTAGGATGCTTAGAAGTTGTGATGGTTCCTTCAACTTTGTAAGATGCCACATTAAGGTGGTTCATGGGCTTACAAGGAGGAAGTATCCATACATGGGATCAAATGAAGCATGCATTTGTAAACAAATATCACAACTATTGTAAGGCTCGAGGCACAAGAGATGAAATCTTGTATGAATCAGAAGGCCGATGAATCACTAGAAGACTATGTTCTAGTACTTTTGAGAGGCATGTCTATGATTTGAGCCCAAAATCATTGAAACTGATACTTTTGAGAGGCATAAGGGAAGAATGGTTAGAACCGTTGAACTTGATTGTAGTAGGGGATATTTATCAATATTCCTATAAGGAAATAAGAGACATTTTTAAAAATTATTCAATATCTTCACGAAGAAAGGCCAAGGGAAAGAACAAATCCTCCAACAACACTAAAGATATCAGGAGGGGTTACTAAAACATAGATAAAAAAACTGATAGATGACATGAAGACAGACATACTAAACTCATTATCTATGTAGTTGGATACCCTTTAGTTAAGCAAGAAAAAATAAACAGGCAAAGCTTTGGAAATATTTTGCCAAAATGTACCAAGAAGCATGCTCGAAATGAATACATGCTTGTTGCTTTGAAAATTTACAAAATATGCACTTATAATCATGACATGAGTAGTTTCCCATGGTTTTCAGGATTGAAGGTAGTCTACCAAGGCACATACCAAATGTTTCAACACCATACCTCATCAATCAAGAAAAGTTTTCTCAACCACAATCACAATTTCCAGATATAGATTTAATAATCCTTCTCCTTGGTATGGTCATGTTGACCCTTTGTGTCAACAGTAAGGGTTCTGCCCAATAATAAATCCCAACTATACTTCTTACCATTTAGAATACGGAACCTACCCAGATTCTAGTACGAGTACCATTTACTGGTTAGGTCTTTTACTAGTTGCAGCTCGATCCACCATTTAAGATTTTAATTAATAATGAAATGCATAATGCTTTATTCTATGATGCAGTAAATGTTAATCTTGTTAGGATATTATTGATTATTTGTTTTAGGCACGTTTCTCGTTTCTCGTTTTTTCATTGGTTCCATTTAATGGTTATTTTTACCCTCGAATCAGAAAATTGTGCTACCCTTAGCACACTATTTTTTTGATAAAATTAGAAAGTTTTAGAAACCCTTTGGCTAATTATTTTTTATTTGATTTTAACTTTTGAATAGTTATTTTAACCTTTTTTTTTTAATTTTTCAATATTTTTTTTAATTTAAAATTTGATTTTTTTAATAGGTTAAGTTTTTAATTAAATTGTTTCTAAAACTTTTAATAATTTTCTTTTTTCTTTTTTTTTTAATTTACAATTTCATTTATTTTTTAATTATTATTATGTTTTTAATATATATATATATTCAGTATAGTTTTAAAAAAAATAGAAGTTGTATTATATAGTTTAAATATATAACTTTTTAACTTGTTTTTGGTAATTTTTATAAAAAAAATTATAAAAAGACTTTATAAAGTTTTTTAACAAGAGCCACAAGGTGGCTATTGCGAGAGAAAAGATTCTCTATGAACATTGAAGAATGATAAAATAAACTACTAGCTAATAGATGAGCTTCTTGCACAAGGCCTTGAGCAAATGTGTGGAATGAATAATGAGTCGGGTTAACAACTAAGGATGCGATTTTTTTCTTTTAAATTCACATTTATATTCCATATGGAGTACCTCTATGTTATTTTGTTTATCGATCTACATTTAAGTCATTTATTATTTCTTATTTTTTAATAAATGATTGTGAATTACCAGATCTATTTTTCATTAATAACGTGATTTGAGAAATTCCAAACCTAATAAATATGTTATTAATACCATATCTAATAATTTGCGATCTTATCCAATCTTATAGGTTTTGTGGTAGCTGAGATTTGAGATTTTAGATCATACTATTCATAAAAAGAGCAGACAAGAATGACATCTCAATAAATCAATAATGGGGCAAATTTGCATTTCCAAAAAGAACACCATTTGTGTACCAATATTTTGTATACATTGTAAGCATTGAGTTTATGTAAACATTGTCTAATGTTCAACAATGATATTCATATTTTAATCATATATATATATATATAGTATGAAATTTTTAAAAACAATTTTTAATTTAAATGGATTGGATGATTGAGTGATTAAAGAAATGGCTAAATATAAATCAAAACTGGATTTACATTGAGTCAGTCATAATCGAATTAAATATGTGTTAAGAAAACAGTTAATGAGTCAATCATAATCGAATTAAAAATGTGTTAAGCAAAAACTTAGCTTACATACTCTCCCTTCAGCAATTATCCCATAAAATTTGGTAACTTTGTTAACATACTAGGACTTTTGTGTTTCTCTTTTCGACCTCTAGAACATCGCGTTAGTGTCCCAAATCAACTCTTTCGCTTTTGGCTTGTAAGAGGAGGTCTTCCTACGTGATAATCTTCCTTTTACCCCTCTTGAGCTCCTGTGGCAGGGTTTTGATATTATCTTGGTTGGACATGGTGGTGGCCAAAACTTACAGATGTGATAGCCTTTGATACCTTATTTGTTCCTTCGATCATGGGTACTTCCCACACAATGCCTANTGTGGCAGGTTTTTGATATTATCTTGGTTGGACATGGTGGTGGCCAAAACTTACAGATGTGATAGCCTTTGATACCTTATTTGTTCCTTCGATCATGGGTACTTCCCACACAATGCCTATCTTCAGCAGTGATGAAATTTTAAGTCTTTTCTCGGTCATTTTGATGATACGCTTTCCTTTGGGATAAGAAAATATGGTTTCTAGTTTGGTCACAACACTTTTCTTATATGGCATGTAGGGGATGATTCCCAATTCCGTGAAGGGAAAGCGACCTCCGATGAGTGGTATTGTAGTAGAGGTATCCTCAATTTCTATGTCTTGAGGCCCTCTACTTTGTGCTTCCTCATCTCGTATTTGTTCTTGTTCCACAACACCCCTCTAAGATTCCTCTTCTCTTTTCTTTCGAAGTTCTTCTTGTAGAGCTTGTTCTTCCCATTTTTTTTTTATTCTTGTTCTCTGAGCAGTTCTACCTTCCTTCTTTCTTCTTCTTTTGCTTTCTTTGCTTTCTCCTCTTGCTCATCCTTCTTTGCTTTCTCTTCCTGCTCATTTTTCTTTGCTTGCTCCTCCTCTTATAGTCTCCTATTTGTTTCCATCAACAAAGCTTCTAATTCAACATTCTCTCACGCAATCTCTTGTAGTAGTTTCTATTGGAATTCCTCCATTGTCTCTTCAGTCCATTTACTGGTGCCTGACTTGTTGGTGTTTTTTTGGTGTTTTTTTGGTGTTTTTCTGGTGTTTTCTTATCTTTTCTAATTCCTCAAAGTTGGGAACCCTTTGATACACTTCTTCCTCTGTGAAAAACTAATCAACATAGGAATAATTAATATTGATTGTTGCACAATTATTGGCAACTTTATCATGACAATCATTCTTATAAAAGGTCCTTTCCCCGAGGTAGAAGGCTTCGAATTTCTTGGTAAGATCTGATGCCTCTTTTAAATTAGATATATTTTATGCACCAACTATTATGGGAAAGGGAGGCCATGATTTTTTCTTATTAGAGTTTAAGAAACTTATGATACCGTCTATGAAATTTTGCCTCAAAATCTCCTTAAGAATCATGTATACCATGATGTATCTAGGGTACACATATAGGGATTTAGAAACTTCATAGATGCGTAGGTACATGCCCTCATCCATCAAGTACCAACCTCCTATTTGGTTCATTACTCTGATGGCATCATCAATCATGCAATTGGGTGCTTTACCATAGATCATTTTGTATAAAGGAGTGATAAACTCTTCACATATCTGCTCGTAGTAGCTAGCATGCTTATGCACCCATAATGATTGACAACACACATGTATGGGGACTTCACTTGGGTTTCACTGTCACCCCATTCTTGGTAAATTATGGAGGATGCATATGAAATATAGCAAATAGGAGTACATATGAAATTATTATTTGCTTTCTAGGATGCCCATCTATGGATTCTTAACTATCTCCTCCCAATTGGCATAAATTAACTACCTATTTGAACCATGTATCCCACAAAGTGACATAATAGAGTAGCAAATTCCATTGAATCTTGAAATGTGACGCCTTGGCCATCCCATACAATCTACATATGAGGGAAAAAACTACTTGATAAGGTGGTTTTAACAAATTTGTTTCATACTCCCCACTCTCCTTCTGGAGAAATTCCTGGTAGCCATTCTTAGGATTAATGAAGTCAAGGTAGTCCAATTGAAAATTTTCAACCAATTCGAGGGTCATATAGATCTTTTCCCGTAAAAGTTGATAGGATTTTTCTAAATGGGTTGGCTGACATGAGGCGATGCATGCACCCGAGGCACTCTTTATGATAAGAGATATGGCATCGATGTGTGGTATAAGCCAGCTTATTACTTCTGTGCAAGGGAACAACTCGGATCAGGTTGCTACTCTATGGAGCCCTAACCTATTGATGTTTTAGTAGGCGAAAATTAATCATCCTGTGACAGAGCAATGATTGTTGTTGCAGGCTCATTGCTGACTGTTGGATCTCAATATGCTAAGATCTAACGATAAACAATGAGCCTACAACAAAAATCATTGCTAAGATATTACGATCAACAATGAGCCTCTAGAAACAATAATTTATCTGCCGCAGGCTAATTAATGGTCGCAATTTTGATATATCAAGACCTCCTCTATGTTGACATTCTGGTACTCTTCATTATGAAATAGTTGATAAATCTACCCCCATTTATACTCTGGATTGAATCCAATGATACGTTGGGTATCATCATATTGGATATGAAAAGGGACCTCTTTATCTTGCTCATCGTCCGATGGTATCTCATGTACAAATTTAGATTGATCTCTGGTGGGTCTTTGTGACATGGTGCTATATTACAATCCATTAGACACAATATCAATTTCCGTGGGATACAAACAAACAAAAATGCATACATGAACCAACTTATTATCAATCAATACAAACAACAACAATAATAATCTTAAAGCGCCCTCCATGATTGAGTTCTGTTAATTAGGGCTTCTGACCAACCCAGATCTAAAGATAGATTTTTCCGACTGTGAGTGAACAAGTTCTCAGAATTGGTTGGCCAAACATTTTAAAAATATCAACCCCAACAAATTCCTACCATGTAGCTCCCATATATCAAAGCACACACAAATTTTTCAAGGCTTGTGGCCATTGAACGATAAGTAATCCTAAGGACAATATGCTTGAGCAAATGGAAAAGAACTTCAGCCTTCTAGGGATACAATCAAAGATCCATCTGTAACCCCATCATTGTTGAGATGGTATCTTGGGAAATTCGGGATGAGGCAACTTACTCAAGGTGGAAAAGAAACTAAAAATGAGAACCATTGTGCTGTCGATGAGACTAAAAATCTTTCAAAGGAGGAAAAGAAAACAGCTCAGGACTAGGGTTTAACCCCCTTAGGGAATATTATCAAAAATAACACACCGGGAAGATTGTGCATGAGGGGATGCTTCACAATCTATGGTTTAACCCCCTTAGGGAAGATTATCGAAAATAACACACTGGGAAGATTGTGCACGAGGGGATGCTTCACTATCTATGGTTAAAAAGGAAAGAAAAATCACTCACAGACTCGAGGATCGATGCCATAGGGTTCCAATTAGAATGCATGTGCCTTAAAATCAACAACTAAGTTTTTCCAATTGAAAAAAAAATGCATTGGTAATAGTGAGGGGACACTACTTTCATGAGAGTTCAATGAGAGGTGTAGAAAAAATAGTGGTTTTGACCAGTACTGTCCTCAATTTGCTTGGACAGGTGAGTCGACATGATAAGTAAACTCAAGATAGGTGTAATTGTAACCATGGGCTATACCCTCATCCTTATGTACAACAACTAATCATGAATTAGGGAACCAAGATGACCTATCGACAAACCAACTTTTAGACCGCAATCGAATTGGCCATTCCAACCACAACAAGGTTTGCTACCTCCTCCACCTTTGAATGTGACACAACAACCAATAATACCAACTCAATTTCCTCATAAACCAAATCCAAATTCCAATAATAGAGCATCCCAAGCAAATCATCAAGCTTACAATATTGAAATTGGAGAGGGTCAAACATACTATGTTTCCCTGCAATATTGTCAAGCCACATATCTAAGATCAAGAAGACTTTTGGAGGAAGCACAACCATCAATAGTAAGTGATGTTAATGAGAAAAGTCAACAACTCAAGAAGGACAATGAACATCTAGATCCAACATCCCTTACTCCACCCAAGAATTTTGAATCAACCCATTCCCCTATAATTCTTGACAACACTTTTTCTTTTCCTAAAAGATTAAACTAGACCAAGCCTCAGACTCAACCAACATTTGATATCATTATAGAAATAAAAAATTTATATGTAAAAATCCCTTTGATTTAGGCTATCAAGGATGTGCCTCTTTCTAACAAATCCATTAGAGAATTGTGTGTAAAGAAACATGGAAGGAAGAAGCAAGACCCTTCAACAATCCATGTAATAGTACAATTATATGATATGATGTTAGGACAAGTAGGTTTTCGAAAATACTCTGAAATAGGGAGCCTTGTAGTAGTAGTTCACACTGGCAGGATTCCCATTCCAAACACTCTGATTGATCTTGAGGTAACCATCAATATCATGACAAAAGACATTATGGATGCCTTGTAGCTACAAATTTTACCAAGAGAAACCCCAATAGTGTTGCGAATGGTTGATAGATTGAATGCTAATCCTGAAGAAATTTTGGAGGATATCATAGTTACTATCAATTGAGGGGAATACCTGATGGATTATATAATTCTACATAATGAATCAAGTATGGGGGGTTATCCACTCATCCTAGGAAGGCCTTGTTTTATAACCGTTGATGCTTATATTGGATATAGATCAGGAAAGATGAAAATTTCTCAAAGCCACTTGACCATGAAACATCTTCTATATCCACCTACAAAAACCATTCTAAGAACGTAAGAAGCTTTGTGGATCCTAATTAAAGATGACAATGGTTTTTATGAAGTCCTTGTTAATCTGGTTCTTTTAATTAATGAAGCCTTAACATTGAAGGAACCTTTGGAAGATAGAGTAGTATCTAACTTCGTGCAAAACATTTATCCTCTTGATGTGCAGATCCGAAACCATCAAGGACAGTTCGAGGAGGAAGGAACTAGTGCAACCCTAGACACTTCTATTGTCCCTTATTTAACTACCCTACAACCATACCCTATCAAAAAATTTACCTACTATTTGGATGATTATTTCATAGAAGAATCCATTAACACCAAAGATAAATCCGTTGAAGTTTAGCCAAGAATTTTTTGGATATCAATAGTCAATTGCAATTATCCCAACAACAAAAACTGTTAGATATGTTGCAAAAATATCTATCATCTTTTTTTTGGGACTATAAGGATATTGAAGGAATTGATCGTTCTATTTGCACCCACCATATCTATATCCAAGATGGAATCTGTCATGTTCAACAACAAAAAAGGTAGATAAATCCTGCACTTTATTAATTATGTCACAGTAATCTAGGGACTAAACACAGTCTACAAATGATTCAAGACAAATTACACATGAAAATGGTGTAACAGTACTGCAAATAAGAGTTTGCAGACCCTGTATAATCAATAATGAATGATAGTATGATACAATGTCATGCAGAATGCATGAATGCCAAGACAATTCGAATAATCAAGGAGGTCATTCGAATTGCATGGATGTGTGTACCTTAACTGAATGTCAGCCACAATCAGCACACTTAGTTAACCACTGATCTAATCCATAACTGACTCTCACAGTAAGTCCTAATTGAATCGGAGTGCAATGGATGACTGATTCTATTTGAAAGTGACTCATCACATGTAACTGCATGTCTAACTCAAGGAGGTAGCGCATCCATAACTCCAAGTAGCTCCGATGGAGTTAATTGAAGTGCCACTTGTCATCAGAAGTGGTTGGAGGCGCCCTAGTTGTCTCCAATTCATAAGTAATAGCCAAAAATAATCAAATAATGAATGGAGGCGCATTTACAACTCAGCTTAACTGATTGTTAGGTGAAACAACAATCAATTAGAAATTAGGTGCATTTATGACACTCAGATCACCCCAGAATTGCTCCATGTTTGAAGGAGGAAGCCCAGTTAGCCTCCCCAAATGAAGGAGAAGGATCAGTTGGACTCCTTGACTGAAGGAGGACATGGGTGTGCTCATGTTGATGTCATAGTGTGCTCATATGATGCCAAGTAAGTCAATTAAACTTAGGAGAGTGGGTAAATAGGCCAAAATTAACCAAATAAGTGTGCATGTTGGGTAAACGACTCCAACACCCCCCCTTAAGCTATACTCAGGAGGAGTAGAATAAAATGCATGAAATTCTAGTGCCCCAAAAACAAATGCCATAGGTCACCCTGTACAATAATGTAACTCAAACAATGCTCAAAAATAAATCTAAGTAAGGAAAGAGGGAAAACCCAGCGAGAAAAAACCCCCCTCAAGATGAACACTAGAGAAGTAATCTGATCACCCTGATGAACTCACCCCCAATAGTGAACGGAGGTAAGTGAACTTCTTCTCTGAAAATCTCTTGGTGAAGATGTCTGCAATCTGCTCATCAGTAGGCCAGTATTGCAGAATGATGGTCCTATCATGCACCAATTCCTTGATATATTGCATGTGTATCTCTACATGCTTGGTCCTTTGCTTGGTAACTAGATCTGTGGAGATATTAATAGCACTTTTATTGTCACAAAATAGGACAGTGTACAAATTACTACAAAAATCAAACTCTGAAAGAATGCATTGCAACCAAATAGCTTGGATGCAAGCATTCACTGCTCCTTGGTACTCGGCCTCTACTGAAGACAATGCAACAGCGGCCTGATTTTTGCTAGACAGGAAAATAGGGCCACCACCAAACATGAATACATATCTGGAGGTAGACTTTCGATCAATAGAATCTCCCGCCCAATCTGAATCTGTGTAACCAACCAACTAGCTCAGAGTCTGCAACATAGTGAATGTTGTAGGTCCTGGTGCCCTGAATATACTGGATAATCCTCTTGGATGCCTTCCAATGAAGATCATGAGGCTTCTGCATGTATATTGATACATCATTCATGACATAACATATATCAGGATGAGAATTATTCAAGTAAATCAAGTTACCAATCAACTGGCAGTAGATTGTGCAATCCATGGGTGGAGTGCTTTTTCCTTCTTCAAGGTTGATCCCTGAAAGGAAAGGGAATGGATCAGCCTTACACTCAGCCATGTTAAAATTAACTAACAGGTCTGATATGTATTTATTGTGAGTGACCATTATCCCATCAAAATTTTGGGCAATTTCAAGCTCCAGAAATTGCTTCGAGAGCTCTAAATCGCTCATGTCAAATGCATCATGGAGGGCAGTTTTTATGACTGAAATGGAAGCAACAATGCTACCAGTAATAAAGAGATCATAAAAATATAAAACAATGATAAACAACTGACCATCATACTTCTGTATATACACATTCGGATCTGATTTGCATCTTTGGAAGTTTTGCAAGAGAAGGAAGGCATCCATCTTGGAATACCACTCTCTTGGGGTTTGTTTTTACCCGTATAATGACTTCTTTAGTTTGCAAACCAAAGATGAATCTGAAATGTAGCCCTCGGGCTGCTTCATGTATATATCCTCATGAAGATATCCATGTAGAAAGGCAGACTTAACATCCATATGATGCACTCCCTAGTGCTTGGATGCCGCAATTGCCAAAACTAGGCAGATGGAGTCCATTTTTGCAACCGGTGCAAAGGTCTCATGGTAATCCACTCCTTGGACCTGGGAGAACCCTTTTTCTACCATCCTTGCCTTATATTTTCAGTTTCTTCCATCAGTAGCAACCGTTTTCTGAAACACCCACTTGCATTGAACTAATTTCCTCCCCGGAGGAAGAGAAACTAGCTCCCAAGTAGCATTCTTTCGAAGAGAATTCATCTCTTCGTCCATGGAAGCTTTCCATATTGGATCTTTCCGATCATGGTAGTAAGACTTAGGATCTGAAATTATCATTAAATAACAAGTTTCGGACAACAAAGAGTCATTACAAGAGAGTGCAGTACCTGCTCTTTGGAAATCAGACTGGGTTCTTCTTGGATCATCAGGATTTCCAATGTTGTCACCGATGGAAGAAAGTGTTTGTCTGGCCCAAGTTGGGAGATGTGTTTGCACTTTAGGTTCTGAAATTGAAATTGATGCTTTTTGGTCACTGATATCAGATATCATAGGTTCCAAATCAGAGTCATCACCCCCAATTTCATCATCCAAATATTCAGCAAAATAGGAAGGAAATTCAACAGTTTTCTCCTTCACTAGTTCTACCTCTTGAAGTGGCTCATCAAACCGGACACTTCTTTAAATGATGATTTGTTTTGTTATTATATCTAGAATATTGAAACCTTTATATTCTTCAGGATATCCAATAAACAAACATTCAATACTTTGCGGTTGCAAATCTTTCCTCTTATCATGCGGAATTCGGGCCCATGCAGTGGACCCAAACACCCTAAGATTCGACACATCCGGATTATGTCCAAAGTAGAATTTGAAAGGGGTATTCCCTTTCACGGATGAGTGACGCACTCTATTATGAATGTATACAACAGCATTTATGGCCTCAGCCCATAAATTTGCAGCCAACTTCTTGGCTTCCAGCATGCAAGTGGTCATCTCCTTGAGAGACTGATTCTTTCTCTCCGCTACACCATTCTGCTGGGGTGTGTAGGGGACTAAATTTTGGATATGAATACCACTTTTGAAACATATATGCAGCAAATAATTACTGATATATTCCCCGCCATTATCAAATCTCAAATTTTTTATCTTTTTCCCAGCTGCATTCTCAATCAGTGCTTTTAATTCAATGAATTTTTCTAAGACTTATGACTTTTTCTTGATGAAGAAGGCCCATGTATATCTAGAAAAATCATCTATAAAATTGATAACATACCGAGATCCATTCAATTATGTGATGGTAATTGGTCCACTGATATCAGAATGAATCAGCCCCAATATTTCTGATGCTCAGCTTGCCTTCCCTCGATCAAACTTATGTTCAGGATGCTTGCCCAAAATACAGCCTTTGCAAATTCCAGTGGTATCTTTGATGACTGAGAGGCCTTCAACCATGGAATTTTTCTATAATTGCTGCAATTATTTTAAGTTTAGATGGCTGAATCTCTCATGCCATAGTATTCTGACCTCATTTCCATGAGTCAGAAGAGATGTGGGCTTTGCATCCTCCACAAAATGGGAAAACCCATAGGATTTTGCATGATGATTTGCAGAGCCTTTTGCCACAAGTTTCCCTAATGCAAGTTCAGTAACTTCTACATCATCTGGGTTTAAGGATACTCTTGGACACTCCAGTATGGGTCATTTGATAGACAATCAGGAGGTTTGATGCAAGTGATGGTACATACAGGACATTGGAAAAATAACCGTGCTCAAGATTTATTGTACCTTGTCCTTTTGAGATGATGGTAGAGACATCTCCCATGTGGATGGGAATTCTATTGCTGGTGTCGAGAGAAGAGAAAGATTCTTTGTTGGCCATCATGTGATTCAAAGCCCCAGAATCTATGAGTAGAGCCTTGGACTTTGAAGTGCTTGTCATGAGGGCATGACCTCTTTCATGCTGGTATTCCCAATCTTGATTTTATTTCCTCCGAAATATTTCCAGAATATTTATGTTATTTCTCAACAAGGAGAGAAGTAGCTTCATCAATCTTCCTTTTCATATAGGCATGTTCAGGGTGGAAGCCCTTCCTACATTATGAACACTTGACTTTTTTCCTTCCCATGGTGGTCTTTATTTGTGTTCTTCTTCGAGCCAAAAGGATCTTCTTGCTGCTGGTTTTGAACTTTAGTCTTAGGAGATTTGAATTTTGTTTTGGGGTTCTCTTGCTGCTTTCCTTTCCCCTTCATATCCTTGGGTATTGAAGCAAAGAGGGCTTGATCATGGGAGGATTCGATGATCCCCATCTGGACAAGCTTATCATGCTCGCTTGTTAGGGACTCAACGAAGGCATTGAGTGAAGGCATCTTCCATCCAGGGGTTGTGAGATTCCCCACATAGAATGTAGAAAAAAAACACCGAATAGTTAGCTCCAAGTTTTGAGAGAATGGCGAGGATGATCTGATCATCCTCCTTCTTCACCTCACACTACTTCAGTAAAAGGACTATATGCTTGAATTTTGTGAAAAAATGATAAAGGGTCTCAAAATTGCCAGGTTGAAGAGACATTGGCTCGTTTTGAAGTTGATAAACCCTCAAGTAATCTTTTTTTCCATACAGGGAAGCAAGGTGGTCCCAAATCTCTTTCGGAGTCTTCAATCCCGAGAGATGGAATAGAAGATCCTTGGAGATAGAGAGACACAAGAAACCGGAAGCTTCACCTTTCTTATTAAAAAATATAGCCTTGTCTATAACATGAGTAGGCTCTTCTTCTATGTCCATAGTGACCCGATAGAGACCTCTGGCACGTAGCTAGATCTCCATGTCTCCTTTCCATTGATGGAAATTGAACGGAGTCAAAATATCTACAAAAGAATCCATATCAAACTGTTGTAGCGAATGTAGTGATCTTGTAAAACCTACAAATCAAAACAATAAAGTCACCGTAAGGTCGAACAGACTGCACATTTCAGGTTTTCATCACACCCAGTATAATTGATCGAGCAAGATTGATCAAGAATTCCTTAACTTGGGGTATTAAGTGGTAAACTTTCTGCTTCTGGCGCAGTGTTGGAATTTGAGATTTTTCTCAATTTTTCATGCAAGATCCATCAAAAACCATGTTTTTGAAGAGAATGAGCTTCGTCCCGTCGTGAGCTCTGATATCACATTAATTTTGTCACAGTAATCTAGGAATTAAACACAATTTACAAATGATTCAAGACAAATTACACATGAAAATGGTGTAACGGTCCTGCAAATAAGAGTTTGTAAACCCTGTATAATCAATAATGAATGATAGTACAATACAATGTCATGCAGAATGCATGAATTCCAAGACAATTTGAATACTCAAGGAGGTCATTCAAATTGCATGGATTTGTGTAGCTTAACTGAATGTCAGCCACAATCGGCACACTTAGTTAACCACTGATCTAATCCATAACTGACTCTCACACTAAGTCCTAACTAAATCGGAGTGTAATAGATGACTGAGTCTAACTGAAAGTGACTCATCACATGTAACTGCATGTCCAAATCAAGGAGGTAGCGCATCCATAACTCCAAGTAGCTCCGATGGAGTTAACTGAAGTGCCACTTGTCATCAAAAGTGGTTGGAGGCGCCCTAGTTGTCTCCAATTCATAAATAATAGCCAACAATAATCAAATAATGAATGGAGGCACCTTTACAACTCAGCTTAACTGATTGTTAGGTGAAACAACAACCAGTTAGTAATTAGGTGCATTTATGACACTCAGATCACCCCATAATTGCTCCCTATTTGAAGGAGGAAGCCCTGTTAGCCTCGTCAAATGAAGGAGAAGGCTTAGTTGGCCTCCTTGACTGAAGGAGAGTGTGGGTGTGCTCATGCTGATGTCATAGTGTGCTCATCTGATGCCAAGTAAGTCAATTAAACTTAGGATAGTGGGTAAATAGGACAAAATTGACCAAATAAGTGTGCATGTTGGGTAAATGACTCTAACACACTTAAAGAAATTGTTAAAGAAGAACTTTACAAAATTCTAAATACTAGATTTATCTACCCTATGTAACACACCCAACCTAGGTCACGGGTAAAGAAGGGTGTATGGGACGCATTCAAGGTAAGAGGGTTGATTTATGACATTAGCACAACAAATACATTCATATTAATGGGATTAGTAATTAGGCCAACAATTTAAACTTCTAGGTCAACCAGTAAAACTGACACTGCTTTATCATAACCAAAATTTTGCATACATTTTCATGGCCTAGATTTTAGAAATAAATAATAACTATAAACCCCATTGAGTGATCTGATATGGGGATTCCATATATGGCCATATGGAATTCCATATCAATCCCATAATCACATGTAAAACTTAAATAAAAGAACCTACTAACTTATCAAGTTGGTCAACGATTTTTGCATTAAAAGCTTATTCAGATGCAAGATAAATTTAGTCAATTCTTTACTCATAATCCAGACATAAAATACATGAAAAAATCCGATATGTTACATCCGTATACGACCCTATGGTTCTCAATTATCAATTTTCCCAAAACACCATGAAGTAAACATATCAAAATTACAGTACTAGTTGAAGAAATCACATACCTTCCTGGAGGATGTCAATCCAACACCAAAGTTAGAAACATTATATTCATATAATTTAATTAATCAATATCAGTGTAAAAGAATCTTCCATCGTACATCTCAGTAATAATACATAAAATATTAAATCATCATAAATACATGTCTTGATAGGCGCAACTGGCAGCAACATGATGATTTTCCTCCCAATCGTAGGTCTCTACTTGGTGTATGTTTTCCCACAGAAAGGACACCCCCGAGATGAGGTCCCAGAATATCACAACAGAAGGTCTCTTCAAATACGGACACACTAATGAATAACATAGGAGATCTCTCCTCCTCAAGGAAATGTGAATAACTTTTAATCCCTCTTCCTCAGGATTGTCCCCCTCTCCTGAAAGACAATATCAAAGTCAATGTGTTTCCTCTCTCGGGGTAGTCCCCCTCTCTTAGAAAGAAAAGTAGTGGCCGATGTGGTCTCCTTCTCGGTACTTTCCCCCTCTCTCAGGGCACCACTTAGCACTAAAATTAGCTCACTTATCACAATTGGACCCCTCTCATGCAAGACGAGTGCAAGGCCTAGACACTTGTCCTGGATTGTCCCCCTATCCCTCAAGTTCTAACCATATGATATATCCACATATAATTGTCCCCCTCTCCTATTGTATAATCTTGGTGAAGCTACTCCTTCACACTTTACAACACTTTCGACCTCCCAAGTCAAATCTCAAACTTGAATCTCTACTAGAGCATTTGAGACTAAAAATCCTAGAAACTTGTCAAACATTACCCCCCTCTCCCTCAAGTTCTAACACATATAGACAAGATATCGACACAAAATTGCCCCTCTCTCCTATTGGATAATATAGGTGAAATTACAACACTTTCGACCTCCTAGGTCAAATCATAACATGAATCTCTACTAGAGCATTCGAAAAAAGGAGAACATCAAGGCCTAGATACCTGTTCGAGATTGTCCCCCCCTCCCTAAAGTTCTAGAGCCTTCAAATGAGATATCCACACATAAGTGTCCCTCTTTTTTGGATAATCTCAGCGAATCTACTCCTTCACCCTTCACAACACTTCTGACCTCCTAATCCAAATCACAAACTCGAATATGTATTAGAGCATTCGAAATAAAGGAGAAACAACTCTCCCAATGCCACAAATAGAATCCCTACTAGGGAATTCGAATCACATGGAAAATATTGCCACAAAACACCCTATGGACCCCTACTAGGGCATCTAAATGACATGAATAATTGGTCTCAAATACTAATAAAATGGCCA
The DNA here is from genome assembly GCA_001517045.1 of Pseudotsuga menziesii. Classification (NCBI taxonomy): domain Eukaryota; kingdom Viridiplantae; phylum Streptophyta; class Pinopsida; order Pinales; family Pinaceae; genus Pseudotsuga; species Pseudotsuga menziesii. Next base: position 404,043 of record LPNX010649425.1, read on the forward strand.
CCAGATCCTCCTATATTTTCAAGTAAGAATCACAACAAAAATGTGCAAGAATAATGGCCAAAACTCCCTTTAATATTCACAACCCAGCCGAAACTCTACTCTGTTCACTTCCTAGGCCTACAAAAACAATGAATGACCAACCTCTGTAGCAATTCGAACCTCCTTAGGCTAACTTGAATCGCCTCCAAGATTCTGACTCCATATCACTAAGGAAGGAATCCCAATCACTAGGGCTTCCTAACAAACACTCATTGGCCCATTCAAGTTCTCAACCAAGTAACTTGAATCCACTAAGACTAACTCTTGAGCACTGATAATGAAATTCCAGTCACTCGCTAATTCAAAATACTCAAATTGGGTTTAATTCCACCCTAACTAACAATAAATTATCCATAATTTACTCCCCATGCATGAAGGTATCTTGGATTACAACCACTAATTATAATTTCCTTGAAAACACCTCCATGCACTTAGGATAACTCGAATTTGACACATAGTTACTCAATTTAATTGAAGATGACTCAGTTCCATGTAAGTAATTGAAGACAACTGGATTTTAAACCACAACTTCAGTAATTAACATAGGATAACTAACTCTAAATGATTGATGGTTACTCTGTTAAATAAAAATGACTCAAATTAACCAAAATAACTCTAATTAAGTGACAATACTACACTTCAATACTGGTGTAACTGAAGATTAACTCAATATTAATTGATGGTAACTCAATTAAACTCAATTTACTAACAGTAACTCAATTTAACTAGATAAACACTCTAATTAGAGTGGAGTTACAATAATTAGGTACATGGTTGACTTTAGATAATAAATTAGGCGCATAAGAAATGAGTGAAGTGATAGTGGGAGGCATTAACAACCATATCAGGAATATTCTCACTAGTGAGGGCATAATTACTGTATGCATATGCATGCAAGACATTAATTATTGGTTTTAGGACCCCCATAGTCCAAAATTAATAAAATTAGGAAGGCTAGAGTAATGTTAGGGGGAGATGCAACTCCTAACCCCAACCCCTTCTCATTTGAAATGCCAAGACCCCCCATCAATGGTATTGTCATGTTGTGCCATTATTTTAGTAATAATAATAATAATAGAATAACAACATAATTTCAACAATAAACATCATATTATCCATAGTTGATGGTCCAGTCACCTAGTGCCACCATAAAAGCAAATAACCAAAATCACAGGTGTCCAAGACTTACCTTCGAGATATTTCACCCTATCTCAGATAGTGAGTGGGTTTCTCCTCTTGTCATTATCCCAAATAAATGGGGTAAGTTGCATATATATGTGGATTACCAAGATTTGAATAAAGCCACTCGAAAATATCATTTTCTTCTATTGTTCATAGATCAAGTTTTATATTCTCTCTCCGAAAAACAATATTTCACATTCTTGGATGGATTTAGTGGCTATAATCATATTCAAATCACTGTTGAAGACTAAGAAAAAACTACATTTACCTATCCTTAGGGGACATTTTCATATAAAGTCATTCGTTTGATTTTCTAATGCACCAACTACCTCCAAAGAGTTGTGTTGAGGGTATTTCTAGACATAATCCCTTATTGCGTAGAGGTACTCATGGATGATTTTACAACATTTGGGTCTGAATTTTATCAAGCCCTATTAAAACTAGAAAAAGTACTTCAACGGTGTAAACAAGTCCATATGTCCTTGGGAAATGAAAAAATTTCTATGATGATGATAGAAGGAATCATATTAGGCCGTCGTATCTCATAAAAATGAATTCAAGTAGACCTTGCCAAGGTTAGTATCATATAGAACCTCCATATCCATTCAAAATAGAAATATGTATGAAGCTTCCTAGGCCATGTCGGCTATTATTGAAGATATCCAAAATTTTAGCAAAATAACATCTCCCTTGTTTATTATCCTTTCTAAAGGAGTAGACTTTACTTGGATGCCATCCTACAAACAAGACTTCGAGACTCTAATAGCCACAGTAGCATCTACCCTTGTTTTTAGAGGACCTAATTGGGAATTATTGTTTAATATTTATACGAATGCATATGATAAGTCTCTAGGTGCAATCTTAGGACAAAAGGAAGAAAAACCCATGCATGTCATTTATTATATAAGTAAGACTATTGTCCATGCAAATATGAACTACACTATGACATAAAAATATTTTTTAGTAGTAGTTTTTTCCACTAATAAATTATGCCATTATGCAACCGGGTATCCTTTATTTGTACATATTAATCATGTAACTATCAAATATATTATGAAAAAACCTATTGTAAATGGTAGAATTATCAATTGTTTATTGCTTTTACAAGCATCAATATTACTATACTTGATAAGCTTGGTTGTGAGAGTGTTGTTGCAGATTTCTTGTCCTGACTTGAATGGCTTAATAAATACAGACCAATTGATTATTCATTTCTAGATGAACATATTTTTGTTATCTCTATTCATACACCATGGTTCACATATATAACAAAATATTTTCTAGCAAACAAGTTTCCCTAGCATTTCACCTCCTAGGAAAAATCAACACTGGTCTAGAAAAGATGTCCTTTCACATGGATAAAGGGTTACTTATTCAAGCTTGGATCTGATCATATTCTTCATCATTGCATTCGAGAAGATGAAGCATATGAAATTCTAAAATCCTCCCATAATGAGCTATTTGGAAGGAACTTTGTTGTAGAAAGAACTATTAGGTAAATCCTCTCCATTGGCTACTTCTGGCCAACACTTCATAAAGATTCTATCAGATATGTCAATAGATGTGATTATTTTCAATGAATGGGTTGACCCACAAAATCTCAGTAAATACCACATCAACCACATATTTCTAAAGATCCTTTTGAGAAATGAAGAATTGATTTTGTTGGTCCCAGTATCCCACCTTTTAATCAATTCAAATACATTATTATGTGCACTGATTACTTGACCAAATGGCTATATTTTCAAGAAAAGAGAGTAGTCAAATTCTTGTATGATAGAATTTTTATCATATTTGGTGTTCCCAGAGAAATTATTTTCGACACAGGGGCTTAATTTACTTCCACGATGATCGCAAAACTTATGAAACTTTATCAAATCAAGCATAGAAAAATTACTCCTTATCACCCACATACAAATGGGAAAACAAAAGTCACCAATAAGGAGATATAAAACATTTTGACAAAGGCAATCCAATTCCACATAAGATATTGGAAAAGCAGACTCCCAAAAGCTATCTGGGCCTATCATATTACTTGGAAAACATCAACATGCTTCACTCCCTATGAATTGATCTATGGGAAGAGAGTGCTTTTCCCAATTGAGTTTGAAATTAAAACCCATTGAACAACTCTAGAATTAGGTATGAACATTGTTGTTACACAAAAGGAACGTTTAATAAAATACAATCTGCTAGATGAGTTAACAGACCAAGCTTAGCAACATATAGAGATATTGCAGCAGCAACAGGTTCATTGGAACAATCACTTAATCAATACAAAGGTGTTCTAGACAGGGGATTGGGATCTACTATATGATTCGGGATTTCAACATTTTAAAGAAAAATTGTAGACTCGTTGGCGTGGGCCATATGAAGTAGAAGAAATTTTCACAAATGGAAATGTTAAATTGAGTACCATTGACAATGAAAAACTCCCACTATTAGTTAATGGCCATCGTCTAAAATTATACAAATAAACCCAAAGGAAAAGAAGAATTTATTTCAAGGTTACACCATAATCAATCATTGAATGTCATTGAAGACCTCACAACCCCATTCCACTTTAAAAAAAAATGATAATAATTCTTATGATGAAAATAAGAAATGGCATCACTCAGATGTGAAATTTTTCTATAGCCACTATCAAATCATTTTTCAAATTATATCGTTGTTAACTTTCTTTGTAGCCTTAGAAATTCTGTCACCAATCGATCTTGAAATTACATTGCTGAATTCCATCATCAAGTGAGCCTGAAATACAAGACCAAGTTTTGTCATCAAGCAAGCATGGAAATGCATCGTCGACTCAAAAATCAAGCAAACATTTTCACCAATAATTCACACTTATGCAACAAACAACCAAAAGCATCATATCAAGTGATCTCTAAAAATCCTCATTAGCAATCTAATTTATTAGAATTTATTTCTTGAATGATGTTATAATGTCCAAATGTTTTCGGCCATTGAGGCGACAGCCAGTTAACACCGGGGGTCATCATGATCCCAATAAAGACACATTGATATTTGCATACCGTATTTTCCCATTGAAACTGATAATGAATCATCAACATATGAAACCATTGTCAAATCATTAAGTGACACTTCAACAATCATGGAGTCATTATCGTACGTAGTTTCTAATTCAACAAGGTGAGAAGACATCAGATATGGCAACCTCTAGCCTGCAATACTGGCAATAAATCCATCATCCTGCATGCAACATGACCAGGGAAGATTTGTCAGTAGTTTAAAAATTTTAAATTTGAACCCAAACTAAAAACTACCAAATGTTGCAAGCATTCTCCAATATAGCGTAAACTGCAGCAAGTTGGGCGATGTACCCTTCATCAATGATAACAATGGGTGGTGATCTGCATAGGTAGGAACCAATAACTATGGAAGTTATTTTTCGCCAATGATCAGGTAGAGTACATATTCAGGAAAGCTGGTCATTTGCAATTTTGGAAAGATTAACACCAGTACGCAGTTGACAAAGGAATTTTCCCAGAATTTTCAGAATGGAATGACCAAGGTTGAAGACTGAATTTTTGGCCAGTAGGAAACAATTCCTTACACAATCAAGTTTCCAATCGAGGGAAAGCATTGACACAAAGAATTGTTTGAATCCATGAAAGCTCGAGCATTTTTTTATGAAGGTGAAGAAGAAGTAGAAGACATAGGCAAGGGAATAAAACGCCTCTCTTTACCAGACCATGGGGAGAGATATTGCATCATGTGATCAAATAACTAACTTGTGAAAAAAATCCTCCCTGTGCATGGCATACCATTTTCCATTCTTAGCACATTTGAGGAAATTTTTTTAAAAACAAACCTATTGTTCTTCTCATGGAAATCTCTCTCTCATGGAAATCTCTCAAAGAAATTGTAGAGCAGGTTTAGAAAAGGAGGAGAAAGCAACTATCCCAACATGCTCTTATGCATTTGCTGGAAAAAACAATATTTACCTATAAATTTGCATAGACTCAGCTGAGATGAATTTGTTTCATATTTCCAACAACCCGCAACTACTGGCAAAGAAGCAAGGGAATCATCACAGTCAACTCCGCAACAAGTTGAAGAGGTTGTTGACTGTGTTCCTGAAACTAGTTAAAAAAATAAGAGGGTAAGAAGAAACAAGAACAAGGGGTAATGAGAAGGAAACATTACAACAAAACAGGAAATTAGTGACCAAAATAGCACCAAAATTTAGTGTATTTTATCTCATGAATTGGGAACTTATGTCATACTGCATGTTCACTTCAACGCGAGACGTACCTCCTAATTAAGCACCGAATAAAGTGCTGGAAAAAGTGGCGACTAAAGTGCATGTTCACTTCAACACCTGAATTAGCACTTGGATTAACTCCTATTTTAGCACCTCGAATGGCATTGAAAATAACGCCTAAGATGACTGCCAATTTTCCATCCATTTTTGCTTCTAGTTTTTCTGCTAGTTGTGCCTCTTATTTTGCTTCTAGTTATGCTTCATGTTTTTTCTTTGGGTAATGCATCGAAAATAGCTTTTTTTGGCTTCTTAAATGATGCTAAGTTTTGTTTCCATTATGACTTTTTTTGTTGTTTCTAGTTTGCTACTGGTTTTACTTTTGGTTTTGCTTCCAATTTTACTTCTGTATTTGCATCAGAATTTGCTTCCAGTTTTGCTTCTTCTTTTACTTATGTGTTTCTTCAAGTTTTGCTTCTAATTTTGCTTCTGGTTTGTTTCAAGTTTTGCTTCTAATTTTGCTTCCAGTTTTACATTTTTTGTTTCTTATAACATGGCTTCTATTATGACATCTTTTGTTGCTTTGAAAATTGCTTCCAATATTACTTCTTTGTTTTCTATTTGAATTGCTTCTATTTTTGTTTCTTGTGGAGGACCAAGTTTTGCTTCCGAGATTGATTCCGGTTTCTGTCTAGTTTGGCTTCTATTGTTGGTTTTTTTTTTTTTCAAAAAATGATTTTTGCTTCAATTTAATAATTTTTATTTCAATTTTATTAGTTAAATATATCATGTCTCTTAAATAAATTATATGATTATAGAGTAAGTCATATTGTATTTTAAATATTTTATAACATAACATTTATAGAAAATTTCTAGGGAAAGAGGTATCCACACAAACTAACAACGCCATTATACTTATTAAATCTCCATAAAAATAAAATCTACAACAACCAATTTATATAAAATAACAAGATAATTATTATAACATGATCATAATTTATAATTAAAGAAAGTGAGTCAAATATCTATAATTTAAATGAATTTGACAACATCCATCCTCAATAGTAAATTGAAATTATCATACGTAATAAATATCTATCCAAAAATTGTCTACCACTTCCAATATATACCAGCTTAGATGCAGCTTTACCCGGCTCTATCATGCGCCAAGAGGGATCAAATATTTCGAGGTGCAAACCCTGCTTCAACAATTGCACTCCAAAAAAGGGTTTTGAAGTGTGTATAGGTATTTTGATTTACTTACAAATATATATATATATACACCTAAGATTATTAATTATTAAGCCGACTTGTATATATATATATAGATATATAAGTCGACTTTTTTATGTGACATGTGTCATCTCCACGTTGAGCACGGAATTACACTTCTACCTCATACCGGGCTGTAGAATGCGCCTCTCGGCGCAATAAAATGACAAGTCAATACTGATAAGATCATCATCATATGGATTTTTTGTTGTTGTAAAGTTGTAATCATCTATTAAACTGTAGAAATCTAAAATACATAATAGTCGACTATCTGTGGTGTCGTAAGTGAATGTAACCACCAACCGTGGTGCACAAAAATGTCAAAATGGCTATGCCCAAAGTCATAAAACATTTGCACTAGAGAGGGAGACCAGGTAATTTCTAAAAATATACATTGTTTATAATAGCCTACAGTACCATGACTAAAGTATAGCATGTTATAAAGAAAAATAAGAAAGAAAAAATGGAAATCACACAATGGATATGGAATGTCCTTAGTCTGCCTTGTCGGTTTGAAACAATTAAAAATCGTTTTTACCATCATAACCAACGTAAATAACACATATACTCCATGAATGGACAAATAATAGATAATTTATAATATAATGATGATATTACATTTACAATTGTGGGTCTTATACAATCCCATTGTGCCCTTACTAAGAGGCATGTCTCTTGATTTAATTAATTAATGAATTATTAGCATTAATATTAATGATATTATTTATATACATATCATTATTATGTTATATTTATATTTTTTTATGTAACATTGCCTTTCCCTTAGAGAAGCTTTGTCCTCAAAGCTTAGAGAAGACAAGACTTACGTCTAATTTTTTTTTGAACCATCATCTCTAGATCCTTCTTTTTAGTATTTGTGACACTTGATCAAATGAGACGATACGAGTTACGAATTCCAAAGAAGAAATGTTGCATCGCCGTTGATGTGATCCATCCAAGATCTATCTTCATTGGAGCTATTTGATGGCTTTGTAGGGTGGTTCTTCTCATTTGTTGCTTAGTATGTCAATTTGATGTTCTTGCTTGTATGGAAACATAACTTTTCTGTGTATGTTCATTTTGACCCTGTCCTTTGTCAAAATGCCGTTTATAATTGGGGTGTCAATAAGGAGTTTTTGTTGTTTGTTTTTTCTGTTGGACTGACTTTGTTTTGAACTGTGACGAAGACTGAATTTGTGTTTATTTCTTTTTCCTCAACTTGAATTTGTTTTGCAAAAACTCTGAATGCTTCCTTTTGGATTCGTGCTACTTTGTTCTCCAATAGCTTGTTATTACTTTGAATCTTCTCGCACATGTCGTCTTGAAACTTTTTGTCATCTTTTAACTTCTCGATTTGTTCCTCTACTTCTTGATTAACCTTCTTTAGGGCAGAATTTTCTTCGTCTTTTTCTAGTATTTTTTGCTAGAGAGCTTGAATCTTCTCTTGTAACTTCTGACTATATTAAAATTTATCCTTCGTCTTCTTGATTTGAATCAACAATTTCTAATTATGATCTCTTAGACGCAAGGTCTCTTCATTTCTTTCTTGTATGTCCTTGTCGAATTTGTTTCTCGCAATTTCAAATTCCTTAGTTTGTTTGGTGGACTCCCGAATATAATCTTTCAATTTGGTATTTATCAAATCACTAAAATACTTATCTTTGTCATTTTCAATTTGTAATTTTTTATTGCTTCCCTTGTAGTATCCTAATTCGTTTCAAGTTGTTGTGATTGCAAATGTGAGTTACTTTACTCGTCTTTCATAATAAAATATTTACCACATATTGGACATGAGTGATTGTCATTCTTAAAAAATTTCGGATATTGGAATTCCATTTCGCAATAAGGACACTTAGTCCAAAATTTAGATTTATATATGGAATCCATAATTTTTTAACAATTCCGCAATTGGCTTCAATGACTTTTTTATGTCTTCCGAGACTTGATTTCTGCTATTTTTAATCTCTTCTTTGATTTCTATGATGATAGATAGTTGTCCTTTGACTTTGACTTCTTCGATTTTGTCTTCTTCCCTCGATAATAAATGGTCACATTAAGGTGTAATATTATTCTCTTTGTGATTAATAATTGTAATTTTTACAATTATTAAATAATAATAATTATTATTAATACAATGTATAATAATTATTATTATTATTAATACAACAACAATAATAATAATAACAACAATAATAATAATATGAAATTTCTGTGTATTGTGTGTAGATTGGGTGGTTGGGAAGAAGGAATGTTACCCTCCCTACCCTAGTTCAAATCTTGGGGATTAACTTTTATAAAAAAAATATTAATGTAATGGTTTTTTTATAATAAAAAAACCAAATGTTGTTTCATAATACTATGGGTTGATTTTTTTTTCCTTTTTTTAACCTTTTCCTCTTTCTTCTTTTTCTCCCCCTTTTTTTTAAATTCTCTTTTATTTTATTTCTTTATTTTTTAGTAAGGTTAAAGACCTTTGAACTTAGAGAATCTCTGAAAATTACCAGGAAAAATATGAAACTTTGGCTAAAAGTCGAATGAGAAAAAATCTGAAACTTTGGCTAAAAGTCGAATGAGCACAAGCCTGAGGAAGGGTTGGCTCTGATACCAATGAAATGATTAAAAAACTCTTTTACTAGAATAACCAGTATAAATAACACATATACTCCATGAATGGACAAATAATAGATAATTGATAAGATAATGATGATATTACATTTACAATGGTGGGTCTTATATAAGCCCATCGTGCCCTTACTAAGAGGCATGCATCTTGATTTAATTAATTAATGAATTATTAGAATTAATATTAATGATATATATATGGTTTTATTCTCATCGGGTTGGACCAACATCTCCTCTATGATTGGGTAACTGGAGTGTTCCTCAGTCGGCTCCTATGGAGGCATCTTTATAGGCATGGGTTCCATATTCCGCCAAGGGGAAGCAAATCCCCCCTTATCATCACGAATTCACTTTGTCAATAGTTATCCAATTGTCGAAGGAACTGGAAAGGGCTCTGGTGCGTGCTCCTTGCCCTTATGCATAGTAGGCTTTGGTGCTTTCTCCTTTCCTCCAGCAACCCCTGAACTCTCCCCATGAACCCCTTTTTCCCCAACAATTTAGAACATCATCATATATAGCTAAAACAAATGAAATTCAAATATTCCAATAGATCAATCACATGTCAAAATGATAAATGATGTAACTCAAATTGATACATGTCAAAATTATACAAGTCAAGATTAAACATGTCCAAATGATACAATTCAAAACGATACATGTGAAAATGAAACAACTCAATAATATGGTACTATTGGTGAAAATGATACATATGATAGTAAACATAAAAAGAGGCATCATAACGATATATCAACAATGATCCATGATGCAATCTATGTGATCAAATATGTCACTAGATACTACCAGCAACTACCTCGTCATGATCATCATCATCATAAGCTTCGGTGTCTCCTGTATTGGCCTCATCATCATCATCTCCCACGTTGGTACTACACCCAACATAATTTGGATCTATATCATCATCTGGATCAACTGGATCTTCTGCAAGACCCGTGTTTTGCAAAGAAAACATTAAAAATGAAAAGTTTTTTCTATTTCATGAAGTAATTAAATTTTATGTTATATTTTTAATATTACAACATATGAAACAAAACCATAGTCATATTACATCAATATCAAAGTGCACATGCCATAATAAAATTTTAAATAAGTTACAACTAAGATGTCATTGCAATAATGTAAAACATGCAGCAATTCTAATTATCCCATCTATGTTGTGGCTACATGCTAAAACTATGTTGAATTCATCTGAGTATCTCATCTCTTCCAACTAGGTCGATGCCCACTGAGTGGGTCTGTTAATGCGGTCCTAGTGCCACCTCGAAAATGTTCCATAACCAGATATATGTCGTCCAGTCAATCTGCAAACAAGTTGATTCCATACTCTATACATTGGTCCCTCTTTGATCCCCTGTATTATGGAGTACTCAACATACATAGCTCCCTTTGGCCATAACTATACTGAGTGTACTCTAAAATCAACTGTATAACCTTGATCCTCCAAGGCTGGAACTGAGAGCACATTCACTCTCAGACAAGGAACACAATATAGAACATGATGAAAGGCTAGAGTCCATCATGACTCTAATTCAAATACAAAAAAAACCCTCTCTTCTACTGACTTCTCCTTCTATGTGGATCCCACACCTCACTAAGAATCTAGTAGCTACTAATCTAGGTGGTTAAAATAGATCACACTCCCCTATCACATGGCATGTAGCACCATTTTCTAGATACCATCCATCTCAAGAAATATCCTATGATTCTACGAGTAAGACATACTCCTTGAATAGTGTGGAGAATACTCCAATAGTGGAACAAGGGATGCCATTTATATTCAATTATACTTATTAGATTATTTTATAAACAATTTTTTGTTGTTGTTTAATAAACTGAATAACACCAAAAATATTACAATGCAGCAAAACAAATAAAATTGAACTACACATCAATTTCCATGCTCGTGTTTTAGAGAATAATCTTGGTTGTTTTTTTCTCAACTTCCATGATCCTGCTCTAGTTTGCATAATCGTTCTTGTCCACACTCTTAGGACAAAACCCTTCGAACGATTCCACCATGGAGTCAACAATGTTGTCTATAGTGTTCACCAATTATGTTTATGTGAAGGAAATCAATAAGTTTATGTAACTATACATTTTCTCAAATCACACCAAATGTCCCCTTGATATTGCATCTCACATTATACATTATATGCATGACATACTTTTAAAATAATTTACTTTGTGCACTCGTACCAAATTATCAAAGTGTCCTTGAATCGCCCCGAGGTGTGAGGCAAAAATGGTTATAGAAAAAAAATTGTGTCTCTAGCAGTGAAGCCATCGATTTCGATGGGTTTGAGATGTGGGTATTTAGCTGGGGGATCCCCTGTATCATGACTCAATTGCCCGAAAATGGTTCTATTGTGTTGTCTCCGAAACTAGGGTTCTTCTCAGTGAAGGGAATGCCAATTTCGCACAAGCTGTTCAAATTTGAGTCGAACACTCTCGCGCGTCCATGGACAGAATGGAGACATCCAAACTTTCTAAGTGCATGTTTGGGAGTGAATGGAAATCAATTGTGTTTCCTAGTTTGGGTTTTGTGCCACCCATAGAAATTTATTAAAGTGTTCTTGAATGGCCCAGGGTGCCTCAAAAAATATACATTGAAGAAAAATCATGTCTCTATGTTCAGGTACACAGGGTATTCCCAAAAGACCGAACACCTAGAGCAACCACTTCACACAAATGAATCACAGATCAATACACCAATGTTTGTCATGTAGTTAAAACCCTCGAGAGGGAAACAATCCACGGCCCCGGCCAAATAGCTACTTGGAGCAATCTATTATGCAAAAGAAAGAAAGTTACATGAGCTTCTCATAATCGATCAACTAGCCAAGGACCCTCCATGCTCTTTAAATAGAGATCATGGACCAATCGGGTGTTAATCCATGGATCAATGGTAGGTATGATCTAAGAGAAGTTGAACCGTCGTATCACTCTATGTCTAGACCATATCGTGACAGTCGGATTAGAATATTTACAAATGCATACTAATGCATACTAAAGAAACACACTTTTAACCAACGGATATATTACACAAGTTGATCTTAACTAACTCCTAAGTGTCTAAATATCCTAACATCCCCCCTTAAAAAACCTGGGATAGGATTGAAGGATTTACAAAAGTGACACTATTAGGAGAAGGAAGGAGGCATTATAGCCTATCCCCCCTTAAGGACACATTCCTGAACTCCTAACATAGACCGAATTTTAGAAAACTTCACTTCTGTAAGAGACTTGGTGAAGATGTCTGCAACTTGATCATCTGTAGGGCAATAGAGCACTTCAATAACATGATCATGAACAAGATTTCTGATGAAGTGCATGTGTAACTCAATGTGTTTGTTGCGCTGACGTAGAACTGGATCTTTGGCAAGCTTGATGGCACTTTGATTGTCGCACCAAAGTGGAGTAGGCTGCTGCTATTCGAATCCAAACTCTGAAAGGATCTGTCAAAGCCATAAAGTTTCATGACTGGCATTAACTGCGGCTCAATATTTTGCTTCTGCTAAAGAAAGAGAAAGAGCTTGTTGTTTCTTACAAGCCCAAGTGACAGGTCCAGATCCCAGACTGAAAACATAACTTGTAGTAGAATTTCAATCATCAGGATCGTCGGCCCAATCTGAATCAGTGAAACCAACCAACAAAGTTTTCCCCCCTGTACTGTAATGAATTCCAAATTGAATTGTACCTCGAATATATCGAAGTATTCTTTTTGCTGCTTTCCAGTGACTCTCATGAGATGTTTGCATATAACGGGAAACACGACCAACGACAAAGGAAAGGTCAGGACGGGAATGAGTCAAGTATGAGAGACTACCAACAATTTGATGCTATAAGGTGGCATCTACTTCAGGGGAAGTACAAGTGGCAGAAAGTTTGACTCCAGACTGGAAGGGAGAAGGGGTTGGTTTACAATCTTCCATGTGAAAGTGATGAAGAAGGTCATAAGCATACTTAGACTGGGAAAGAAAGATTCCTTCTTTGGTTTTCAAGACTTGGAGACCAAGAAAATAATGCAAATGTCCTAAGTCTGACATTTCAAAAATTTTCTTAAGACTGGATTTCACATGGGTTATAAGTTTAGGGTCACTACCAGTAAGGATAATATCATCAACATAAAGAAAAATTATGATGAGATGGTTTCCTACTTTCTTGGTATAGACATTGGGGTCAGAATGGAATCTAGAAAAACCAGTGTCAATTAGAAAGCTAACCATTTTGGCATACCAAGCTCTAGGAGCATTCTTAAGGCCATATAAGGATTTATTAGGGAGACAGACAAGGCTAGAGTTATCTTGAACATATCTAGGAGGTTGTTCCATGGAAATTTCCTCCTGTAAATCACCATGTAAAAAGGCAGACTTGACATCCATTTGATGGACTTCCCAGTTATGTAAGGCTACAAGGGAAAGAACAGGGTGGATGGAATTCATTTTTGCGACAGGAGCAAAGGTTTCATTGTAGTCAATCCCTTCAACTTGGGAAAAACCTTTGGCAACTAACCTTACCTTAAATCTTTCAACACTTCCATCTGATGCATACTTAGTTCTGTAGACCCATTTACATCTGACAAGTTTTCTTCCTTTTGGAAGAGGAACAAGATCCTAAGTATTGTTCGCCATTAAGGAACGGTATTCTTCATCCATAATTGCATCCCAATCTTGATTTCCTGAAGCTTCTGCAAAAGTTTCTGGATCATGATTCTCAAAAACTTGAGCCAAAAGAGAAGAGGCTCGCTGAAACTGAGAACGTGTTCGACGTTGATCTCTAGGATCACCGGTAAGATCACCAGCTGCTTGACATGTTGAATGGACCCATCGAGGAAGCATTGGTGCTAGTGTAATTGGAGGAACATGAGCAGGCAGAGGTGGATTTTCATCCTCACTGTCATCATCAGAAACTGGAGTTGGAAACCTGTTAAGGACGTTGGAAGAAGAAGAAGAAGGCACAATCGTCGAATCATGCTCGTAGGCCAAAGATGGCACACCCGCCAAGTTAAGATCGCAGACCAAGATATTTTCATCAAATTTAACATATCTTCTAATGATTATATCATGTGAATGGGGCTGAAGAAGTCTATAACCTTTTACATCTTCAGAATATCCAACAAATATGCACTTTTCACTTTTAGGCTGCAATGCTTTTCATTTTTCATCTGGAATGTGAGCCCATGCTTCACAACTAAACACCCGAAAGTGACTTACATCTGGTTTAATTTTACTCCATGCTTCTTTCGGTGTTATAACTTGTAAAACTTTAGTGGGTGTGCGATTAACTATGTAATTTGCATAATTTATGGCCTCGGCCCAATATTGAAGACTTAGTCCCTTAGATTGGATCATACAATTATTCATTTCTTTTAAAGTGTGGTTCTTTCGTTCAGCTACACCATTTTGTTGTGGTGTATATGGAACAGTGTGTTGTTGTTGGACTCCTTGTTCAGTGCAAAAAGTAGTGAACTTGTTGTTAACATATTCTCCTCCATTGTCAGATCTTAACTTAATAATTTGATGACCAGATTGTTTTTCAACAAGGGCCTTGTAGGCCAAGAACATGTTAAAGACTTCGCTCTTAAGTTTTAGGAAGTAAACCCAAGTGCATCTGGAGTAGTCATCAATGAAAGTTAAGAAATATTTGAAACCAGAAAAGGAAGCAGATGGAAGAGGGACACACAAGTCACTATACACAAGCTCCAAGGGAACTGAGGCATGCCAAGAGGCACGTTTGTCAAAACTGTCCTGATGATGTTTTCTAAGTACACAACCGGAACAAACACCATCCTTGCAAGATACCATCGGAAGCCCAGTCACCATATTGTCTTTACATAGTTGTTGCAATGAGCGATAATTTAATTGACTAAATCGCTCATGCCAAAGTTTGCTCAAGTTATCACTATGAGCAACAAAACTGAAGGAAAAGGTGATGAACCAAAGTTGTTAAATTTGTACAACCTAGTAATATCATCAATAGTTCCAATAGCAAGGACATTTTGAGGATTTTTAAAATCCTTGATTACAACTTGGTGAGGTGTAAACGTCACAGTTTTACCTTCACCTGAATGAGTAATTTGATAGAATGATAACAAATTGTAGGAAATTTTTGGAACACATAGTACATCACTGAAATGACAATTTTCTACTGGAACTGTTCCAGATCCTACAACACTTAGAGATCTATCATCACCAACAAATATTTGTTTGGTGTTACATTCATGCATAGTAGAAAAGATGGTTTGATCCTTAGCCATATGATAAGATGCTCCAGAATCAATGATCCATTCAATTGAAGTAGAAGAAGAAGATGCAATATAAGAGTAACCAGAAGCACAAAGTGCATGTCCATGAGAGGTAGATTATGAAGATGAATCTAGGTTGATGTGGTGTTTCTTCATTATTGCTTCCAAGGCTGCCATCTTCTTGAAACACTTAGATTCATCATGATTATCTTTCTCACAAAAATTGCAATGACGCTCAATCTTCTTTCCTTTTGGCTTGGATCCTTTGTCATTTTTTAAGGAAGGAGATGACTGAGAGGGTTTGGGACCCTTGTTGTTTGGATTATTATTGCAAAAATTCTGTTTCTTGGGAGGCTTGGACTTTTCTTTCTGTTGGGACAATAAGGCTTTCCATGATGTATCTGCATTGTTAATTATTCCAAGATGAATGAGCTTATCTTGCTCTCTAATTAAGGAATTACAAAATGATTCAAGAATAAGCTCTTGATAGTTAGCTGCAGTCAAGGATTCTTTCATGGAGTAAAATGTAGATACAAAAATAGAATATGCAGGTCCAAGTTTGGAAAGAATATGATAAATACATTGTTCGTCTTTTTTCTTAATCTTGCATTCTGCACATAAGAGTCTAAGAGTTTTATACTTAGATAAATAGTATTGAATGCATGAAAAATCATTTGGATTCAAGGAAATCAACTCATTCTCAAGTTGATGACCTCGAATTTCATTGTGTTTACCAAACACAGATTCCAACTTTTCCCAAGCTATATCAGGTTCATCAATTCTAGATATGTGGAATCGCAAATCGGTAGAAATTGACATCCCAATCAATCCACGAGCTTCATCACATCTATTTTCCCATTTAATTTTCTTATCATCATCAATGGGTTCTATTTCTTTCCCTAAGGTTATCCTGAAAAGTCCCCTACTTCGCAGAACATCCTCCATACGAGATTTCCATGAGAAATAGTTAGAACTTGTAAGTATAATATCACAAGGGAAGGCCATACTATAAAATAATGACTGAAAGAACAGAAACTAACTGTCTAGATGTAAAGAGCTCGAAAAAATATGTGGTTTAAAAAAATGGCACTAAAAACTGATTCTAAATGATGAAGTTATGCTTGATCAAAGAAAATGTTGAAGATGTCCCCAATAGTGACATGGCAGATATTAACTTGACCAACTAAAAAAAATAACCCCCCTCTTCCCAAGAGCAACATTTGACAATCACTTTACAATAAAGTTGTTTTTAAGTGAATCACTTTTGTAGAATAAGTGATGTTCACTTTTACAATAATGTTACTTTAAATAGTGCAGCAATAATTTAAAAGACTTAAGTGACTCACTTTTTATTTTATTTTATTTAAGTGAGATGCACTTTTACAATAAGGTAACTTGAAAATAGAAATTGCATGCATTAAAATGTAGCTTAATAAGACTTGAACTCAAGACCTATTAAGGAATAAAGCAACTTTGGACCAAGTGAGCTAAGTTTAAAAGGTACGTAAAAGAATGGAAAGAGGAAGGGAGCTTTTTTTTTTTTTACTCTTCTCTCTCGTTCTCCATGCTTGCCTTTTTTTCCTGCAAATCACGAAAAAACAAAAAAAAACAAAAAAAAACTTTTTCCACACAATGGAGTGGGGTTAGATCTTGGTTAGCTTACCCAAAAAGTCTACGTTTTTAAGTTTTCTCGCTATTTCTGATTCACCATGATCACACAAAGTGCACGGCAAAGAGCATACGTAGCCGAGAAGACAAGAAAAAAAAACTTTCCCTTTCTGTTTTTTATTCGCTGTGATCGCACAAGGTGTGCGGCAAAGAGCATACGCAGCCAGGGAAGGCAACAGTCAAAAACTAAAACAATAAAGATCTAATAATAAAACTGATAAAATATGAGATATTTAAAAAATAAAATAAAACAAATCTGTCACTGTAACATTATACCTTCAGATTTGCCGAAATGGGTGTTTCTGGAACAAACAAAAACAATTTTCGATGAAACGAAAACTATTTTCGAATGGAAACGGTGCTCCAGACGCAATGGAACAACTCCCACAAGCCACAAATGCACAGAAAATATAGAACCAGAATCCTTTTCAAAGTTTCGGCAACACCGGTTCCAGATCTTGATCAAAACCAAAAGCGGCTCTTCATAAACGCTCTGATACCATGTTCAGGTACACAGGGTGCTCCCAAGAGACCGAACACCTAAAGCAACCACTTCACACAAATTAATCACAGATCAATACACCAATGTTTATCACGTGGTTAAAACCCTCGAGAGGGAAACAGTCCACGACCCCAGCCAAATAACTACTTGGAGCAATTTATTATGCAAAAGAAAGAAAGTTACATGAGCTTCTCATAATCGATCAACTAGCCAAGGACCCTCCATGCTCTTTAAATAGAGATCATGGACCAGTCGCGTGTTAAGCCACAGATCAATGGTAGGTATGGTCTAAGAGAATTTGAACCATCGGATCACTCTACGTCTAGAACATATCGTGACCATCGGATTAGAATATTTACAAATGCATACTAATGCTTACAAAAGAAACACACTTTTACCTAACGGATATATTACACAAGTTGATCTTAACTAACTCCTAAGTGTCTAAATATCCTAGCACTCTGGTCATGAATTAGTCGATTTCAATGGATTCATGATGTCAAGTTTTTAGCTATGCCCCCCCCGTACCGTGACTCAATTGCCTAGAAATTGTCCTATTGTGTCGTCTTTAGAACTAAGGTTATGCTTAGTGAAGGCCATGTTAATTTTGCACAAGGGTGTCAATTTTGAGTCGAATGCTCCCGCATGATAGGGGACAACTTGGAGACATCCATAATGGCAAGTGCAAGTGTGGGAGCTGACAAATCCCGGTTACATTGCATGGTTTTGGTTTCGTGCCCCTGTAGCAAATTCTCATGGTGTCCCTAAATGGCCTCAAGGTACCAAGGAAAAAAAGGCACAAAAAAAAACCATCTCTCTGGTCACAAAGACATCAATTCTGATGGATTCAGGATGTCGGGTTTCATTTGGGGACCTCCCCGTACCATGACTCAATTTCCTAGTAACGGTTATATTGTGTCGTCTCTGTAACTAAGGTTATGCTTAGTATAGGCCGTGCCAATTTTGCATAAGGTGGTAAAATTTGAGATGAAATATCCTGCGTGATCATGGCCAGTGTGAAGACATCGAAAATGGCTATATGCTTGTGTGGAAGTTGATGAAATCCAGTTATGTTTCCCAATTTGGGTTTCGTGCCCCCGTAGCAAATTCTCGAAGTGTCCCTGAATGGCCTTAGGGTGGCTAGCAAAAATGGCCATTGAACCAAAATTGTGTCTCTAGTCTCAGATCCATCAATTTTGATGAATTCGAGATGTCAGGTTTCATCTAGGGGACCCCCCATACCATGACTCAATTTCCTGGAAATGGTCCTATTATGTCGTCTTTGGAACTAGGGTTCTGCTTAGTGAAGGTCATGCCAATTTTGCACAAGGGGATCAAATTTGAGCCAAATGATCCCATGTGACTATGGCTAGTGTGGAGATGTCCACAATGGAGATATGCATGTGTGGGAGTTGAAAGAACGTAGTTGCATTGCCCAATTTGGGTTTCATGCCCCTGTAGTGAATTCTCAAAGTGTCCCTAAATGGCTCGAGGGTGCCAGGAAAAAATGGCCACATAACAAAAATCGTGTCTTCGATCGCAAAGTTGTCAATTTCGATGGATTCAGGATTCAAGTTTTAAGCTGGGGGACCCCCCATACTGTGACTCAATTTCCCGAAAATGGTCCTATTGTGTCATCTCTGAAACTAGGGTTATGTTTAGTGAAGGTCGTGCCAATTTTGTACAAGGGGATCAAATTTGATCTGAACTCTCATGTGTGACCATGGTTAACGTGGAGACATCCACAATATCCATATGCATGTTTTGGGAGCTAACGAAACCTAGTTGTGTTTCTCGATTTGGGTTTAGTGCCCCTGCAGCAAATTCTTAAAGTGTCCCTGAATGGCCTTGGGGTACCTAGAAAAAATGGCCATAGAGACAAAACCGTGTCTCTAGTCCTGAAGCCATTGATTCTGATGGATTTAGGATGTAAGGTTTGAGCTATCCTCTTCCCCCCACCCCCCCTCCCCCTCGCACTATGACTCAATTTCTCAGTAATGGTCCTATTGTGTCGTCTCTAGAACTAGGGTTCTGCTCAGTGAAGGCCATGACAATTTTGCATAAGGGGGTCAAATTTGACCCGAACACTCCTACATGAACATGGTTAGGGTAGAGACATCTAGAATTATCAGATACATGTGTGGGAGTTGATAGAACTTGATTAAATTCCCATTTTGGGTTTTGTGCCCCTGTAGAAAATTATCAAAGTGTCTCTGAATGACCTTAGGGTGTCAGTCAAAGATGGCCACAGAAAAAAAAACTATGTCTCTGGTCATGAATCCTTATATTTCTATGGATTCAAGATTCCAAGTTTCAGCTAGGGGATCCCCCTATATTGTTACTCAATTTCTCGGTAATTTTCATATTGTGTCGTCTCCAAAACTAGGGTTATGTTCAATGAAGGCCATGCTAATTTTGCACAAGGGGGTAAAATTTGAGTCAAACACTCCTGCATGACCGTGGCTAGTTTGGAGACATCCGCAATGAAAACTTGCATGTCTGGAAACTGACGGAATGTAGTTACGTTTCCTAGTTTGGGTTTCATTCCCCTGTAGAAAATTCTGAAATTGTCCCTGAATGGCCTCAAGGTGGCTGGAAACAATTTCCATAGAACTAAATTCGTGTATTCGGTCGCAAAGCCATCAATTCCAATGGATCCAATATGTCATATTTCAGCTGGGGGACCCCCCATACCATGACTCAATTTTCTGGAAATGGTCCTATTATGTCATCTCTGGAACTAGGGTTCTTCTTAGTGAAGGTCATGCCAATTTTGCACAAGGGGGTCAAATTTGAGCTTAACATTCCCGCTCGACTATGGACAATGTGGAAACATCCAAAATGCCCAAATTCATGTGTGGGAACTGACGAAACTCAGTTACGTTGCTCGGTTTGGGTTTCGTGCACCTATAGCAAATTCTCAAATTGTCCTTGAATAACACTGGGGTGCCTGAAAAAAATTACCATAGAAACAAACTGTATCTCCAGTCATGAAGCCTTCAATTTTGATTGATTTGTGATGTCTAGTTTCAGCTAGGAGACCCCCCATATCATGAATCAATTCCTCGAAAATGTTTCTATTATACGGTCTCTGGAACTAGGGTTCTGCTTAGTGAAGCCCATGCCAATTTTGCACAAGGGTGTCAAATTTGAGTTGAATGCTCCCACGTGACCATGGATAGTATGGAGTCATCCACAATGTCCAGATGCAGGTGTGGGAAATGACGAAACTCGGTTATGTTTCCTAGTTTGGATTTCGTGCACCTGTAGCAAATTCTCAAAGTACCTCCACTAGTACATATGAACCATTTTCCCATCAAAAATCATTGCTATAGCAACACATTTTCATCACTATATCAACAATTAAAAGCCCAAATTTTCCTCGCATTAGCCATAGTTCGATTATTCTATCGATATAGCGACGATAATGCGTCGCTATAGGCACAAAATTATGTTCAAACAAAGAAATGCCCAAGTCATTGTCCTTTGATATAGAGACAGTCTGTCGTCGTTCTAACAACGACAACCTGTCGTTATAGAGACGAGCATTTGTCACAACTTAGAAGTGACTAAGCACTGATTCATCGCTATAGTAATGTTTCTATGTCTCTATAGCACCAAAAGTACGTCATTATAATGACGTTTACTGTGTATATATATATATATATATATATATATATATATCGTAGCAAATATTTTATTTCAAATCTAGGCATACTTGCATTCTAGAAAGGAATTACAATTGTGATGATGGACTTTCCAGAAGCTGGCCAAAATCTCCTACCCAAGAGCCTTGACCCTTTTTATAAATACCTGAAAGTAGAGTAAGGAGACTTAGTTCGAGCCTTTTCAAAATAGCCTGAAGAGGCACCCGAATGCGGGTGGTCAACAGGAGACAGAGGGCGGACATGATCGCAAGCATGTGCATGAGGGGACAGATGTCGACCCTTCAGATTCCTGACTACATGCATAAGACATATGGAGCTTGCATCGAGGATCGTAGGTGCAATAAAAGGAATGAAAGTCACTCTGTCTAGGCGGTCTCATGTGGGAGGTATTACGGATAGGTGATCTAGTGTTATGCAATGGATTTCAACCGCTCTTCAAATGTAATGAACACTGCACATGGAAATACCTTAGGCCATAACTCGACCATGATGAGGCGTACCTGGTTCTGCATTGGAGGGGTATTGTGTTGGCATCCAAGCAACTATTTGAGCAAGGAACAGAGGGCGCTTATGGAACTCAATATACTGCAGTTTGTCCGGGAGAAGCATTACCGTGTGGGCTTAAGAAAATACCAGGTGAGCATTATCACGAAAGGGAGAGGACGAAAATGCAAGCACTCACACAGGAATCACCACTCCACCAGAGTTTCAGATTGTGTAATCAGCATGGAAGCTCAGGGAGGTGGTAACGAGGACGAGGAATGGGAAGTCATGTTCAATAAAGAGACGCCAGATCACATTCTCCAGTCCATTGTTGCAATGGAGAGCAAGATATTTGGGGAGTTCAGGTTGAATCTTGGCCGTGAGGTGGTCATGTCCAACTACCGCCACCTTAAATTCATCCTCTTGTGCTCCATGAATGAGAGGGAGAGCTTTGCTTGAATTGGTCAAAATCATTGTTGGTACATTCAAAGAGGATGTAGAAAGTGGCCTAGTACACATGAAGAGCATGATTCATTCGGTTGAGACTCCTTTTCACCGTGGTTAGAGGAAAAATGGGGACGATAGAGCCAACAATGCAGTCGGAGGTGCCAACAATGCCAATATGGGGGAGGTAGAATCCACCATGAAGCCCTAGTATTCACCTCGCTCTGGGTCCTTTTCATGTCTATCTGTTTTTATCTTCTTGTTTATCTTAATGTCTGTATTTACCTTACTTTTTTTGGCTTGTAGACGAATGGGGATGCCACAGTTCAAAGGCTGGGAAACCCTCACACTCTTGAGACTTACCATATGGTCAATTTTGTTTCTATTTTTTTTAATGCAAGACCATTTCCTGAATCCATGTTTCAGGAGTCAAGAGCATGTAAATATTTGATTATGGATTAAGAAGTAATAGAAAAGGATCCCTCTTACTAGCAAAAAAAAAATTGCCTGAAGAGGCAACTTGTCGGCCTTTAGTTCCTTCATTTTGAAATTTATTATGTCCTAAACTTTACCTTTTCCATAGCCTCCTTATCTTTTATGCCTAAAGGAGTCTTGGCGAACACTGCTTCTCTTAGCATACTTCCTTTGGACAAGTGGCATAAGTAGTATTCCTCCTTAATTAATGGAGATTGAGTACACTTCCCTGATCTAGGGGGGCCTGCAAGCCACCATAACTAAATTAATGAATTCAGACAAAAAAGTGTATGAAGAATCCACATGTAGATCATAACCACGTAAACATGTATGTATAAATTTAGACTCATTTTAGAAATAGAAGAGAATATATTGTGGGAAGTGTTGGAAAAAAAATGATTAAGAACATTTCCTTAAACATCAACTTAGGTGACTAGCAGTAACAAAACAAGGTTTCTAGTATTTCTATAGTTGTCCATTCATAGGAACCATGAATAGAAGAGTGATTATAAGATAAAAACTAGTTGTGTAAGATATTCCAGATCATATATCCCATAAATATTCACTTTTAATACATAAGTTATATATAATCTAGAATATAGTCAAATTCTGCATGTACAAGCTAATGGAAGGCTTCTTTAGATGAGAGGAACATGTAAAGTGGTCAACCTATATACAGTTTTGTTATATCAGTCACTTTTGCATGGCCCTCTTCCATGTAAAAAAACCAACATTAAACCCACCTTCCAAGCTAGAAGAATCAGTGCCAGGATGAATAGGCCCTGCAATGCCATATCAGAAAAGTTCCTACTAAACTTGAATTTTAGACTGTCATGACAACTCTTATTCAAGTTGTTCTCATCACCTTGTTTTTGAGAATCTTTTTTTGCTTTTGTAAAAAACCTACATTTTCCTATCTAAATTAGATCCTAAATTTTAAACCCATAAATATTATATTCAGCTACATTTCCCCTTTCTCTGCGAGTACAATGATCAACTTTGTTACAACACGGGTTTCTGTAGTATGCATAGATTTAATTTTTAATTATTTACGTTTAAAAAAAATAGTATAAAGGCCATATCCTATGAATAAAATAAGAGATATGAATGTTGCATGCGTATGGAAGATGTGGTTAAATATTCCACAAGAAAAACATAGTAACTGCAGGTACGTTCAACCAAAACTAGATCACAAGACCTACTTTTAACTGACTGAAAACATACCTAAACTTTCTAAGTGACAACATTAATATTTTTTCTTTTCAATTATGACATTTAGATAAATTCTAAGGAGGAAATGTTGGGATTGTCCCATTCCATCTACAACAAATAAATGTGTTTTCGCAATACTCAACCATATCAAAGCACAATCTGACCATAGATCCAATCTTCACAACAGTATGTGCTTTGTGTCACCCCCTATGGGCCAATTTTCTTACATATACAAGTTGTATTGTGGTTTGCCACTACTGGGTTGTTTTTCACTGTGCAAGTAGGGCCACGGAAACTCTTCCACAATCTAGTTGGTTGAAGCATCACTGTTGAGTTAAAAAAATGCAGGTATACTACTCACCTTGAAAATTCACCATAATGGAAGAAATATAGGGAAAACCCTCATTTGTTCCAGATAAAATGGTGCAACCATTTCCATTTACTTTAAACTACAAATCAAGTAATCCCATATTGTTGTACTTACATGCCAATTTGTCTCTTGGTTGCATTGGTTGCTTTCGTACATTTGAGGATATTATTAAAGTTTTTATTTCAATCAAAGGATTATAGCAATCCCTACACAATAGAGCTTACAAAAATTTCCTAATAACTATTAAAAAAGGTTCCTCGAGGGGATGCATTGAACTCCAAATGCAAGGGAAAGGTAAGTAAACCATCGATGTGATTCTAAACACAGTGATTTAAATTTGAAAACAAACAAATTTAGCATATATTCTAACAATACATAAAATAAATGCACCTTGAGATCAGGTATTGGTCATGCAGTAAAGCTAAAAGTATGAGGAATAGATGCCCTTAATGGGATTGCAAAATATGCAAGAGGACATGACCATGGACATGAACCTAACAAATGGGAAAAAAATGTGTTGTGAGAAGTTGCATAGGTCTAAGGACCCTTCATACAAATATAGCAACGACATACTCAGTAAGATACAACCAAAACAGTAAGACATAAGTCCAAGCTTTCTAAATCATTGAAAGGATCTAAATGTGGAAAGTTAAGCACTAAAAGCAAGCCTAAAATGCATTATACTTGTGTGGGGTATCAAAAGAACTATTATCAGAAGCTAACATGTAAAAGAGCACCTCTCAAATCTTCAAATAAGGACATTCATGTACAGATAAACCAAGAAGATAAACTGACAGTTTTAGGCAGTGAATTAGAGAGGACAAAACATCTAAACTTCTCTGTGTCTCACACAGTCAAAAGACCTGTTGAAAATAAGAAGAAAATTTTGGTAGGTTTTGATTTACGAAGAGCTAAAACTACTGAATATTTGAAGAAGGAGATTGACAAGGGGACTTCCCTTGTTGAATCCAATCTCATAACAACAATATAAAGGATGAAAATGAAAACTTTATGAAACAGTTGCTGATACTCACCGTAGACTTGACATTCCAAAAGTTGAGTAATCAGTTGTGACCAATGAGCTTTTGAAGAAATCAAAGTAAGTAATCATAGCCTTAATACTTTGACCCTTTTTATAAATACCTGAAGAGTAGAGGAAGGAAAATTAGTGAAAAACAATGAAAAATAAATGTCACACTCCATATTTGAAAATTCACCAAAAGTTTAGGCTCAAAGGCATTCAACAGGAGAAAATTCAAAATTACTTACCTCAGTAGCACCCCATCCTAGTCCTATACCGGGAGCAGGACCTTCTCCATATTTCAACTCACTGAAATGCACAAGGAGCCACTCTAAAGACAAGATCCATAAAAATGTCTAATGCACATTTTAGCTGATTTGGAGAAAGGCTGCAAACTCTCGGGTAGATTCAGCTCATTTGTATTTTATAATTCTTTTTCTCAAATATTCAAACTCAAAGTTGAAACAATGAGACAAGCATGTTTGGCATAGAAAAACCATACATCAATATCCTTCATGTCCAGCACATCCTAGAAACAATGAGTTACAATAACCATTAAAGTACTTAAAACAATAACAGTAATAAGAGTAGCGATCTATCATATCTAAGTTGTTAATAGAAGACAACAATACATAACAGTAGCATGATATATCAGATCTGACCCAATTATAAACTCAACATAAGATGTTAGGGTAGAGCTCCCTTATCCTCAGAAAAAAAATGCTTCTAAACAGTATTCAACCTCTTAGTGTTAGTTTGCTTGCATGAGACTCAACTAGACCAACATACTTGTCAAAGGAGAGAACCCAGAACTGGAAAAGAACGTAAAATAGATCATCCAACCCTCACAAATAAAAAACAGTAGCAGCACAACAAACAAATTCACAAATGACCTGCCATATGTGGGCACATTCTCCCAACTGGGTTTCCCCCATGGGGTATTAGTGTTACCAAAATAATGGATTCCAGAAAAAACATTTCCCGAGGAAATGGATTGATAATTATGATTAACCATTACCAAATGATTTTTCTGGGTATGTGTACCCCAATGTAGGTTGATTAGACATGGGTTGGAGCCATGATGGTTGTCCCAATGTGGGGGAAGGAATAATCACATTTGCGGTCATGGAGGGTGTGTTAACTATCGGCTACCCTAAAGCAACACTCTTCCCGATATTTAATCTAGTTCACCCAGTTGTCGAAACAACTTGTGATGGGGTTTTTCCTGCAGTCATAGGATTTGTAGAAAAACTAGGGACAAACGGGAGAGTTTGAACTGATAGGGTAGGGATAGAAGGTTGTCCTGGAACATTAGAAACTGCACTGTGAACGAGTATTCTTGACACAACAACAACATGAGACAAAACATGGGCATGGTATTCAGGAGTGGTTATTTCTAAACAGCTAGGAAAAGGAGAGACACTTATCCTCCTTATGTTAACCCCCCTTGTGCGTATATTGGACACCATCTCTTGGATTGGTCTCATCATTTGATAATAATACTCTCGAATTTGGTGGGGGTGGCATAATACAAAGAAGTAGTTTCATATTCGAAAATACTCTGCCCCAAGGAAGTCTCCCAAAATGGGGAAGTTGAGAGAAATTTGGATGCCACAAGGTCATATGATGGCGGGGAAAACACCCAATCTCGTGTACTAGAATGGCCTTCCATAGGGAAATGAAAGGTTGAATCACGTGAAGAAGGAAATTGTACTAGTATCGGGGTAGAGGTGGATGGATTCTCAAAGGAAGAATTTGCTTCCCCTAGGTCAGTGACCATAATGCCCTCTATAGATGGATCAGTTGTGACAGGTTGGTCCATGGTCACCTCCTTTCTTTCTTCCATAGTAGGAGGGAATTCAGGTGACAAAACCGACAACTTGTGAGATCTCCTCACAAGTAGTTTATCGAAAATAGTGGCTAAGAAATTTTACTCTAAAGGTCTTCTAGTAAAAAAGAGCACACACAAACAATCCTATGCGAGCTAACGTCACAAGCAAACTTAAGTGATAAGAGGGGCTGAGAAATCTAGATCCTCATTAGGAGTGTCAATTTGTCACAACTCATGATATACTATAGGGTCCAACAATAAAACACGATGAGGAGGATTGGGACCGTACCCTTTCCTGAATACCCGACTACTTGGACGACACGCGCGTACTAGCTCCCTGAGTGCCTTTCTCGGTGTATTGCTTCAAAAATACGACCAAAATGATTTTAACAGTTGGTATAGGTTCCTAGAAGGGTCTCCCAATATACACAAGGTATGTGTGAGCTCAAATCTGTATTAGTGTTGTCTGATGCACAACCGTTCGAAAGGGTCCTTCTGATATACTATCGATTATGTCAAGAACTTTTCAATATACCTCGAGGGTACATAAAAAGTGGATCGATATACTAATTGGTACGTGGAAGAACCGTTGATCCTTGGGATGTCATGCAGGCAAATAACGACATCCCCAATGCTTATAGATTCCAGGACACGTCTTCTAACCTATCACTCAAATTGCTAAGAATTTTAATCTAAGCTACCATTCAATTTTATCTTGATGGTTGGTGGATGTTTGTGGAGTGTGAAACAATTGAAAATTTAAATATTGTAAATGAAATGCAGTTCTCCTTTTGATGAATCCTATCTAGAGAAAAGGAGAGATTTTTTTCCTTTCAAGCGATGAATGAAAACACCATGCAATTTCAACGACTCATTCATAAAGCTTCGAAAAATATTTTAGGCACGTAAAACTTTTCAATTCTAAACCTAAAGAGATCCCTAACATAAAAATGAAAAATTTTCTAATGCCTGAATTCCCATGCTTTTATTAATCAAAACTCAAAAGAAACACCACCACTATATATGATCAATCAGATTCGAAACACCTAATCAAATCAAAAGTAACAAATATAACATTTTCCTTTAGTTTTTTTTATATAATTTTGGAAAAAGAAATGCAAAGAACAAAAAAACACTCTAAAAAAGTGCAAGAAACCATGGCATTTTCCGTTTTTTATGGTTCTGGAAATATATTTTTAAGAAATCTAAATGCAAACTATAAACCTGAGATCAAACTTCCAAGCACAAAACCATAAAATTTCAAAGCTTTTACTAAGACAATTTTTCAAGGTTTTAACTCAAAAAATATATTCAGGATAAGTACACACTGTCAGACCTGTCAATAGGCGAAGTAACAAATTGACAAAACCCAAACATAAGAAAAATTCTCAAAAGGAAACTGTGGATTCAGAGATGACATACCTCGATGCACTTTGCAAGGTAGAACCAGGGTGACATATGTTGGTGGGTGCTCTTTTCTCTCTTGTGGAAAATGTTAGCGATAATTCTTGACTCTAAGCAATCTGTGTCAACGATGCATTGTGACAGTAGGAAAAAGGCGTTAGTGGAATCCCAACGCTCTGTCAAAGAAACCCAGGTGCATCGACGGATCTAGAGAACCAAAAAGAGTAAATAACCTTTAACATAAGAAATTACAAATTAGACTGGAATTTTTTGAATGTAAATACTGACCTAAGGAGGAATATGGGATTGTTTCAAGATGAATTTCACACATTAAACCTCCAAATGAGAAAGAGATAAAAAAATTGAGAGCTTGTAATCAAAATCAAAATCAAAACTCATAGATATTAATAGTTCTCCCTAATATGGTCGCCAGTTTTGTTACCAGAAATTCTCAATAAATGCGGACAAAGATTGTTCCCCTTGTCTACATGGGGCAGATCTAGAACAAAAGGCTCACAACAATGCATCCTCTCCCCAGACTTTTAAACTACTTGAATTCCAAGCTTTCTTAGCTCAACAATGAAAGTGATCCAGTGTTGGCTTAGGAGTTACGCCAACTAACTTGTTTGGAAAAAGTCCATACAAGGAGGCGCAAGCTGTAAGACAAGATAAAGTGAAAGAAAAAACAGAGGAAAACACATCTTTGAAAACAAAAATAACTGAACTACTAAAAAGAGTAGAAGATATGGAGAGAGAACATGTGGTCAACAAAGAAAGTGTCAATGTCCAATTCTTTAATCTTGTCTCAATATACATATTTTCACACTACTGATCTGAATTTTAATATCTGATTGTTCATATAAACAGTGTCCTATTGTACAAAATACTCATGCTGAAATCACGCCTGTGGTGGAGGTTAGTTGTTTGATTATTATTTTAAATGATATTTTTTCATCTTTTGAATATATATATATATATATATATATATATATATATATATAACATTTTGTTGCCTTGACAGAGTAATACATGGGAGATAACAACCCCTATGAACGGACTAATACAAAAGAAATTAACTTCAATGCATACTCCATCATCCCTAGTAAGTATTGAAAAATTTCGTAATTTAGTTCAATCTTATTTCATTTTATCAATATATTAGAAATCATTGTCTTTTAGGTGCCAAGTCGTGCATCAAAATATGATGAATATTTGGTACATAAAACACCAATGGTTCCATCGAAACTGCAAATTGACAAGATGAAAACACCAATTCATGTAAGATTGTAATTATTTAATCTAGGATCATCAATGTTTAAATTCTTATTTCCATGCATCTTACTTTGTCTCATTTATTTGCAGGGTTAAGATAATGCTAATGAGTTGACACCAACTTCCCAATTGGGGCTGGAAGGAAAGAAATGCTTCCTCATTGCATTAAACTCAACGGTTAAAGTTGCAAGGGAGAAAATACATAAGACTGACCCAAATGCAATGGTACACTGTGTCCCTGTTGGAAAAGGATATTATATTGTGAATCCAACAGAAATTTTAGATCCTCTATTTGAAAATATAGCTCTACCACGTCCCAGTAGCGCATTATGTAATCTAGCAGATGCTTTGTTGAGCTTCATTCCTTGGCATAAGGATGGCATTGAACTATGTAACTAGTCCTTATACTGTGTGACTAGTGATTTCAGTGATGTTGTATCAACTGAGAATAGTTGATTTATTGAATATTTATACTTATATCAGGACATAGTTTACAATTTGTTTGTATTTCGGGATTAATATTTACATTTAATTAAAATTTTGGGTACAAGTTGCAATTATATGCCATGGGCACAATTTCTGATTTTGTAATACATCAGTATTATATAATATTTGTTGCATGTGAAATGAGATGTTATGTTGTGAATATGTGGAATGGCCAGTCTGTCTATCATATTTTCAAAAAAAAAATTGTAAATTAGTTTATCCTTCTATTTCCTTTTATTGCCAAAAACAGACATTTACAGAGAAAAAAAAACACATGAATATAATATATTTTCCACATTGTAGCAAGAATACAAAAATGACCAAAATTAAATATTTAAAGGAATAAGCTTGCATCCATAAACAAATCCATATGCAATGATTAACAATAATAGTAAGCTGATTTCTTAACTCAATTGAGGCCATGACCTTTTATGTTGTACAAAACAGCCAATCTACAAATCATTTTGAATTTGAAAATCAAAACTAAGTTTAAATACAGACTACTCAATTTGCACATTGAAGTCACCATGTTATTACATTGTTCATTATGTGTTTGATAGTCATGTTCTACCTATGTTCACAGCTAGAAGGAAGGTTTATGCTCCTTTTGTGTTTTCCTTTTTGTCCTGGTAACACTGTTGTTTGTGTGGACTTGGAGAAGAAAGCCCCATTTATCGATAGTACTAAATCCTTGATGGGCCTATCATTCTTGTTTGCTTCTTCTACTGGGACCAGAACCTTCCTACAGGATATGTCATGGCAACACCTCTTTGGATTTGTCATCACCTTCATTAGAGTTGGAAATTTGCAGCAAGGACAATGATGACAAAGATCTCCGATCTTTTCTCCCCTAGTCCAAACATTTGTTCAGACCGATCGTTCCTAGCAATGGATACTATGCACCGCAGTAATGGATTCCAAGGCCTTGTCTCGAGACTTCGATAGGATGTTCTTAGGACTGGGAACCCTAGACACTGCTTCAACAGTGGTGTTGCATCTTAGCAGGACAACGTTTCCCTTACTAGCATCAGAAAGTATTTCTAATGTAATGAACATCTTTACATTTCCCTTACCAAAATCAGAAGGTCTTCCTAATGTAATGAACATCTCTACCCCAATGGTTGGAGCTGCTTTTGCATGAAGGTCCAGAAATGATTGAATTTCCAAGCAATGCCCAGCAGTCAATAAAAAATATTGAACAACAGGTTTCCCAAGCAAAACAGTCATTACATATCCCGTATTAGCACCCCCGGGATCCTTAGCAGAACAACAGTTAATCATCCCTGTTCTTTACCATTATTCACTCGCTCTATATCTTAGGACAACTCTGATCGTGGCCTTATAACGAGTCGGGATATTACTGAATTACCATTAGAATTCGAGTTCACCATGAATCCGTCAATTCCTCTCACAAGCCATTATCAAGTAGCATGATGACAACACAAACGGTTACGTGGGCTCTTGATCCATATTCTTGTGTGGTGATGCCAATTACACCGCCCCTTCTGTGGTGGCGTCATGGTATCAATGGCGGAGATGACCCTCGACCTCACTTGAAATCAACTTCGATTTGCCTTACGATGTGTGGACTTGACATCTGTCACTTCATCGAAGGGCCTCATGATGGTATATTGGTAACTGGTGCTTCAAAGTTTGGAATATGAAGGAATGAGCAATTTCACATTTTTTCATTTCATGTCTTGTTTGTTACCTTGCTTGTATTTGAAAATATTGATGATTGAGGAAAAATTTGTTGACTTTTAGTTTGTCCAACATTCTCATTGTGTACAACGCACTCCTGTAAAATATGGACACACTTTTTTCAGCTTAAAAAAATGAGCATAATGCATACTTATCAACCAACATAATGGGTATAACTAAACAGTAATAGCAAGTAATATCAAACTTAGTAAGAACGATAATCCTCTACTTACTTATGAACTCAAGATAATTCATCAGCTACAAGGGAATGTGTCCTTTCATGTGCTCGTTTAGTTATATTTCTTGGCTTTCATTCCATAAATTGCATCACTTGTAATGGTGAAACTCTAGTGGAAAATTATAGGTTAATTACAGTCACATTCAAAATTCATCCAATATGAGTTCAATAGACAAATTAATAAAATCAAGAAGAAACCCTGAAGAAGAATTTATGGACCTGCCAAAACTGTGGTTTAGGGAAATTAGACTAAGCCTAGGAGAAGATCAAAAATTGTCCAAGTATGGAATTATTAGTAAAATATGCCTAACTGGCCTTACAGAAATTCCCTCCACAACTCATAGGTTGATGATAAAAATATTCTGAGAGTGTGGATCTCTAGAATGTTGTATGGTGCATCCAACCATATCATTAGCCTGACCAAAAAGTATTTAAGGAAGAAGATATCAATCTGCCAAAAGTGCCTCTCATCCATATTTGCACTGCTCCAGAAAAATGCCCGCCAAGGAGAGAGAATGAAGCTCCAGAAGATGAAAATGCTCTTGATAGATTCACCTTGTTGACCTCTACCCAATGGGTATCTGACTTGCCAAGTTTGAAGGAAAAATGAAATCACCTTGGTGACCTAGGGTTTGAAGATAACTAGTTAAGTGTTAGACAAAGAGTTTGAGAGACCATTTGGAAATGCCCGTAAGGGGGTGTTCCTTTGATGATAAAATTCACCAGATGATATAGTCCTGTGCATTGTTCAAATGATCATTTAGCCATGCTCTTGTTTTTTCTTATGGTGATCAGATAAGGAAAATATCAACCTGCCAAAATAGAAGAAAAATCTTATTTTGCATACTAAAGACAAAGGAAAAATGGCTAAGTGTTGTAAAGGGGCTAAGTGATGCCTACATTAAGGTTGATGCCCGCACTAAGGACGATGCCTGCATGGAATGGCATGGCATAGATGATGATGTGGCATGAAGATGAAATCATTGTTTCACTATGAAATCATTCTGGATAAATACGACAAATTAGTGAAAATCAAGAAATTGGCTAAGTATGGGAAAATTGGTCCTAGTAGCCTTAAGAGGATGCCTGCCACAAATGGTTTGTTGAAGAAAATGCCCGTAGCACATGGGGATATTGTAGGATGTTGTTTTGTCTACTCAACCATGGTCTCATTTTTTCAAAGAGACCCTGAAGAAGAATTTATGGACCTTCCACAACTGTGGTTTACGGAAATTAGACCAAGCCTAGGAGAAGATCAAAATTATTTACGTATGGAATTATTGGTAAAATCTTCCTAACTGGCCTTAGGGAAATTCTTGCCACAACTCATAGGATGATGATTAAAATATTCTGAGATTATGGATATCTAGAGTGTTGTATGATGCATCCAACCATATAATTATCCTAACCAAAAATTCTTTCAGGAAGAAGATATCAATCTGCCAAAAGTGCCTCTCAGCCATATTTGCACTTCTGCAGAAAAATTCCCGCCAAGGAGAGAGAATGAAGCTCCAGAAGATGAAAGTGGTCTTGATGGATTCACCTTGTTGGCCTCTACCCATTGGGTATCTCACTTTCCAAGTTTGAGGGAAAAATGAAATCACCTTGGTGACCTAAGATTTGAAGAGAATTGGTGTTAGACAAAGAGTTTGAGAGACCATTTGGAAATGCTCGCAAGGGGGTGTTCCTTTGATGATAAAATTAATCAGATGATATGGTACTGTGCATTATTGAAATGGCTATTTATCCATGCTCTTGGTTTTTCTTATGGTGATCAGATCAATAAAATATCAACCTGCCAAAATAGAAGAAAAATCTTGTTTTGCATACTAAAGACAAAAAAAATGGCCAAGTGTTGTAAAGGGGCTAAGTGATACCCGCATTAAGGTTGATGCCCACACTAAGGATGATGCTCACATGGCATGGCATGGCATGGCATAGATGATGATGTGGCATGAAGATGAAATCATTGTTACATTATGACATCATTCTAGAGAAATACAACAAATTAGTGAAAATCGGGAAATTGGCCAAGTATGGGAAAATTGGTCCAAGTTGCCTTAAGAGGATGCCTGCCACAAATGGTTTGTTGAAGAAAACCTACAACACATGGGGATATTGTAGGATGTTGTTTTTTCTACTCAACCATGTTTTCAGTTTGTCCAAAGAGACCCTAAAGAAGAATTTATGGACTTGCCACAACTATGGTTTAGGGAAATTAGACCAAGCCTAGGAGAAGATAAAAAAATTAACCAATTATCGAATTATTGGTAAAAAAATGCCTAACTGGCCTTAGGGAAATGCCTGCCACAGCTCATAGGATGATGATAAAAATATTTTGAGAGTGTGGATCTCTAGAGTGTTGTATGGTGCATCCAACCATATCATTAGCCCGACCAAAAAGTATTTCAGGAAGAAGATATCAATCTGCCAAAAATTCCTCTCAGCCATATTTGCACGGCTCCAGAAAAATTCCCGCCAAGGAGAGAGAATGAAGCTCCAGAAGATGAAAGTGGTCTTGATGGATTCACCTTGTTGGCCTCTACCCATTGGGTATCTCAATTTCCAAGTTTGAAGGAAAACTGAAATCACCTAAGTGACCTAGGGTTTGAAGAGAACTAGTTAAGTGTTAGACAAAGAGTTTGAGAGACCATTTGGAAATGCCCGCAAGGGGGTTTTCCTTTGATGATAAAATTCATCATATGATATGGTCATGTGAATTGTTGAAATGGATATTTAGATATGCTCTTATTTTGTCTTATGGTGATCAGATAAGGAAAATATCAACCTGCCAAAATAGAAGAAAAATCTTATTTTGCATACTAAAGACAAAGAAAAAATGGCCAAGTGTTGTAAATGGGCTAAGTGATTCCCACATTAAGGTTGATGCCCATACTGAGGATGATGCCCGCATGGCATGTCATGGCATAGATGATGATGTGACATGAAGATGAAATCATTGTTGCATTATGACATCATTCTTGAGAAATACAACAAATTAGTGAAAATCAAGAAATTGGCAAAGTATGGGAAAATTGGTCCAAGTAGCCTTAAGAGGATGCCCGCCACAAATGGTTTGTTGAAGAAAATGCCCACAGCACATGGGGATATTGTAGGATGTTGTTTTTTCTACTCAAACATGGTCTCATTTTGTCCAAAGAGACCCTGAAGAAGAATTTATGGACCTGCCACAACTGTGGTTTAGGGAAATTAGACCAAGCCTAGGAGAAGATCAAAAATTGTCTAAGTATGGAATTATTGGTAAAATATGCCTAACTGGCCTTAGGGAAATACCCGCCACAGCTCATAGGATGATGATAAAAATATTATGAGAGTGCGGATCGCTATATTTTTGTATGGTGCATCCAACCATATCATTACCCTGACCAAAACGTATTTCAGGAAGAAGATATCAATCTACCAAAAGTGCCTCTCAGCCATATAGGAATTGCTCCAGAAAAATATCCGCCAAGGAGAGAGAATGAAGCTCCAGAAGATGAAAGTGGTCTTGATGGATTCACCTGGTTGGCCTCTACCCATTGGGTATCTCACTTTCCAAGTTTGAAGGAAAAATGAAATCATCTTGGTGACCTAGGGTTTGAAGAGAACTGGTTAAGTGTTAGACAAAGAGTTTGAGAGACCATTTGGAAATGCCCACAAGAGGGTGTTCATTTGATGATAAAATTCATCAGATGATACTATCTTGTGCATTTTTGAAATGGATATTTAGCCATGCTCTTGGTTTTTCTTATGGTGATCAAATAAGGAAAATATCAACCTGCCAAAATAGAAGAAAAATCTTATTTTGCATACTAAAGACAAAGAAAAAATGGCTGTGTTGTAAAGGGGCTAAGTGATGCCCGCATTAAGGTTTATTCTCACACTGAGAATGATGCCTGCATGGCATATATGATGATGTGGCATGAAGATGAAATCATTGTTGCATTATGACATCATTCTGGAGAAATACGACAAATTAGTGAAAATCAGGAAATTAGCTAAGTATGGGAAAATCAGTCCAAGTAGCCTTAAGAGTATGCCCGCCACCAATGGTTTGTTGAAGAAAATGCATGCAATACATGTGGGTATTGTAGGATGTTGTTTTGTCTACTCAACCATGGTCTTAATTTGTCCAAAGAGACCCTAAAGAAGAATTTATGGACCTGCCACAAATGTGGTTTTGGGAAATTAGACCAAGCCTAGGATGATATAAATATCCTGAGATTGTGGATCTATAGAGTGTTGTATGGTGCATCCAACCATATCATTATCCCGACCAAAAATTATTTCAGGAAGAAGATATCAATCTACCAAAAGTGCCTCACAACCATATTTGCACTGCTCTAGAAAAATGCTCGCCGAGGAGAGAGAAGGAAGCTCCAGAATATGAAAGTGGTCTTGATGGATTCACCTTGTTTGCCTCTACCCATTGGGTAACTAACCCCTATATTTGTCTTTTTTTCCCTTGGCAAAATACAGCTCTGTAGCACATGAAAAATTTTAGCACAACACAAGACAACCTGAATGCATCACAAAAATAATTTACAAATCAAGCACTGACCAACCCCAAAATAGAAATACTGAATCAATAGATGAATCATAAGACTGCACTGATTTTGGTTAGTACAAAATATAAAACCTCGAAGCATACTCACCAGAAATCTATCAGTAACAAAGTCAATGTACTGACTCATAACCTTGGAATTCATCCCCACACGATCACATGGGAGAGCATCACATACAAATTCTCTTTCAATCTCTATAAACCAACTATGAACCAAGATTGCAAAGCATACCTTCATGTCCTGTACTCTATATGATAAGTCAGATAGGTTTCAAGAGCTTTAGTGATTGATCGTGTTTTTGATAACTTCATCTTATAGCAACTGTATGAGTCGGTAACATGTTCTATCTAGATACTTTGGATTTTAATGTCAATAGCCTGGAGTTGCTTAAGGCACTCCATTAAGGTTTTCTACATGATGTAATTTGCAGTTCCAATGATCACTTTTGATCATCTTTAACATTAATATAATTTATTTTCCACGTTGTAGCAAGAATAACAAAAAGACCAAAATTAAATATTTAAAGGAATAAGCTTGCATCAAGAAACAAATTCATATGCAATAAATAACAATAATAGTAAGCTGATTTCTTAACTCAATTGAGGCCAGGCTAATTTTATGTATTTTACGAAAAAATATTTATTTCATATGATATAGGGACATTGACATCATAACCCAATATACCTGAATTTGTGAAAAAAAAACATTATACGTGAAATGAATTAAAAAAAACTCATTTATGTGCATTCCTCAGCATGCATTCCTAAGATTGAATTCCTCAGCGTGCATTCCTCAACGTGCATTCCTAAGCTTGCATTCCTCATCTTGCATTCCTCAGTGTGCATTCCTAAGCTTCCATTCCTCAGCATGCATTCCTCAGCGTGCATTCCTAAGCTTGCATTCCTTGGCGTGCATTCCTTGGCGTGCACACCAAACCAACCACAGCCGACGCAATTGAAATTTGGTCGTCGTGTACTATGGAAATAGATGAAACAGGGGCATCTTGCACCATGGGAACAAACACATGGGCTTCTCTACCACGATATCAGGAGAAGCGTGGGGTTCCCAGCTTGAACGATTCACGGAAATTCCAAGAGAATGCTGAATAGGACCAACTGGTATGTTAAATATCCTTTTAAGAGCGGGAGTGGATAGGTTTATTTTTGGACATTTTAATTTCCAAAATGATGAGATAGATGATTCCATCTATAGTTATGATCATGGGGCTATGGAATTGTATATTTTTGGGAAGAGGGTTCATCTAGACCCCGATTTGGTTTCCAGAGCAACCAAAATTCCACGAAGAGAGGGGGCAATGTTAAAATCATGGAAAACCCCCAAGGAAGAAAAGATTGAGATTTCGAGTAAAATTTGTGGGAAAAGGGTTGTTGTTCCCAGGAATGGTCTAAAAATGGAATATGATCCTTAAGGAATATACAAAACCCTTATTCAGATTATCCTTAGGACCATTATGAAACACCACAAGCAGAATGATATTTCGGGTGGTTGCATGAACCTGGCCATAGATGTCCCTCATCTATTGGCTAGGAAATTGCACTCTGCATTGCAATATAGTAAAATGAAGAGGGTCAAGTTCAGTTACCCGGGCACACTGCAAAAACCTATTGATTTATGTCGACCATGTGTTTTTAGGTCAAATTCTATTAGAACATACATTGGGAAGCCTAAAGAACAACAAAAAAATGAGGAATTACCTCAACCGTCTTTAAAGAACAATGTAGAAGCAATTTTGAGGACAATATGGAATCTGTGGGAAACGACATGCCTTCACTTTCCCTTGAAGAAGATGTTGTTGTCACAACTTTGGCTAGAATGCATGGAAATGAAAATGCAGATCAATGGCAGGAATTTGTGAACAATGATATGGATCGTTCACCGACTAGTGATGAAGACCTAATTCATGCCAAATATTCTTTTGATGGTAGATTTTTTTTTCTTTATTTGATAAAATGGTGCATTTTCAAAGAACAATCTACATTGTGGGAGAATTCCTTCACGACTAGCGACGAATTGTGTAGAACTAAGGAAGTCCAAATTCTTTATTTGGTACATCATGTTACAGATTTAGAGAAAAAAATTATGGAAACTGAAAAAAAAAAATTGGCCAGAAGGATAAAATTATTAAGGATCAATGTTCTAAATTTACCGTAGCTCTAGAATAATCGATTCCTAACCTTGAAAGACTGAAAGACATGTATCAGGCTCAAAAGAAAAAAAGATGAGGAAACTATAGGGAGACTTAAAAATGAGCTAAAAATAGGCCTAAAGTTTTGAACATGTCACCACTGAAGACTGTATTTGGTAAGGAAGCAGAAGTTCAGCAAGAATTGAAGCAGAAAGAAACATTTATTGCAAGTTTGAAGGTTGAGTTTGAAAATACATTGAGAGAAATGATCATTAAACAACAAAATGAGACTACAGAATATGAAACAAGATTGGAAAAATTGAATAAAACAATTAAAAACAAAATTGAGTTGCTAAAAAAAAGAATTGAGAGGATTTCAGCAACTCATGAGGCTAAAAGAGTTGGAAGAGGAAAAAAATCAACAGTCAAGGGTAAACAGGTCTACACACCAGAAGAATCAACAGTCAAGAGTAAACAGGTCTGCACACCAGAAGAATCAACAGTCAAGGGTAAAAAGGTCAGCACACCAAAAGAATCCAAAGTCAAGAGTAAAAAGGCCATCACACCAAAACTTTTTGGTAGTACAAAACTTGGTGATGTAACTATGGAGAGCTTACTCTAGTTTCATAAGTCCTTTCAACAACAAGAGAAAACCTTGAATGAAGCTGCTTCAACAATCCATGCTGTAGAGTTTACATTTGGCTCATCAAATCCAACATTGAAGAAGAATATAGAGGAGAAGGAGGCCGAAATTAGAGACCTTCACCAAAAACTATTGGAGAAGGGAAAAGCACTACATTTGGGATGTGATAGTGAGATACAAGATTTGAAATCCCAAATTAAATCTTTGCAGGAGAAATCTGTGGCATAAGTAATTTTGTATACTCCAACTGATATAGATTTGAAGGCACAAGAGCTCGAGAAGGAGGTACAACAGGTCAAGAGAAAATTAAGTGCAATTCAATATGAGCTTGAAGTGGACAAAGGATGATCTTAAAATAAAGGAAGATGAGCACTTAAGGAAGAAAAATAATAATCTAGAGATGTTGAAGAAATGCCTAGAAGAAAAAGATAGATTGCATACAAAGGTGATAAATCTTGCAAACAAAGTGAAAGAGCAAGAAAAAAAATTAAAACATATGGTTGATGAAGCTTCTGTAGAACTGGAGGGTTCTGGAAAAGGCGAGAGAAGCAATAGTAAATTTTCTTATTCTAAAAAGGAGGATAGCAAAAACCTCCCAAGCAAGTCTAAAATAATATGGTGTACATTTGATGTCTATGTACATACT
The DNA here is from genome assembly GCA_001517045.1 of Pseudotsuga menziesii. NCBI lineage: Eukaryota > Viridiplantae > Streptophyta > Pinopsida > Pinales > Pinaceae > Pseudotsuga > Pseudotsuga menziesii. Next base: position 444,416 of record LPNX010649425.1, read on the forward strand.
AATATTGTTGTAATATAAATTGTCAGTATTTCTCGGCAATGCATATATTTTGATATAGTTAATGTGTTTCTAATGTGTAATACAAGTGTAATGTGTAATCCATATGTGCATTTTTCCTATATCTACGAGAGTTTAATGTGCAACCCATACTGAGAAGTGTGTATGAAACTACAAATGACGAAAAATATTCTTCGTAATATATTCTACAAATGAATTGACATATGAAATATTCTTGAAATATATTCTACAAATGAATTGACATATCATCATTTCATGTTATATTGAATAAATTGCACTATAACATAGACATAACAACAGTTTTGAAACATCTTATAAATTATTTATGCATGTATATTTCTGATATTGGTTTTATGAACTGTTGGTTATGTTACTTTTATGGATCTTTCTCTATGGGACTGTCAGTGGACAGATTTCAGAATTATTTTTTGGTTTGAAGGTTTCAATTTCAGTACATCTTTGGTACTGGTTTTGTTCTAAATGAATAGCGGTGGTATGTGACAGGTGATTTATTTCTTGCTTTTGGAGATCTACAGATGACTTACAGGGTCTGTTTTTATGTCTCTTTTTGACCTTTCTGGTTCCTACCTGAATACATAGATATGTGTATCTACTTTATGTAATTTTGTTCTCGTCAGATGATATAAGATTACGGTTTTTCCCCAGGAAAAAAAAACATAGACATACCAAACTTTTCTACAAACTCTTGTACTCATTTCTGTAAATTGTATGATCTACAGTAAAATCCAAGTCATCCAAAACAATAATTGATAGTATTTTCCAATTTTTCATGGCCAGAACTAGAAATGCACACCAATTCCAGTCGAAGTACACTCTAGGTATGAAAATTTGAAGTTTGCATTAAAAAACCTAATTAGACTACAATAGTTTTAATTTCAGACATAAATTAAACTTCTATTGTGAAATAAGAATGCATCCAACATTTGAAATGAGAACAGAACAACTGTAAATGTTGGTTTCTTGTTCGCGGGCATCATAGTTTCTCTAGTAAATCTTGTATTTATAGAATTTTTGGCATGACAAGGAAAACTTAGAAAAGAGGTTGAATTGGATAGTTGTTTGGAAACCAATCTCATGGCTCTGCAAGTTTGTATCATCTGTATCTTTTTTATTATAATATAAATCATCATAGTTTCTTACAGAAATAAATAAATGAGAACATAACAGATATAATACATTCCCAGGAAAAAAATAGAGATAATGCAAAAATATAACCAGATCAATACTCAAGAAAGTTTTAAAAGGGGCCCAAGAGCATTTTTTATTATATTATGCTTTCATTCCAGAGTGGAGGGCTAGTTTACAGTTGAATCAGTAACATCAAACAACTCCTTCAATAATAATTGTCCCTACTACCTATTAAATTCTATTTATAGACCTGAAGGGTAGGCTTGACCATGTTACAAGTGCATTTCATTAGAGTGAAACTGAAATGTCGATTCACCCACCAGCCAACCCGTCCTATGTTGTATTTTCCTGCCTTCAAACAAAGATACCAACTACTGTGGAACAAGGCTAACATGACAGTGCAACACAGGGGGGGAAACAGGGCTGAAGTGGACATGTTTCAACACCAGGGGAAGAGGAATTTGCATTCCAGTTATCTGGATGGGAGATGCGAGTAGAGAAGAATTATAACAGTGATACACATTGCGTGAGAGGTATTATAAGGAGAAAAGAGAAATACCAATGAATGAAGAAAATGATAAGGAAGAGAGAAATTTTGAGAGAAAAATGGCTCAGTGAAAAACAACAAGCAATACCCATCTGGTATGGAGAAATTAAAAGTTGGAATTGAAGAAATCAATCCTGCTATGCCATCGAGAGGGAATGCTTGGGTTGTTGAAGAGGGATAGGGTGCTGAATCAGTGCAGGAAATACTTCACTGAGTGATGGGAAAGGAATTCCAAATGAACATAAAAACAATAAGATGCAATGGAACTACCAATCCATCAAACCCGAATGAGATTGTCTCCAATTCGTTCCAATTCTACCCATTTCACTCATACTATCAGTGAACTAAAATTTGCGCACATATGTGGCCATACTGGACAAAAATTAATGAAGATAGAGAATGAATTCAATTATAGCCTCTTGATAACAGTCGCCCCTATTTATCAATCTTCCATAAGGATTAGCATGATTGGTAATTGACTGCAGCTGCTAGGAAGGAATCCATGGGGTCAATCCAAATCTGGATCTGTGTACTGTGTTGGCCCTTCGAATAATTGAAAGGTGGGAAAAAAAGGTTAATCACGAGGAAATGTTGAGTTCACATATGGGTGATGCAATCATTTTCAATGCCGTCAGAATCCGACTCGATTCAGGTTCATCGAATCATAGAATTTGATGGTTTGTAGAAAATTTTTCCTTGTTAAGTGACGTATTTGACACTCAATTGAAAGTTCAGAATATGACAGGTATGGAAAAGCAAAAAAAATCCATTTACACGTTTATAAGATTATATGACGTATTTGATACTCAATTAGTTCACACGTGTATGACAAGTTGAGGTATGGGAAAATGAAAAAATGCCATTCAGAATTTTAGATATTAGATGACTAGCAAAACTGTAAACTGTAAATCAAGGTTGAGTCAAGGAAATGCACACATTGGCCTAGAAAAAAAATCAATATTAGGGCTAGAAGTTACAAAAAAATTCTAAAGGAGAAAGTATCAGGTGAAAAATTAGAAATATTAAAATGCTAAACGAGGAATAATAATAAAAAATAGTCTCCTATTTTATTCATTGAATTTGACAACGAAATCAGGCATGTACATGCATTTTACTGAAGCAAGTCAATTTTGGATTACTTTACTCAAATGCACGCCCAGCATGCAAAAACTGTTGTTTAGGGAAATTAGACCAAGCCTAGGAGAAGATCAAAAATTAACCAAGTATGGAATTATTGGTATAATATGCCTAATTGGCCTTAGGGAAATGCCTGCCATAGCTCATAGGATGATGATAAAAATATTATGAGACTTTGGATATCTAGAGTGTTGTATAATGCATCCAAACATATCATTAGCCTGACCAAAAATTATTTCAGTAAGAAGATATCAATCTACCAAAAGTGCCTCTCATCCATATTTCCACTGCTCTAGAAAATTGCCTGTCGAGGAGAGCGAAAGAAGCTCCAAAAGATGAAATTGGTCTTGATGGATTCACCTTGTTGGCCTCTACCCATTGGGAATCTCACTTTCCAAGTTTTAAGGAAAAATGAAATCACCTTGGTGACCTAGGTTTTGAAGAGAACTAGTTAAGTGTTAGACAAAGAGTTTGAGAGACCACTTGGAAATGCTCGCAAGGGGGTGTTCCTTTGATGATAAAATTCATCAAATGATATGGTCTTGTTCATTGTTTAAATGGATATATATCCATGCTCTTTGTTTTACTTATGGTGACTAGATAAGGAAAATATCAACCTACCAAAATAGAATTAAAATCTTATGTTGCATACTAAAGACATAAAAAATGGCTAAGTGTTGTAAAGGGACTAAGTGATGCCCGTATTAAGGTTGATTCCCGCACTAAGGATGATGCCTGCATGGCATGGCATGGCATAGATGATGATGTGGCATGAATTTGAAATCATTGTTGCATTATGACATCATTTTGGAGAAATACGAAAAATTAGTGAAAATCAGGAAATTGGCTAAGTATGGGAATATTGGTCCAAGTAGCCTTAAGAGGATGCCAGCCAAAAATGGTTTGCTGAAGAAAATTCCTGAACCAAATAGGGATATTGTAGGCTGTTGTTTTTTCTACTAAACCATGGTCTCAGTTTTTCCAAAGAGACCATGAAGAAGAATGTATGGACCTGCCAAAACCGTGGTTTAGGGAAATTAGACCAAGCCTAGGAGAAGATCAAAAATTGTCCAAGTATGGAATTATTGGTAAAATCTGCCTAACTGGCCTTAGGGAAATGCCCTCCACATCTCATAGGATGATGATAAAAATATTATGAGAGTGTGGATCTATACAGTCGTGTATGGTGCATCCAACCATATAATTAGCCTGACCAAAAAGTCTTTCAGTAAGAAGATATCAATCTGCCAAAAGTGCCTCTCAACCATATTTGCACTGCTCCAGAAAAATGCCCACCGAGGAGAGAGAAAGGAGCTCCATAATATGAAAATGGTCTTTCTGGATTCACCTTGTTGAACTCTACCCATTGGAAATCTCACTTGCCAAATTTGAAGGAAAAATGAAATCACCTAATTGGTGACCTAGGGTTTGAAGAGAATTGGTTAAGTGTTAGACAAAGAGTTTGAGAGACCACTTGGAAATTCCAGAAAGGGGGTGTTCCTTTGATTATAAAATTGATCAGATGATATGGTCATGTTCATTTTTAAAATGGATATATATCCATGCTGTTGGTTTTTCTTATGGTGACCAGATAAGGAAAATATCAACCTGCCAAAATAGAAGAAAAATGTTATTTTGCATACTAAAGACAAAGAAAAAATGGCTAAGTGTTTTAAAGGGGATAAGTGATGCCCTCATTAAGGTTGATGCCCGCACTAAGGATGATGCCTGCATTAAGGTTGATGCCCGCACTAAGGATGATGCCCGCATGGCATGGCATGGCATAGATGATGATGTGAAATGAACTTGAAATCATTGTTGCATTATGACGTCCTTCTGGAGAAATATGACAAATTAGTTAGAATTAGGAAATAGGCTAAGTTTGGGAATTTTGGTCCAAGTAGCCTTAAGAGGATGCCTACAATGAATTGTGTGTTGAAGAAAATGCCTGCACCACATGGGGATATTGTAGGGTGTTGTTTTGTCTACTCAACCATGGTCTCAGATTGTCCAAAGGGACCCTGAAGAACAATTTATGGACCTACCAAAAATGTGGTTTAGGGAAATTAGAACAAGCCTAGGAGAAGATCAAAAATTGTCCAAGTATGGAATTATTGGTAAAAAAATGCATAACTAGCCTTAGCGCAACAGCTCATAGGATGATGATAAAAATATTCTGAGAGTGTGGATCTCTAGAGTGTGGTATGCTGCATCCAACCATATATAGAAGGCTATAATAAGAGGTTTTTCGGATAGTTTGAAGACAGCATAGAAGCATCTTCACAATAACCCACATGCTAGGAAATGTATATTATCGTTTTAAACTTACAAATTTAATATATAATGAAAAAATTATTCGAAAAGAAAAACCAATTATAACAGAACCATAATATATCGAACATGATTGAATGCAATAAATACATAATTCATTTGTATTAAATAGTAGAATTCACCATATATATTACACCTAACAGTGTAAAATTTTATTAATAAATGTAAAATTTTTACAACTCCAAATGTGGTACGCCAGTCCTCATCCCTAATCCATACAATTTCAAAAACTATCCAAGATTCCTCCTCTGGACCCCGAGGTAACAGCAGAGGACTCCTATTGGTGCAACCTGTATTTACTTTTCCCATAGTTATCAACTAGATTCCATTGATCGGTAGTTGGCAGATCTAGATTGATCATCTCCTTCGCCATTGCGCTGAGCTCACATTTTCAACATAAGAGAACTTTGGAAATTTTGTACATATGGCTTTGAGGTCAAACAACATCTCAAAATCTACAATTAATTTATCAATCACTATTTTTCCAGAAAAGGATTGATGTTGCATGTCATCAAGTTCTCTGTGATCTAATATGCAATTGATTATCATGTCATTATGTTCTTTCTGAGACCACATTCCTCCTTTCTCTTCCCAGAAGAAAGGGAGTCCTCTTCTAAATAAAGGATTAAACAATTCAATGAATTCCTTGATTTGATAATGCATGACATCAATTTTCGCTTCAACTGTTGCCAAATGATGATATTTATTTACCACTTTCCTTGCCCATGTGATAACCAAAACCCTATCCTAGATATTTTCTTTCTTTATTTCCTCTTCTGTCAAGCTGTTCAAAAACTTGATTGCATTATTAGCTATGTCAATAGGCTTCTTATTTAACACTTGTTTTACCATCAAGACATTTTTTCTAGTAGCTTGTGTAACAATATCCTTATCAAGAATAAAATCTAAATAAGGCCTGAGCTTAGTTTCTTTTGCTATCAGTACATCCCATATGAGATGTTTTTCTCCCTGTAAGGCTTACTGTCATGTAACTTGTTTTGTCAATTTGTTGTTCGTATCCACCAATTCCTTACATTTCTCTTCCAATTTCTTCCTTTCTATTTCTCTCTTTCCAGCTGTGTCCTCCAAATTTTTATTCTAGTTCTTCAAACCAGTGTTTTCCAACTCTTTAAGACTTACATGTGACATACCCTCGACTATGCCCCATTCACTATATCTAACCACATAAGGAATGATCCTCATTTCTAGATCATTTTCTTTCTCCTGCAACTTTCTTTCCATTTCATCTAACTTTTCCTTCATGGCTTTCTCACTTTCTACTACCAAGGCCATGTCTTTTTTCCATTGATTTTCTTTATCAACAAACTTCAATAATTTTGCTTGACAATCAAGGAGTTGATTATTCAGGTCCTCCTTCTATTTTTCTATCTCAGCTAGTTCAAGAGCTTGTATTAGCTAGGTGGAAGGTATGATAACCTTCTTTTTCAATAACTGAATCTTTTTTTCTTTCTCATCCAGCAACCTTTGGATACCATCTCCCTTATTAGATTGGCCTCTAGTAACCAGCAGCTCAGTTTGCAGCTTCTTCATCTGAGTTTGTTGGGCCTTATTTTCCACCTTTTCTTGCCTCAATTGGTTCTCAATTTTACCTTTGAGGGTCTATAACTTGTATAATTCCAGATTGATCTTCAGCAAGTGAGTAAACAAGATATCTCCTGTATACTTGTGTAGATGAAGCATGTCAAGTATGGGGATATCATCCAGGTTCATTTTTACTTCAGCAACTTTGTTCTTGCTTGCTAAGGCCAAGTTCAGAGTGTTTTGGACATAATCTCTGACTGAAACCAAAGACACATATTGATTAGAAATCTTTCTTACTTCAGAATATAATTTCAGATTCTCTTGTGAAGTTATGTCTTTGATGCCTTTGTATTTATCCACTAACTCTGCTTTGTTCTTTGACTAGGAGGAGGAATCGATAGGAGTACTATCTGCAAATGTATACTCTTTTACCTCAAATGGAGGGCTTGATATCATCATTTTCCTTTTACCTTTATCTACAACTGTATCTAGGACAAGTTGTCCTTCAGTTTCAACCTTCTGCCTTTTGGGAGTTTCAGCAGTGTCCTCCTCATCGATATCCATTGCCTCCTGAATATATCTTTTATTATTTCCTTCTGATTTACTGGCCAATGGAGTAATGCTCTCGGCTGCAGCAACCAAATTGGATATATTGAGAAATAAAGAGAGAAACTCTCCTATACGAGAGCTTGGATCTTCATCTAAGTCAACAATCTTTGGGGCCAAGCTTTGGGTAATTAGAACAGTTAGCAGCTTCTGCCAATCCCATGACCTCTTCATGTTTATAAGGCTTTCTCTTTCGAGCTTTTCTCCTATTTGAGATAACCTGGTGAGGGTCATAGTTGAATGTGGGTTCTGTCTCAAATCCTAACTCTCTAAGTAAACCTTCCACCATTGGCAAAGCACCCTTATTCTTGATGGTGAATGGGCCTATAGCCCAAGGTTATTTGATGTCAGTGGACTTCTTATATTTCAAGAAGTGTTCAATCTCTACGAACAGCTTTTGTCTGATGAACTCCATTGAGAAAACTCTTGGATTCAGGAAGGATGGTAACATGTAAGGTGACTGAGTGAAACCATACAGTCTGATCACTGTTCATATTCAGATATGAACCACTCTCCTGTTCTCTTTTCTATATAATATTGCAATAGATCCCACATCTCTGGCAGCACCCGGGAAGCCTGTTTTGGAAAATGGAAGCATAAATTTCTATCATTAGGAAGTTCATGAACTTGGTATAATCCCTATACATTGCATCTGTTAATACCATTTCTTGTAGTTATAGATTATCCTTGTTGAAATAAAGGAACATCTTCAATAGATATGACTGGAACCTAAAATTTTTGGTTTTGTGGAAATTCATTAGCTGAGAATGAATATTCTAAGCTAAGAACTCATCAAATTTAATGCATGACACTTGTAATTATTGATTGGGTTCATCTAAATCAACAAGACAAGTTCTTAAAACGAAGCAACGACTCATAAGGGTTTCAGGGATGTATTTATGTGTGACTAGACCCAAAAAATCTCATAACATGGTTACTACACGCTTGGTTTCTTCGTTAAACAGGGATGCATCGACTGGGAATGATGGGTTGGATGACTCGTTTTCTGGATTGAAACATCTCTTTAAAAAAAATCTTTCTCTCAATGGTGGACTCCTTAAAACATCAGAGTATAGACTCTTCACTGTAATCTTTAGCCTTTAAGGTAAACTCTTCAGGGACAGATAAGGTTTGCTTAACAACTGAGGAATTAACAGGACACAGAATGGTGGAGTGATCGAGGTTCATTATGACTCTTTCTGACAGATAATAGTTGTTTACACACCATTCCACAAATTTCAGGAAACCAGGGGTTTATTCAGTAGAAAAAAGGTGAAAAGGGGACTGATAGATGTTATGAAGGTCTGTTCTTTGGTCCCTTAGCAAATTCAACTTCTGTTTCATAGATTCAATGGGTCCATTTAAAAGGACAGGGTCAAAAACATCAGCATTCCTATCCTCCAACAGTTCTTCTACTTTCTGATAATCTAAGCCCTGAGTTTCTATATTTTCCATTTGAGCCCTTTATACAACTTTCAAGGGGGATTAAAAGGAACTACCTAGTGTTTGACAAGTTGCTAATGGACGTCGTAGGAATTGGATCCTTATGTATTGTCTGTCATCTTCTTCTACTGATGCAAGCGAATAAACTAGTGTACAGTCTTTTATGATTTTCCATATTCTTAACTCTCTTGCATCTTTGGTGACCGAAACTTTTCTCATCCTTCCATTTCTGACCGATCTGTTTTGCACCATTGATCTTCTATGCTATTTTTATTTCGTTATTCTCCCTCAATTTTTTGTGTTGCTATTAACTTCTATGCAGCTCACATTCTGAAACTATATCTCAACCATTGATCTCATCATGTATCCTTTTTAACCGTTGATTTCGTGTTTCCTTACTGATTTCGTGATTTAAAATGCACCTTCAGAGTGGGAATCTTCTATTTGCGAAGAGGTTCTAAGTCATAGATCCTTACCTGATCAGATCTGGATCGTTCATCTAGTTATCCCTTTATCTTCCTTTCGCAAGCTTCGTATTCTTTTTCTCCACCGCATCTTTACATCGCGAAAAACATTTCATCCATGGATATGAGGCTATGGCAAATCTGGATCGTTCACTAGTGTGCCTCCTACCGAATTTCACGATGAGCATCTTTGCTATCCTGCATGCATGTTCCCATCGTGAAATACTTCACGATTTGAGATCTCTGCCTCTTTTTAATCCTCATCATTCAATGTGGAGGGCCCTATATCATTTCGCGACGCCAAGGCAAACTATCCATCGTACGAGTTTTTTTGGGGGGGGGAGACTTAAAACCGCCCCCAAAAGTCAAATTCTCAAGACTTTTGAGGGGGGTTTTTAAGGACCGCCCCCAAATACCTTAAAAAACTTTGGGGGTGGGGTTATCAAAACAGCCGCAAGACACCTTTAGGGGGTCTTTCCAACCCCACGCACCCCCCCCCCCCCCCCCA